>PRKT01000003.1:2841519-2916218 GCA_003671525.1 Saccostrea glomerata | reverse complement strand
GGGGGGGGGGGGGGGGGGGGGGGGGGCTTTATTCTTTCAAAAGCTATCCAAGCATATTGAAAGTTTGAAAGTACACAGTAAAGTATTACTTCTACATGTATAATCTTTTGCAAAAAACTTTCAACTTGTATAAGGATTCACTTACAGATTAACCAAAATATAATCTTGTGTGGTGAACTTTGGTAAGGACAGCAACAATTCAAATTACCAGGTACAATTTTACAGACTTTCTGTAGTGCATAATTAGAGGTCCAAAAATATATATTTATAAAAGGAGGCAGATAAATTGCAATCTTATATTAAAAATATTGAAAAAATTAAAAGATGTATATAATATTGCTTTTTTGGTACTGCAAATGGCGATTTATGGAGCTAGCTAAAAGTTACAAAAACAATCTTACAGAATCATACTCATCAATTAATTTTTTATAATTTTTGAGATTACAATGAAATGTATAATATAAAACAAGCAATATTCCAGATGTCTGTCTATAATTAAAATGTGCACCCATTTTCACGATACCTGTGACATGCAGATTTTACTTAACATCATGTGACTTCATTGCAGGTCTAAAATAAACAATGAAAATAAATTTTGAAATGGAATTTCCTTGATTACTTAACTAAAGATTTTCATAAAAAAAAAATAATCTTTGTGTTTTTGTGTATATTTTGTTTTTGTGCATCAAGTCTCCCTGCTACAAGCCCCTGAATGGATGCCGTCTTCACTGAAGTTCACCACATCACAAATGTCCTATAAAAAATTGATATCGTTTTTGTTCATAAACACAGCTAAAACACACTCAAACACACTCATAATGTACGTCCTTCTGTAGAAACAACAATCAAATTTGATATATTGCATGAGTTTGTCTTTACATTTGATTTTAAGGTTTACTTTTTAGTCTTGTATACAAACTCTAAGAATGCACTGTCAATTGTCTATATAGTTAGGGATGATTTACATTCACATGAGATAAAAGGTAATAAAAGAGCAAAACAGTTACAAATCAATGTATTTCTGTTGAAAAAAATGCAATATTTAGTTCTTGCTTACTGGGTATATATTCTGTTGACAAAAAGAAACTCTCTTTCGTTTTTTAAATAGGAATTCTAAGTTTTTATATATATATGCCTGATAAAAGGTTTCAGAATACAAGGCTACAATATTTTTCGATTGGATCTAAATGATTTCTTGGGATTTCAATATACAAGTATTTAAAATATAAAGCTATGATTACACAATTCACTGATAACTAATTGCATTGAATACAAATAGATTTGCATTGATTTAGCTTTAAAGTAGCTATTGCACACAACTGGCAGACACTGAAATATGCTTAATATATTTCTATCAGCACAATTATTATTAAATTTCAATACACAAGTATTTACAAATATATGGTTACAATATACAAACTGATTACTAATTGCATTGAACATTGGTTGATTTGCATTGATTTAACTTTTAAGTATTTCACTGCACCAAAATGTCAAACACTGAAATTTTAACTATCACCTACAACAAATATTATTGAAAAGGTCCAAATTTTCTCAGTTGATATTAGTGCATGTGTTGCTGTAGGTGAGCTTTTGTTTTCTCCCTAGATGCAGTGAAAATATTTCAAAGTTTGTCTACATGTATAGAGATCGACATTATCACATAAAACTTGGATGAGTCAAATTAATGTATACAGTAGTACGCTAAAATGAAAAATACTTGATTCCCTTCAATATGTTGATCTACTTGAATAACAAAGAAATTCTAATACTTCTTCAAAATAAACATCCATTCAATTATTTTCAAGGACAGCTAATTCATGTACCATGATAAGAATCATTGAAGAAAAAAGATCAGAATATGAACACAGTACTTTATACACAAATAGCAATTTTCTGACCGTTAAAGTTATAGAGTACTGTTTTCATTGCTATGAGTTTTTTTATGGAATTTAATGTAAAGCAGACTATGTATGCAAGCAGCAAAAAGGTTTAAAATTCACTCTTAGTTTTAAATGATTCAACCAAATATTTTTTTTTCAAGGAGAGAGAAAGAGAATTCCCACTAAAGAGGGAAACAAACTAAGTCAACAACAGTACTGTATTAATTTTCTAAACCAAAAAAAAATAATTTTGCAATTTGTCTTCCCTTACTCCTCCAAAGAAAACTGACTGTTTACAATATACAATATTGCACAGATTACTTTGTTATTTTGATACTTTTCACAGTAGACCAAATGTTACTAACATGTTAGGTGAAGCGATACATGAACACATTACAAATGTGTAAATCACACCTCATTTATTATGTGTGGTGAAAAGTTGTTTGTATGGAATGTTAGGCAATCTATGACAAATATTGCTTGAAAATACTAAACTGGACAGAAACCTTTTCTTGTTAACTTCATCTGATGAAGATAATTTTACACTCTCAAAAAATATATACCCTGGTCCTATGAATGGATAGTGTGTTAAAACATGTCAACACTGACAGCAGCAAGTATGTGATAATGATGCACAGTGTACTATACATTTCTGAGAAAAATACAGTATAAACATAATTATGACATTCAAAACATAAATAATATCACAGACTGCTATTAATTCACCACCTTCTTCACATAATTTATGAATAATCCTTTCTATGGGCATAAAATCTTGTCTTTGTAAAAGCTCATACAGACACATTACAGTGTATCATCATGAATGTTTTTTCTCAAACCCCATTTCTGAATGGCAACACTCACCCAGCCTTCCCACAAAAACAATTACTTGTAAAGAATGTGATTTCTTTCATCAAATAGAAAAGATCTAATGACAGTGTTCACTAAAGAGAAAAGTTATTTCAAAGCAAAGTAACATGAATGAACCACTTGAGGTGCCTTGCTTCAAATCAAGCGCGGCAATTATAATCTCTCATGTGCCCTATATCTACATGTGGTGGTCACTCAGGTGTGACCTCCTATGCTAGTGTATTTGTCCTCGGGGTCACACGGATCACAACATGGGGTACAGCACTGGGACGGGTTTAATTCCAATTCCTCGATCCCCCGGGCAAACAGCTTGATCAGCTGGCAGTGGGTCCTGAAATAAAGTATGCACTGTACATTTATCAGAAACTTTCTCCTTAACAAAGTTGTCACAGCTGAACTGCAAAATTAAGATGACTGTTAAGATTTGATAGAAATCACACAAAACAAGAGACTCGAATCATAAAACTCATTTGAGTCAAATTATGTATGTCATCCTCGTGATGCCAAGGGTCCTGAGTAAACATGCTACTGTTGAACCCTGACCCATTGCATATTTCATTTCATTTTCTTGTTTCTCTCATCTTTCATACATAAGCACCGATCAAATTGAAGCTTTCATAAATAGTTAAATAAGGATTCAGCTGACACCTCAAATGCACGTGTTAAAAGTTGTTTGGCATAGAATGGCTTAATGGGATTGGTTAAAAGATAAGAAAAACAATCAAGATTTGTAATTTTTCCAAAAGACATCGCCTCCGTCAACCAACTAGATAAAGAATGAAATTTGCCAGGGATCCAACAACAAGGTGTTGACTTAGGTCCCTTAGCATTGCAAGGATGGAACATGCTTAAAGTCAAATATAATTTTCAGGTGAACATTTGAAATGCTGATCTGACCAAAAGTGGTCCTCCTGTTATCAAAATTATTTGTTTTTGCAAATTTCAAAAGGAAACTCTGATAATTTAGCTCCAAGGACCATGTTTTTTATTGGAATATAATTGGAATGCTTGCAGATTCATTCAGTGAAAAGGGAGAAAAGTGTATGTACTTGTTCTGGAGTAAACTCAATAAGAGATCAGTTCAATGAACCACTAAGTGTTTATACCTGATTTGAAGGTTAATGGAGGTCACGACCTCCCCGTCACAGTTCCACACACTCTGAGTGGAGGCACGGCTTGCCCTGCTGGATGTGGAGGATCTAGACTGGGTGTCACTCTCAGAGTCATTGGTCATCGGGACAGAAAAACTCCACTCCCTCACCCGAAATATCTTAATGAATGGTAGATCAAACTGAAAAAGAAAATTAAAAGTTGTAATAATAACTCTAACCTTTAAATTTTATCCTTATTAGTATTATCTTGCATATTATGATCATTGAGCTGTACATGTTATCATTATAGTCTGTTATTTCAATTACAAAAAAAATACAAAATGCCCCTGGGTCACAAGATTTTTCACAGTATCTTTTCTCAAATGATCCCCCTCATATGATCATTAATTGATGAATTCCACATTTTTAATTATGCATGTACTATTATTATGATCATTTATTTAAATATTACCTCATGTATATAACTTACCTGGTTGCCGTTGGTTGTAGAACACCTGTACAGGTGACGTAAGAACTGAACACGAGAACACTGCTGTATCAGAAGCAGGTCGGAGGTTCCGTCCCCGAGATGGCAGTAGGGGGAGGGGCCCAAGGGACTGATCAGACAGCGACAGCTCATGGTGAAGCTGGCCACCGCTAAAAACTTACCCCTCACTGTGTGCCACCCCTCAGATCCTAAAATAAACAATTCACTTCATTGACAATTACCATGTTGGCATACGGTCATGAACAGTCATAACATAACACAGTTTAACACAATTAATACTTGAATATACAAAGTGACAAATGTAAGCTAAGCAAAGTACAGTATATTTCTAAATATTCATTAACAGAGGAACATTCAAAAAATTTTTTTTTGGAAAAACATCCTGACAACATTCATATCCATCAGAGAGGGAAGTGGTAGATTCTACAGGGCATTGCAGATGTTTTAAAATTTTTGTACATTTATCGTATCCGGAAATAATTTCATAGGGGAATTAAAAAATTATTGCTTTCAGACATTTTTTAAACTTTTTTGCCTTTTTTAATGGCTTACCTTTTTCCTCCTGCAAGTTCTTACTCATGGCACAAATATTGCAACTGAAAATAAAGCATTAAAATACATATTTCATTTTGAGCAAACTATAATGGAGGTAAAGATATGTTTATATTTAATTATACATGTATACAAGTTCATAAAAATATCATATCCAGTTCATTTCCCTAATTAAAGAAATTAATTAAAGCACTTTTGTTACCAGGATTTCAGATACTTTACCAGACTTCTGAAAACTGAAGGCATGATACAGTGTGTTACAAATTTGGATTACAAATTTCACTTTTCTCTTTATGTATAATGTCTAAATTCAAAACTCAAAGATCTTTAAATAAAATAAACAAGTTCACTCTTTTAACTAATTAGAGAAATTACAAGTTCTTACCCTGAGTTACAGGTGATTTTGTCCCGGGGGTTAGAATCAGTCGAGGAGGCCAGTTTAAATGACACCTCCCCTTCATAAGACTTGTTACCCAAAAATTTCTTTGCACCTGTAAAGAAAAAATAACATATTTTATAGTATTTTCCAAACCAAATTTCATATAGAGATGGTGTACAACATCCTAATACACAAGCTTTCAAGTGAAAATATTGTTTTGAACTAGGAGTTTTAAATAACTTTTTTTGCATTTTAAAGATATCAGTAAATATGGGGTGTGGTCATCTCTGATGATCTCATTATTGGTCTTTGTCTTCAACATATTAAATACACGGAAAATGTAAAAACATGTGATGTAATCAGCCAGCTTTATATTCAGGCCTTGACTTATTAATTTTATGGAAAAGTTACATCCCTTTAACAGCTTAGATCAATACCTGCAATTTGGTACCGTTTTGGTCCCATCCACCTGTTATTTTCACTGTCTTTTAACATATCACCATAGTAACCATACGCTAACATTGAGCTACTGTATCGTAAAAACTGGTCCCCGTCATAGATTGAGCAGACATCTATGGCTGCACTATCACCTACAAGTCAAATCTTCAATGATTAAAACAGTACACTCCTTTTATGTCTGTATCTTTTGTAAATTATAAAGATGTCAGGAATTTTGAGTACTCATAATCTACATGCAGGTATACGGAGGTTAACATAAATATCACTGGGTAAATTCTTTCATGAAATTTCAAACACAAGGTAATTATTTCTACATAGATTGATTATTATACTCCAGATTGAGTTTGGATTGAGATTGGAATGAGACATCTTCAATATCAATGTGTATACCATGAAATTAAATTATTTGGTAACTTTTATCTCACCTATGATAATGTGGATTGCTGATGTCACAGGATCATTGATCCCTGTCGTGGAATAACATATGGCATCTGTAGAACCTAAAATAAAAACTTACAACCTGTACTAGGTGGTATGCATGTCCTCTGACATATTAGGCATCTACAGATTTTAACAACAAACAGGAATTAAAACAGATGAACTCTAAACCTGCAAGATTAAAGAACAGTCTTATGTAATGGCCAAAAATTGTTAATTGCTGTTTATATTTAGTATGACATATCACTTTTATATCTTTCATTTGTGTGACCTTGACAGACTTTTTCCAAACAGACCTGCTGGAATGATTCCGATACGTAGATCTGGAGATATGGGTTGTTCTGATACAGTCTGAGTTTTCCCTGCATCATACATTTTCCTGTTGACCAGACCATTCAGGAGCTCTGTGAACATTCCATCCCCACCCACACACACCACCCTACAAACAGAAGTACATTTATCAACTCATTGCACAGAAACAATATACCGTAAACCAACTTTTATTCATGAGTTTCACGACCTTCTTTAATTCCTGAATACTTGTTGCCATGGACCATTTAAATTTGCTTTATATTTGCAGAGAATGTTTTCTCAGTCCCAAAAATTAATCGTCATGGATTGATTTCAAACTGATCACGAATAAAATATGACACCAATAATAGTTGGTTTACAGTATATTTTGAAATAGTACCTCAAAACTGATCATAATATATGTAAAATTACATATTTTTCATGGAGTCAAATTTTCATGGTTTGAGGAAAAACTCTTTGTTCTTGGGAATTTGATTTCATGAACGAAAAATTGTTTAGTAGTTAATGTTCATGTATCGTTGATCCGCCACTTCAAACGTCAAGTCATATAGGAGACATCTAAATTGTGACGTCACACAACGTACATGTAGCTGAGCTCATCAGAGTTTAATAGCAAATGAGCTTCTGGTTGAAACTACATAGTGCAAATTTTAACAAGAAATTGTAGAATTTTTATTTCTCTTGAAGCTTTCTACAAATATCTATGTTTTATTTATTTGCCTAAAACATAAGAAAAGATATAAGGAACATTTCATCATATCCAAGATTATTTCAAAATATGGTGATGCTTGAAACTCCGATTTCAATGGAAAATATCGTCTACCCCCTTTTTTTCAAGATCTGGAATTATGGATAATGTACTGTTAAGCGCTGGTATTAAGACAATTCATCAATTACCATTGAACTGTTCTTTGTATTAAACAAAGATTTTATGGCCAAATTGCTATTTATACTGACACGCAAAAGAAACGCAACAAGCAGTAATCTACAAATGTTTGAATTTTTTATCTAATTATTTTTAAAAAAGAATACAATAAGGCTTAACTCACTTTTCAGAACATCAGATATTTAATAAAAATGTTAAATGTTTATCTTTTAACTTTACTAAGTAACATATGACTTTTAAAACACCCCCCTCCCAGCCACTCAATTACAACGCGCAAGACTGTCCTAAAAAACATTCGCAGCTTAATTTCTAGGATACAATAGGTTAATCAATATCGAGATCTGAGCGAAGGAATTATTCTTTACCATTTTTAAATGCCTGTTTTTCAGATGATTAGGTCGAATTTTCTCTAACTTAGAGCATTGTAGTAACCCTTGGACTTCCGGTCCAAAGACTATCATTTATGAATAAAATACGTAAGACCCTGTTGAGACGTAATGTAGTGTGTTTTTGCATCATCAACTCTCCATCGCCTTTTCTTTGTGATTTTCCAGCTAGAGCAATGGAAATGCGCATTTAAGCCATTTTCAAGAAGCTTTAACGTCGTTACAGGAAACGAAAGGAGATTTTATTTTTTGAAATATTGCTGCATTACTTAAGATGAACAGTACAAACCCTTAAAACTCCATAATATTGCCAGCTGTTTTGTGAAACATGCAATTTTCGATTTCTGTTATGCAGCCTCAAACTTGACTTCCGGTTATGGTATGAAAATCGTTCAACCGTTAAATTACCGATATTTACCAATTTGAAAATATCCATAATTTTAAGATTTAAAATTTTTTACTTTACATATTTATTTCACCCTAAAGTAGGGTGTTGCGTTTCTTTTGCGTGTCAGTATATATTGAAATAAATGGTTCCAAAATGTAGGCAGGGATAGAGAGTTATCGTGCGTATTTCTTTATTCACCATTATTACACGGTATTAGGGTAGCAAAGGAATTCTGGGAAGGTTTCACACAAAAATTTGCTTGATGTATATTTCCAAATTTCCTTTGTTCATATCTTTTCTTTGCGCTGCTTTCTGCGCTTGCCATAAACAATTTAAGGAATACATAATACAAATGCTGGACTGGAACTACTCACCCATCCACTGACTGTAAATTGTACTTCTCCAAAACCTCTTTTGCATGCCCTGCATGTGTGGTAGCTGAAACAAGACAAATCTGATCAGAATGTGTTAGGTACATAGCAGGACTATTATACTCTCACAACTTGTGTATAACTAATTCTATTCCTATCTCAAGTATTTTGGATGGCTGTCAGTATTACTTGCTTTCAAAAAAACATATTATACACTGAGTTACAAGATACATAAAAATATCAAAATAGAAAATTGGTTAAAAAACTTAATATTAAATATTCTACAGTTTACCCAACACTGCATGAATATGCATAATTAATGCTTTTATAATATTCAATATTTCTTTGTTTTTATACGTACTGATGAAGTGATGTGAGTACTATTACTGTGTTTTTATACGTACTGATGATGTGGGTTTTGATTTTGGCCAGATCCAGAAGAGGGGCTACATATTCCTCGTACACCCGCGGGGCTCGCCTCTTCCCCCCAAATGGATTAACAAACACCAGTAAACTTCGGGGTCTTTTTAGTACTAAAAAATTACAACACAATAATTAATGTAAAATACATTATAGTACTGTATAAGTAGAAATTTTAGCGAGATGCAAATTTAGCGATTTGTCCTTAAAAATTGGTATTCTATTTTTAGCAAGATGGAATTTTAGTGATTTTAAAAAGCTCACTATAAAAGCCATTACAAATTAAGCACAATAAATTTTTAGCGATATTCAATTCTAGCGATCTTGGCACCCTAGCTAATAATGCCAAAATTAAATCCTTGCTAAAAGTACTGCAATATATGGTATATCTTTTAAAAGTATTTATATCATTTCTACAGACAAACAATGTAATACATGTAAAATTCAAGTTATATTAATACTATAGATATGAGCTGTACTACTGTAGAAGCAAAACTATTCTTGGGGGATTAAATTTTGGTTAATTGTTGTTAACAATCATCAATGCAAATAAATCCCACATAAAATATTTAAATGACTTCATTTTGCATTGGTTTACTTTCGAAACAATGAAATTTTATGTCCATGAAACATTTTTAGATGACAAATCAGCGAAATTCTATGCCCAAGAAAATTTGTGTTTCTACAGTATGCTCCAGAAAAAGTTGAATAAATGTGGATAAATGTGGATTACACATTTTTGTCTTTCTCAAAATACATGTATAGGCAATAATTATAGCATCTACGTCTTATATCATGTCTTTATGACCATTATAATCATTGATTATAGCTAACATGCATAAGTCTTAATGGGTGAGGTGACAGTAACAAATTATTATATCATATCATTGCTTATCATCTAATTACATAAATTGTTGTGGGCTGTTATGAAGACCAGATACAAGGCTGACTGGTTCACTGGTAATACATGTACGTGTAAAACATGCCTCTTATTTTTTGTATCTCAGATACAAGGCTGACTGGTTCACCTGGTAATATATGTACATGTAAAACATGCCTCTTATTTTTTTCAACATAAGTTAGTATAAACCCTTCCTTGATTGATTGATACTGTACTCTATCAGCATGATCAGGGATGAGGGAAGTGTTCACAAAATCTACATAGATATCCATCTTTGCGACATCACTTTAAAAAAATATATTTATTATATTTTATTCTTATAACAGCCTTATATGCAAAAAAAAAAAATCAAGCATTAATTAAAAAAGTCATAGTTCTACATTAACTCAATAGACTTATAGATAGAAGTTAACAGTAATTCTCTAGCAAGAATTATCTCTGGAATTAAACATTATAGACAATGTACAAAAAAAATACATTTATATTTTTATTTGCAGATCAAAATCAACACTTGCCATAAGGGACTGGATAGAACTGTGAAGGAATATCTGAATATCTAACAATATCTTCATTTCCATCTGTAGACACTAATACACTAATGCCATGTCATTAATAGAATTGTCTGTACAGCATGGTACAGTCTACTGCACAAAACTCCCTTGTTGGTTCACTCACTCAATTATTCATTTGAGCATTTATTTTATGATTATCATGCAATACAATAACTTTACTTAAAAACATTTTATGGACAATAAGTAATATATTCCATGTATGGCCTGCCTATTTTTGAAAAAAATATATACTAGCTTTTGACATGAAGTGCAATGATCCTGAAAGTAATTTATCTTTTTTTTTTAATTAATAGGAATTCACCAATTTGTTACACAATCAAATAACTGTAAAGAAATGGCAGTTCTCTAGAGCTACATTTGCTCTTGCATTATGACACTGTGATAAACAATGTATGAAGACAATGTGTTAAATCTTAGAAGACTATGTCTTACCTGGATTAGAAAGTGCTTCCTCAATTTTATCAACCCAGGTCCTGCATATATTTTCTCCTTGGCAGAAAAATGTCACCTTCTTCTTTTTCCATTTGTGATTGGGGCATCGCTTGACAAAATGGACAGAGAAAGAGACAGGATGAATAGCCTGGAGCTCTATATAGATGGGGGAGTCCTTCAGAGGGGTGGAGGAGCTCTTCTTGGTCGACTTCGGAGTTGTTACTTTGTTGAGACTGCGCTCTAGATTGACAGCAATCACTTCTTTTAATGGCACATGTTTACATCCTGAGTAGCCTGTTACAATTAAAATAATTCCTTTAGTACATTCAACTTCTTCACTGTGAAGTATAATCCAGTACCATAAATACTCTTTTGCAGTGCAAATTGATAACATTTGGCAAAGTTTTAGTAGGTAAATAATTAAATACTGTTTATTAAACAATTCATTTCTGCTATTCTATGTTTCACCAAATTACACTTATTTCATTTCCTCTGTAAAAAGGCATTTCCATAGTTATTGATTCAGAAGAAGATATTAGTATTTAAATTAGTAGTTTAGTAAGTATTCTCTAAGTTTCATTGAGTTCAAGATGTAATTGGAAAGGAGAAATATATAAAGACAATATATGGCCTCGGCCTCATGGGTCCTTTGGGGCACGGAGAGGATAAGTAAGTAAGTACAATATGTGGCTGGCCCCCAATCAAACCCAGGATCCCTAATCAACTGTTATCACTGAGCTATCGAGGCTGTAATCAACCATCTGTATTGCTTGAACTGCTACATTTCTCCTTCCATTAACAGTCTTCATCCTCAAAAACACAAGTTCACGGGCCCTGTCAGAAATATCTTAATTCACAAATAACCTGAACAAGGCCCCCAACCTGGCCATCAAATTAAGTAGGAAAGGAGAAATTCACAAAGTAAATAAAAGATATAAGATATATTATTTACCCATCAAGGGCCCCGAAAGGCATTTCAACATTAAAAAAAATGCACAATTTAAACATATTTTTCAATATAAATTGTTTTTTTTAACAGTTATATAAATGACCAAGTGACAAATGTCAAAGTCAATATTAAAAGAAAATATATGGCTTGACTGGGAAATGAACCTGGGACCCCTTGCATTGCTAGTCAGGTGCTCTTCCACTGAGCTACCCAGATATCAACGACCCGAACTGCAATACAGATAAAGAGGTTTGACTGTACAAATAACAATTAGATTAAATATTCAGTTTACCAACTATATTTAACCATAATTCCCATCTTTTTTCTTTTACCTAAAATGCATAATTATATTTCTGAGTTTTAAAAAAAAAACCACCCTTCTTTGACGCATTAAGCACATAAAAAATAAAATTTTCAGAAAAAAAATATAATAAGACGACCCAGTTGTAAATCATCATTTAATTTATATTACTGTGATTAATTGTGATTAATACTGCACTTCATTAAACAAACAATTATGTATCATTAAAACACTGATTAATAAAAGAAATACTCCAAACATAAATACAAATGCATTTTTGATTGAAAGATATGGTCCATTGCCCATTGTTGTAGTTTCTCAAATATAAATTTGATGCATCTCCAATGTATTTTAGTTTTTACATAAAATATAGAGGAGTTTCATTTTTTCATATTCATCATAGTCATTTTATTGTTTTTGTTTCCTCTACGCTAAAGCAGCAGCATTTTTATAGTCTTTCTCTCCTTTGTTTACTGTTTTACTGTTTGTTGACATTTTGATTTGCAAATTACCAAATCTATTGACCCAAATAATCTTACCGATAAATGGCTGCGATGACGGACTGTCTGGTTTCCGGGACGGTTTTCCTGGAGAGGCCAAGTCCCATGTAAGATGCCTCCGTGTGAGCTGAACTTGGTGTGGCTTTTTGTTGATATCTAAAGACGACTGAAAGACAATGTCGTCTCCACACTCAGCCATTGTCCATTGGGAAATGTTGAGAAGAGCGAAGGCCGATCCCGACTTAACATGCATGGTTTCCTAGCCTTTTTATTTACTTTAAAACTTTTTGGCCTTGATTTCAAGACAACCAAGTCATTTATAACCCGAGGGATTTTTTTTCAATAATAATAAAATAAAATAAGAATATAAAATTCAAACTACTCAATTTATTGATCTTGTCCTCTAAAAGTTGAATGAAAAATATATTGTATAATCTGCGTATTGAAAATTTACAGCTTCTGGGGGATTTGCAGTTCTCCGGACACTGTCCAGTGGAAATTTCACGAAGAATGATTTTAAAATGTTTTTGTTATTTTTTAAAGTTAATGGAGAAACGTATTATTTAATTTTTTAGGGGGGAGGGGAGGGTCCTCCTTTTTTACAGCAAATTTTTTTTTTTAAAAAGTCATATCTTTTAAATTAAAACGAAGGATACCTCTCTAATATTCAAATTAATAGGAAACATAACAAAATAACAAATAATTAAATATATTTAATATTCAAATTAATGGGAAAAATAACAAAATAACAAACAATTAAATAACAGACTACAACAAGCAAATTATTTTAAATTCACTATATTGTATATTTAACCGACGAGAATCACACGAATTGTGTCTCAAGTTTAATCATATTTAGAAAACTTTCATCGATGTTTGAAATATCTAGAATATTCTGAAAGACTCTTTCAGTTAACATTGACGGTTTATTTTTGGTTCAATAATCTCACGAACGAACATCAAGATGTAACCATGGGACAGTAAATTTCTTCTTTTTCTTTTTTTTTTTAAAGTCTAAGGCAAGGGATCATAGATTTTTTTTTCAATCTGAATGTCATGGGACAAGTCTAAGAATTTTATTTTGTACCAGTCCCATCATTGTGATAAATTAATTTTGTCTGGTCCCTTAGTTAAACGTTACAATTTAATTTGGAAGGCTAGCTGCATATAAGAAAGGTGATACATACATGTATGCCGTCAGGGCATGTGTGTTGGTATGATCGCTTCCCCTTCAGAAAAATTCTCAAAATTAATATTTTGAAAAATTACTTTTAAAGAATAATTTATAAATTTCTAATTTCATTAGAAATCTATGAATTATTCGTTTATATTTATTAATACTATAATTAAGGGACCAGGCAAAATTTATCACAATGATGTGACCAATACAAACGACAACAAAATTCTCATTATGAAAAAGTATGTGCCCCATGATGGCATTTGGATTAAAAAAAAAAACAGTATCTGTCCCATGCCTTTAGACTTATAAAAAGTTACTGTCCCATGGTTACATCTTGGTGTTAGTAAGATATATAATTGGAAGAAACCTTTGGAGTCTTTCAGATTAGAGAAATTCCAAGGCTCGATGAAAGTTTTTTTTTTTGCACATTGATATTCATACTTTGTAATATTTTCCGTTTATCAGAAGATTATGTTGCCATTTGTATCTTTCGTTTGTGTTTAACTGAAAAATATGACCTTTTTTTCGAAAAGAAAAGTTGTTTAAATAGAATGAATATTTCTCTTGGGTTAAGTACTGTAGCTCATTGGGGAAAAAGGTTTGTGTCCCATGGGTACTTGAAGCTAAAAATGTTTTTGTCCTATTGCTTTCTTCAATGAAAAAACTCTTATTGTACCTAGCTGATGATGCCTGTACCGGTCCCAACATTGTGATGAAATTTGCCTGCATGATCCCTAATATAAAATAATATTTTGTTCATTGAGTTATGACAAAATGAAAATAAATGAATATAAATCACAGGAATCTGAGTGTGTGTAGGTGATATACCAAAAATGTAATTTATTTTAGTAAGAAAATTAATCTCTCATTACCAGAATGTAAAACATACAAAAACACATTTTTAAAAAAACAAGTTAAGAAACATTTGAAAAAAACACTTCCTACAATATTGGAAAATGAAACGTGAAGAGGGAATGGAATCTGGAAAACTTACTACTTATTTTACGTTTAAAGAAAATTTTATAATGGAAAAATATATGTACATTAAATCTCATGAAATAAGAAAATCCATTTGCAGATTTAGAATAAGTGCTCATGACCTAAGAATTGAAAAAGGCAGATATGAATCTGTAAAAAATAATGCTGGTCAAAGAATCCCCTTAGATAGAAACAAAAGAATATGTTTAATGTGTAACCAAAACAATATAGAAGATGAATATCATTTTCTTACTAAATGCCCATTATATACTGAGGAGAGAGATAAATTTTTTCGTGATATCTCATTACTAAACAAAAATTTCATATTATTATCAAAAGGAGACAAATTTCTCTGGTTAATGTCTAATGAAGATAATCTAATTATTACAAAGCTAAGTGAATATCTTGTCAAAGCCTTCAAAATAAGGCATAATGCCATGAGTTTTCATAAATGATGTTATAGACACATATTTATTTGTAAACTGGTATATATGTATATTGATAATATTGATTTTGATTGCATGTTAATTAACAATTTGATAACCCCAACTGCTGCATCTACATGTCCAGTTACTTGTAATATTATATCAGATATATACATGTGTGTGTGTGTTTATGTTTGTATATGTTTACTAACCTTTCTTTCAGAACTTTCTATCTTAATTTATTGTCATTGTAAGAGACCTTTATGCCTTCTGGGCCCAAAATTGGAAATAAAATTATCTTATCTTATCTTATCTTATCTTATACCCCTCCCATCGGTTCATTCTACCTATTCCCACTTTTCAAAAATCAGGTAGAAAAAGGTAAGATTTTACGTGGGAATAGGTGGAATTTTTGTGTAATCAAAAAATTAACTATGAAAACATATAATTACTGTACAAACAATGTTAATGAACACCTATTGGAATAGAGGGCAGGTATATTTTCTTTATTAAATAATAAATCAGACTTTTTACGAATATTTGAAAGAAAAAATTGGATCTTTTAAAGAATTAAATTATATTTTTCTCCGTTAATATATTCATTCAAAAATCCACCCATTTGAATGCCTTTTTTTTTCAATAAATCTTCATATTATGTTCTTAAATTAAGATATCAAAAGTTGCTTTTTCTTGTAAGACCTTTTTATTATTTCAAAAATCCGAAAATAAATCATATTTTCTCATAGATGTATTAATTATTTTCTGTCTTAAAATGTACAAAATACAGGTGAATCTAAAGAGCAGATGTAATTAGTCTAGTTACTTTAAAAACAAATTACCTATCTAAACATCTATTGTTATTTGCAAGTGGGAAAAGGTAGAATTATAATTTTTTAAAAGTTGGAATAGGTAGAATACACCCTCCCATCATGGCAGGCAGACTCCTAGCTTTACCATAGTTAAATTTACACGGCTTGGTTTAAAATGCTGCCGCGATGATGAGGATGGAGACTTCAAAATGGAGTGTCACAGACAGAACTTGCAAGAAGTGAAGCCACCTATATAGTTATGTCAATTTCAGTATGCTAATTTTATCCTTTATTCAATTTAGGACCATAAAACCTAATTTAATCTGTTAATTAGGACTTCATGAGTAACGTAACATGTACTTGATTAGCAGCTATGTTACAACGCACTTTGAAAAATTACGCACTTTGAAAAATGTTTTCAAAGTGCGTTAAAATTTGGAACCAAGCTAACGCACTTTGAAAAAAAAATTTTTTTTTCAAAGTGCGTTAATATCGACCATATTAACGCACTTTGAAAAAAAATTAAAGATTGATCAATATTCCTTCAAATAATCGGTATGATAAATAATAGATCCTGGTTTGATAACTTTTTAATGATAAAGTCACTGTAGGACCTGAGATATTGACGTTTTTTAAAATATTTAAGGTTTTGATAAAATAAAAGGGAAAAAAAGGGTCTTGAACAAAAAGAGTTACGATTATTTAAGTTCATTAATTCGTTTTTTCTTTTTTTTTTTAATTCTAGTCTTTGATAAGTAGATGTACAGGTGTATAGGGGGCACTAACAGAGGACAGCTTCAAGCAACTTAGCATTTATCATAATAAAAAGGGGCCAATTTGATTTGTTCAAAGCTATGACAATTCTTTCTCTCTCATACGTTTTACTGTACTTAAAAATTTCTAGTATTCATCTGTTTTAATAAACTTATTTAATATTGAAAGTTTTCAACGTCATACCAGTTAGGTATAAATACATAATTATATGAATGCTTTGAGTATAGCATAGGCATCGAGACTGGGCGATTGGCCATGAGAGGGGATGGGGGGCTAAGCCCCCCCCCCCCCCCCCCCCACTTATTTTGAAAATATATATACATCGTATAAGCATTGAAAATGCAGCGTACCCTTTTTAGGTTTATTGCTCCCCTCCCCCGTTTGTTACCGACACCTATGTATTTGAAAGATTAAGATTTGGACTTAGTGATCTTATACCCGTCTTCTCCTCTTTTCGACGGGAGTAAATCAATTCATTTTTGAGGTTAGGATTAGGCTTAGTTTTTTGAAAGAAAATAATAAATAAAATCTTTCCATGACAAAAATTTATTTTTTTTCAAAGTGCGTTAAGTGTATATCCATGGTTAAACTTTTAACGCACTTTGAAAAAAATTTTCAAAGTGCGTTGAGTTGGTCCAAAATTTAACGCACTTTGAAAAATGTTTTCAAAGTGCGTTGGTTTTGTCCCAATTTTAACGCACTTTGAAAAAATTTTTCAAAGTGCGTTGCCACACAGCTAGCACGTATGACATAAATCTCAACATCTAGCTGTTATTAACAAAATTCAAATCAAAAGTAAACTTAAGGTCTTTTTTTTAATTGAATCTCATTTCTCTCTCTCTCTCTCTCTCTCTAGATCTCTCTCTCTCTCTCTGTGTGTGTTAAAGAGTTAGAGTTATAAATTATAGATTTAATCAAAAAGCGAGAACAAAAAAAAAAAAAATAACATGATTCTCCACCCCTTGCACCACCCGAGAAGCTCCAACCCTTGCATTTTGTGACACTCCATTTCCATGATTTAGGAGACTCCATCCTAAGCATTTTACACAATTAGCCTTAGAGCTCTGTTTACAATGTTTGCGCAACAGTCGAGTCATATATTGGATTTGATTTTCAGTTTTGAAACATTAAGGATATCATCGAAAAGCGAAATATTTGAATGCTTTTTCTATTGCATGGCTCGATCATTTGGTAGCTTTGAATAACTAAAGGACACCTTTAAACTAATTTTTCTGAAATCAGAAAGCGCGCCACGGTCCTACTAAACAGAGTACGATAGAGTACTTTAGAGTACGCTAGTAATATTTTATAATTTAATGCAATTAAATTACTTTTTATATGTTTTTCTACTTTAATGTAACATATTGAATATATATTTTTAAAAAAAACATTGTATGTTTTCTGTATTTTAGGAGTTATTTCAATTTTTGATTTCAGGTTACGGTTGATCGTTTGATCCCGATCTTATTTAACTAAAACGTTAAAATGTCTCATTGTGAATGTTAAAAATATTTACACATGCAATTAATTTAATATTATTAAATAAAATTTAGATGCAAGTCTTTAGAAAGAAAGTCTGAGACAATATAGTAATCGAGATTGGGATATTAGCCATAGGTATACCGTAATCTTTAATGCGTTTAATTTTGGATGTTATTTCAAGATTATCAAAATATCGCTAAAAACAAATATTTGAAACATATATTGGAAAATAAGTTTATAATAATGTTTAATCAAGTTTTACATACATAAATAAACAATTTAATTGCATTAAATAACATAATTTTTCTAGCGTACTCTAAAGTACTCTATCGTACTCTAGCGTACTCTGTTTAGTAGTACCCAGCGCGCCAAAACATGTAATCGACATTCAGAACTTCTCTGGACTTTCTAAAGAGACTTCCGATGTTATTTGTTTACAGTCATGGCCGATGTTCAAACCAGCAACAGCCTCTTGTGAATTTGAAAAGTAGTATCTACTGTCGAAAATGAAGAAATTTCTTAAAACAATAAAGAAGAAGACACAGAGACAGGGTAGTTACGACCCAC
Source organism: Saccostrea glomerata (assembly GCA_003671525.1). Classification (NCBI taxonomy): domain Eukaryota; kingdom Metazoa; phylum Mollusca; class Bivalvia; order Ostreida; family Ostreidae; genus Saccostrea; species Saccostrea glomerata. Next base: position 2,897,405 of record PRKT01000003.1, on the reverse strand, counting down.
AAGCAGCTGGCTCTGAAGAGGCTACGGGAGGGACAGAGACTGGTTATGTTGTTCGCGAAAAAGATCTCCCGAAACTTCATAAAGCAGCATGGACTGGAGATTTGTCCAAAGTAGTGCAACTTGTGAAAAAGGATACAAGCTCTCTTGACAAAGAAAACAGGTATTTACGGACACATTATTTTATTTAAGAAAAAACAAGCGGCATGCTTATCCGCAATAGTGGACGTACTTAATTTAAAATACAGGTGTACATTTGCCCATTACAACAAGATATGACTTGTATTTCATTGCATTCCGCTGTCATCTTTTGAGATAACGCAATGCTTGAGGAATTTGAATTGTTTTTCTGTAGTACTTTGTAAATATTTCAAAGACAAGTAACTTTGTGGATACCAATAGACCATAATGATCCATATATTTAAATTTACGGGATCTGCATGTTTAAAGAAGTCGATAACTAAAATCTTTCTGGGCAGTTAAAAGTATTAAGAATGTAATTTCAATGAGTTTAAATACCTAGCCTTAAATTGTAAGGACATTCAAAATTAGGCGACACATACTCATACTTTATGTGTATTATAACTGTTACCCAGTGGATTGTAACAAAAAAATTACATTAAGAAAATATTAGACAGTTTGCTAATTCTGAACATGTACATAAATTTGCATAATTATTTTAAAATTTAGGGCAATCACTGGGTATTGAGTTGTTGACATATTCATGTATTAGTGCAACACACTTAAGTGCTATGATATATATTGTTTTTATAAATGATATTTCTTAATGGTGTTCATGTATTTAATTAATACATAATTGTCTGTGCCATAGCCAACAAAATATGAATTCAAACCTGCTTTTTTAAGTACACATGCAGCAGTATTATCAGTGATTATGCCAAAAAAAATACAATTGCTACAAATTGCAACAACCATGCACAGTAAAAATATTTATATTTCCTGATTGTTATTTAAATTAATTAAGAGAAGATTTAACCATATTAAGAAATCATGAAATAATAACATATGAATGTGCTTTACTCATGCTATAAGAATATATATTTACATTTGCAAATGTTTTCCTTTACATAACACTACTGAAGGCAAGCCTTTTTATAACTGTGTAAATACAGGTTTGGGGTCAAGAGGTCATAGATGTGTGTTTGGATAAACGTTCCACGTAATTTCTCTGTGATGTCATAAAGGGTCGACGCGCGTTTAGTGGATTACATACATGCCGTTGGGTTTGAAAAATTAATGCATTTCACACGTTAAAAGTAACAATCAGGCAAATATAAAGTATGAATAAGTCACAAATGTAAATATAAGTAATAAGGTATCATTTTTTTTAGTTTTATTGAGATGTAAAACGGGTTGACACATGATCAAATCTTCCATAAAGCCCTTCGGGCTTTATGGGATTTGATCACGTGACCAACCCGTTTTACATCTCAATAAAACTCAAAAAATGATACCTTATTTCTTAAATAAATTGTTGTGTTGAACATGTTCTGCAGAATAATTTCTGATTTAAGGCCTCTCTTTAAAGTATTTTGTATATCATAACAGGACTGCTTTGCATCTTGCTTGTGCACGAGGCCATGCTGATATAGTGAAAGTTCTTCTGGAGTGGCATGCCAAGAGTAACATTGGAGACAGTGAATCTAAAACCCCCCTCCTTAAGGTAAGCCCGGGTTTCACAACTTTTTGCAAGATTCTCTTTAAAAAAAAAAAAGGAAAGATCAATGAAACGACAATTCGTATCCGATACAATAATAAAAAATTTGATAGCATTGTGTCAAATGTTGCACCAGATTTTATCACATTTATACCTGAGTATTGAACAACAGATTTAGATGCATCAAAAGTTTGTCAGGTGGAATAAATAAAGCCACATCTGTCAGGTCATATTTTGTCATTAATAATAAATGACTGCTGAGGCACATGTTGGAGGTGTATGGAAAAGAAGAGCTTCCTTTAGAAATGTCAAATAAGGAAAATCAATAAAGAAAAAAATCAATATTTAATTTACCACTGTCGGAAATTGTAAAAGGATGAAAATGACAAGATTGCATGGTCACATATAATGAGCATGATAAGGGAGTAGATTGAATTTATTACCTTTGACCGAATTGGCCCTGTAGCATTTCCTCTACAGAGATTGATAGCATTAAACATGGAAGATTCCCAAGAAGTACTCAATTGTTTTAGAGATCTTAGCCTGTTAACTGTAGCTTCAAAGAAATTAATATACCGGTAATAGAGAAAACATAAAACAAAGGGTTTATGTTCAGGACGCTTGAGTTAAGTCATTAAGCTCTATATACAAAATCTTAACTATATTTACTCATCAATGTCAAACCTTAAATTGATTTAACAGCATTTTTAACTGGACCGACAGCATGCCCAGATGTCAGATGACAACATTTTTAGCTCTACTGGTCAGAGACCAGAAGAGCTTATGCGATAGTAATGCGTCCGGCGTCCGTCCGTCTGTCTGTCCGTCTGTCTGTCTGTCTGTAAACAATTTTTCAAAATGCTACTCACATGTTAAAGAGAAAAGGGTTACAGTATATAATTAGTTCAATAATCATGTTATCTGTGAGGGTATGTACTTAGAAAACTTTTGATTCTTATATAATATAATTATTAGTCTAAAGTCACCTATTTTCATTATCTATTAACATGTTAATTAACTTTTATTTCAATGTTTTCATCAGTATAGCATGCATCTACACTCTCAAGTCTTGTACATGTATACACATAGACAGGAGATATTGTATTTCTACATTAATATTTTATTCCTCTCATGGTGTATAGGATAATGTGGATTAATTTCAAAATAACAGTGTTCTGAAAATGGAATATTTCTGTTAATGTTGGCAAGAATAAAAGACATGCTGGGTTCATCTTCTCCCTTGTTATCATGGGTATACATGTATATTAGAAAGAGTATTTTGATCTTGATGAAGAAGAGATGAACATGCACGATTTACCATGGTGACCAAGGACCAGTTACTTGAAATGAAGATTGATTGCCAATAAATATGATAAAAGAATGACAATATAAGCATGATAAGATTGTTAAAGCTTACATGGCTTTTGAATTAACACATTGAACAAAATAAGTAATCATGGTAATGGATTCATATCAATATAATGGGGTAATAAGTTGGTTATCATGTTTTTATAGACTTTCTCTTCAGAAAGTTCAATTTCATTAGCTATTTTGAGAGAGAAATGTCATAACTGTTATTCATGAATGGAATGAGACTATGTACAAGAGGAGTGTTTAAATTCCTTGTCCCTGTGTTTATTCTGGGGGTTCTGTTATAGAGTGTACTGTGATTGATTTAACATAAGACGCCACTCAATTCAATGTCATTTAAATGGTGTTCGATTTCACCTTTGAGATCTAATAAATCACCTTTAAAATGCCACTACTGTGATAATGAGATAAGTTTGTATCGGAACCTCTGCTAAAATTCACCTATGATACTTATAAGATATTTAATAATTAATACCAAACGTATGGATGGTGCATGAATATACTTTACTTTCACAGTTTGTGTCATATGATAGATTTAAAATTGATATTATTGCTGCACACAGTTGAATCACAAGTTGACATATAGTGACGATACACATATTATTAAATAAGCATATATGTTATGATATGTAATACCAAATAATACATTTAAAAAAATATATTTCCAGATTTTGAATTTGCTATTTGAGATTCTAATTGAATGACAGACATTTGGTTTAAACATGTTAAATGTGATTTTTAGGAGATTATAAGCAAACATTCAAAACAACTGTTTCCTCTTGTTCGACTTTCTTCCATCAGTGTATTGATGTTGCGGTTAATCTTGTGATGCGGTCTATTTTGTTTAATTTCATGGCAACCTTAAGCTTCTGCAATTTTGCCTTAATTACATCTGAGAAAACAAGTAGCTTAGATGCTCATTTTTTTTATTTTGATAAGACAAGTATTGATTGTTCTGCATTGTTCTAAAAGGTAAAAGCCTTGAAAGGGGTAATGTGGAAATTGTTCAACTCTGTTTAGAAATTTAGGCAATTTCATTTTTAAAAAATGTTAATTAAGTTATCAATAAGTCGATCCAGAAGTAAATCCAAAGTTGATTCAGAAAAAAAAAAAATCAAGAATACACAATATTTATGTCATATATTCTTAACAGTACAAACCAGACCTTACTTGAAATCCAGCATGTCCAAAAAGTAGTTCCTGCGACTGCTTACTGTTAGGTTGGGTCTAGTTGGTACTCAGACTAAGAGACGTATTAAAGGGGAAAAAAATAACCATAGAATTTATTTTATATATAGATTTATTAGTCTTGTTTTAAACATGTTGAATTGGTTGAGGTATTCAATTTAATTGTCTATATTAGTTTGCAATCCTACAGAGATTAAGTGATGATATATATTTTTTCCGGGTTTTGACAGGCTGTTGAATGTGGCCATGACGACTGTGTGAAGCTATTAATAGAACACAATGCCCAGGTGGACACAGTGGATAGGGAGGGTAACTCTGGTCTACATTTGGCTGTTCTCTACAACCACCCCAAAATCGTCAAAATTCTCACCGATAAAGGCGCCAACGTCAACATAAGGAACAAGGTATGCTTTAATTGAAATCAGGTGTATGCTTCTACTTAAGAAGCAATGTACATATATATATATATATCTGTTTGTACAAAAATGACTGTCACACTGTGACTTTGAAAAATGTTATTGAACATTTCTGTACCGGACTTTTGTTAGGCATTCAAATTTCAGGAAACATAAGTCAAAGAGTATTTCATGTACACAGATTAAGAAATTATTAGATGATATGTTTAATCATTTTTGGAGTACTTGTGAAAAAGTGCGTTCGTGTATAAGATTACGCGAAATATACAAAATCCACCTGAAAGTATAGATAGGTTACATTAATGTTATTAGTACCAAATAAGATAATTATCCCTTTCCATTGTAGACTGAGGAAGGCCTGGCTCCTCTACACATGTCTATACAGTTTAAAAGGGATGAAATAACCAGGGCCTTACTGATTGCAAAGGCAAATCCAGATGTACAGGATAACCTGGGCAGGTAAAACAAGCTGATTCAGATGTACAGGATAACTTGGGCAGGTAAAACAAGCTGATTCAGATGTACAGGATAACTTGGGCAGGTAAGACAAGCTGATTCAGATGTACAGGATAACTTGGGCAGGTAATACAAGCTGATTCAGATGTACAGGATAACTTGGACAGGTAAGACAAGCTGATTCAGATGTACAGGATAACTTGGACAGGTAAGACAAGCTGGTCTAGATGTACAGGATTAAGGGTGAAACGTTTACTGAATTTTGTAAATGTTTAAATGAGCAGCAGTAAACGAAACGGTACCGTTTAAACGGTAGATTTTTATGTGTTGAATTTTTAAGGCTACTTACTCATGAGAACACTTATTCAACTTTTTCAAAGCTCTATTTTCAACATTATACCGTTATAAGCATGATACATGTACCTTTTTTTTTCTTATCAATAAAAAGCAACAACAAAGGTTATTTATTTTAGAACATTTACTTGGAAAAATAGAATAATACATCGCTAGTTTTCACTACTCAGAAAATCGGAATTAAATATGTTAGACCATACTGGTTTCTAGATAATTTTGTTTAAAATAACATTTCCGATCAAGCTTCAGACAGCTCAGTATTACGTTATGCTACAACTCCATATTATTCATAGGGCACGGAAGTAGTCCCGGAGAATTGACACTGTATGGAGTTTGGTTTCCGATATCTATTATAACAGAAAAAAATGTTTGTAACAGACACATAGTGTGTTTTCTTTAGTAAATATGAAATAAGACAACTTGGGCAGGTGAGACAAGCTGATCTTAATGTACAGGATAACTTAGGTAAGACAAGCTGATTCAGATGTACAGGATAACTTAGGTAAGACAAGCTGATTCAGATGTACAGGATAACTTGGGCAAGTAAGACAAGCTGATTCAGATGTACAGGATAACTTGGGCATGTAAGACAAGCTGATTCAGATGTACAGGATAACTTGGACAGGTAAGACAAGCTGATTCATATGTACAGAATAACTTGGGCAAGTAAGACACGCTGATTCAGATGTACAGGATAACTTGGTCATGTAAGACAAGCTGATTCAGATGTACAGGATAACTTGGACAGGTAAGACAAGCTGATTCAGATGTACAGGATAACTTGGGCAAGTAAGACAAGCTGATTCAGATGTACAGGATAACTTGGACAGGTAAGACAAGCTGATTCATATGTACAGGATAACTTGGGCAAGTAAGACAAGCTGATTCAGATGTACAGGATAACTTGGGCAAGTAAGACAAGCTGATTCAGATGTACAGGATAACTTGAACAGGTAAGACAAGCTGACTCAGATGTACAGGATAACTTGGACAGGTAAGACAAGCTGATTCAGATGTACAGGATAACTTGGACAGGTAAGACAAGCTGATTCAAATATACAGAATAACCTGGGCAGGTAAGACAAGCTGATTCAGATGTACAGGATAATCTGGGCAGGTAAGACAAGCTGATACAGATGTACAGGATAACCTGGACAGGTAAGACAAGATGATTCAGATTTACAAGATAACTTAGGTAAGACAAGCTGATTCAGATGTACAGGATAATCTGGGCAGGTAAGACAAGATGATTCAGATGTACAGGATAACCTGGGCAGGTAAGACAAGCTGATCTAGATGTACAGGATAACCTGGGCAGGTAAGACAAGTTGATACAGATGTACAGGAATACTTGGGCAGGTAAGACAAGCTGATCCAAAGGTAAAGGATACTGTAAACCAAATTTAATTGTGTGCAAGAAATATCTACAAGTTCTCTGACCTAATTTAACTCGTGAATATTTATTGTGGTGAACCATTTAATTTGTTTTGTGTTTGTAGAGAATGTTTCAGTCACTAAAATTGATTTTAAAATTAACCAAAAAATAAAATACAAGTAAGAAAGCAGGTGGAAAATGTAAAAATGAGAAATTTGACTTATTGAAGCTACAATATCTTGTATTCTACAGAACTCCATTAATGCTGGCCTGCTATGAGGGCTCCATCACTCCTGTCAGAATGCTGCTGCAGTTTAATGCCAACACTGTCATCAAAGACAAAAAAGGTGTGTTCATTTGGAGGTGTTGTTTTCATCTTCTTTGTGTGTGTATACTATTTATTTCCATGAAAGTTAGGCGTTCTCTAAAGATAACATCTGGACCATCAGTCAAATCAGACAATGAGTAAAAAATAACATGAAGGTAACATGGACATCAAGTATTCAGCACTTTGTATGAATTTTTACATTTTTGTTTGTCTGTGATGTATAATATTAAAAAGCTATTAATGTTTTGTCTTGTTTTGTAGGCTTTACAGCAGAAGATATGGCTAACATGACTGGACAGTATGCTGCCGCACAGCTACTCAGTGACCATGCCATGAAGTTACGGAGATCCACCGGGGGGAGTCTGGCAGGGAGTGTTACCCCTCGGGAGACCCCCCGGGGCTCGATGGGACCCTCCAGCGCCTCCACCACCCCTAGGGATCCCTCATTGTCCCACTTCTTACCAGCGGACAACAACGATAAAGGTTTGATCTCCTAGCGAATGATGTGTTAAGATAAACCAGTCATGAAAGTAATGTGAAGCATTGCTTTATTGCTTTGCTTTCTGTGGGAAAGGAAAATTGGAAAAATATTTGGTCTGCACCAGGCTTGAAATGATTTTGTTTAGTAGGTGTTTTATGATTGAAATGCATAATTAAATTAAAGAAATGAATGGAATACTGATCTTTAAACTGAGTTTTGTATTTTCCGTTTTTAAAGAGTTGTGAATTTATAAACTGGATAGAGCATAAAGTAGAATTCTTAAGAGTTGGTAAAAAAAATAATTATATTTTTGTAATATTATCTAAACAGTTGAAGACTCTGATGAGGAGAATACACAGAGCCGAGTTTCACACAGTCAACAGGACGACTCGTGGGCGGACGATAGCGTCAGTCTCGGACTGGACAAGAAAAAGGTACCAGTGAATAGGGAACTAGCAGGTGCTACTAGAGATGTCATTACGGCATGTAGAGGTCCATTTAGATATTCAAATATATATGTATAACATGTATATCATATCAGACATATATGTCATTGATGGCTTAAAACAATGCACAGGCCCTATTTCTGCTTACTTCACAAATGATTTAGAAAATTTTCAAAGCTACATATTATTGATAGATGTGCATGATTTAATTTTTTCCAGTACTGGATTTGCATGAAGGCACATATACATTTACATGGAAACAAAAGACTTTGTGTTTCTTAAGCTTGATTGCATGAAATCAATTAACTTCACCTTAGATATACTACAAAACTATGTAATCAGTAAGAAATTGATACTGAGTGTGACTGACTTAAATGTTTGATATTTATAAGTTTTTAAAATACACACTTATGTAATGCATAAATGTTCACTTTGTAGAAAGTTATGCAAAATATTCCCGTAAGTTAGGACTGTGTTTTCTTGCTGCGTGAAGCTTTGATTTTTCAATACATGCAGATTACACTTTATTTAAATGCTGAATGTGTGAATTTTTACAATCACTTAACAATACAAAGAATGTACACTTCTGTTCACATCTACACATTTTAATTGATTTTTATTTGGCCTGATCAGGATTTATTAGTATATTGCAGGGAATAAGATCATACAGTTACATTTATTTGACGTGTAATATAGCTTTAGATAACTTGTGTTGTAAATGATAAGAAACTGTGAAGATTTGATTATTCAATTTATAAAATATTAACTTTCATTGACATAAGAACAAAATTAAATGCTTGTTGATTTGAGTGGTTGCATGTTAAAAATGTATTAATCTTTACAGCATAGAATTATACTCACGTGTACATGTTTATCCTTGTTTGAATGCTACAGAATTTTATTTGATTTGTATAACATGTAATCTATCTTATCTATATACGTGTACAGTGACCGTTTTATAGATTTAGTTTATGCGGTATTCTTGTCACTAGGGTAGAGACGATGACTCAGACCTGGGGGCGGAGGATTTGGGCGAGGCAGATGTAAGACCCCCCTGTCGTCAGTAGAATTGCCGATTTTCTTGTGACCCTATTCCTTTGTTTTATATATTTCCTTTTTTCCTGGGATTTCACTGTCAGTTATCGTTCAGTTAGTAATTTACATTGTATGTTTTTGTTTTGTAGATTTTTAAAAATTTAAATTTTAAAAACTTCAAAGCTAAGATTTGAAAATTTGGTAAAAATAAATCATTTTTCAATGAGGACGAAGCACCAGCACTTTTTAGCACTTATTCTTCACTGAATTGGTATCTTTTGTACCATTACATGGAGTTGGAAGTGGTTTTTGAAACTTAATTTATCTGGGGGAAAGAAAAATTCCAACACTTGGATCTTTTTGTTTGGTGCACAGTTTCTAACCATCATTAGTTGTGCATTTGCAATACATTTAATTTTAATATATAGACTTTTTTACCTAAAGACTGCAGTTTCTTTATTGTCAGTGGTATATTGAATCAAAGGATGTTTCCTGTAATAAATGATTCTGTGTTTTAATGTGAATTTAACTCTCAAATGTCAGAGTACTGAATTTTTGCTTTGTTTTGAATTTATCCCTTTGCAAGTACTCATTGCTCTTTTTTTTTTAAGTTAGCCCAGTTTTAAAACTTAATTCCCATGTAGCATAGGGTAATGTTGGTGAAAAAAGACAATAAAAATATTCTAGTATACAATATTTCTCTTAGTGATATATGAAATATGCAGTTTAAGAAGTTTAGTATGATAATGATGGATAAAAGTAACATGCATATAATCATAAGAAATGAGATTGAATTATCCACTGTGTCTGTCAAATAATGCTTACCTATCTTACATTTTTAGGAGGATGTACCTAAAATTAGCCTGGCTTCCAAACTGACCAAATTCCCAGACAGTGAGGCAGAGGATGAGGGTAAGTAATGCCGCATAGTGATGTCTGGTGTGAATTTATCCAGCTGACGTAGGGGCTTTTAATTATTGTCATTGTTTTTTTTGTGGAGTAATTTTGTAAAGTAAGGAAGTTGATATTTAATACATCGACTGTGTCATTGAAAAACCATTGTCTACACATAACACATCATGCACTCTATATTGGAGCAAGGATATTGTATAGTGGATTATTTTTCTTTCCTTTCACACTTGCAGACAACTTTTCTGCTTTTGAATGTGCCCAGTCATAGCTCTGTTTTGATAAGAAATTAATACTGTGTTCTTTGAATTCAAAACATTTATAAATTTGCTCACTTGTAAAAAGGTTGGGCTTTTTTTTCTCTGTAAACGGTATACATATAAAATTGACATATTTTTTGTAACATCAGATGTGGATGAGGAAGATTATGGAAAAGACCAGCAGGTTCCTCCTCCTTCAAACATTCCCAGGCGACAGCAGCAGAGCTCGGTCAAATCCAACCAATCACACACCTCCATCGAGGACAACATTCCTTACGATGATGAGGAGGAGGAGGAGGGAGAGGAACACAGAGAGGAGGAGCCGGGGAGGAAGAGAACAATTACTGCCAATAGAGTCTCCTTCAGGGACGAGTCAGAGATCAGGGAAATCGTAAGGGCTTCTTTGTACTGTGTTATTTTTCCTTAAAGCTACGGTCATTAATTTCATGTACTAGATTTCTTTTTATGTAAAGAAAGATTTACTCCTTAGATGTTATCTTGTAAATTAATGATATGCAGAAAGGATATCAAGGGAAATTGAGAAGTTACTGTAAACCATCTTTTATTCGCGTGCGAGAAATTTTTGCGAGGTTCGCGAAAGCCTCGTCTTCTCGAATATTTCTCACTGCGAACTGATCATTGTAATCTCCGTGTCTATTATCAAATTTTCCAAAAAGGCTTGATCGCGAAAATATCATCGCGAACTACTTTACAACTGGTAAAACGCGAAATAAAGTCGTTGCAAATAAAAGTTGGTTTACAGTATTATGTTTTTGGAAAATTGATCTTTATCCTAAAGGAATAGGTTTATTCTAGTGTTAGTCTGCTGATTTTTTTTTTTTTTTTGCTTCTTATCAGTGTAATATGAATTTACTTGAATGTAGGTTTTGAAGATTAATTGCTGTGCAGAAGATGAAAATCAAATCTTTTGTAATGGTAAATTGCTTGACCTTTAGTTTTTTGTGAACTTGTTCATTATTTTTGTGATGATCTTTCTGATTGGTTCAGACTGATGATAACGACACTACAGATATTGAGGAAGATGAGGAATCAGGTTCTGGTGCCAAAAAACCCAAACTGGACGATCATCAGGTAAGCCTGTCAGAACTGATCCAAGATAAAGATAGAAAAGGGTGGACATCCCAATAAGTCAAGTAGCTCAAACCCAGGCCTGGGGGCCATAAAACTTTGGTGAGCTAGTTTTTGGTCTTAGTCTCACTTTTACTAAAGGAATTATTAGTGGAAAAGTGAGACTGAGATCACAAGAGAGTTCATCCAAGTTTTATGGCCCCCATGCAGGCCTGGTCAGACAAAGATATGTGGGTAGATATAGGGGTATATAAGGAGCCTTAGACAAATTAGAAAAGACATCAAAATAGATGAAATAATTTTAATGCATGTAGTGGGTAGACTTGTAAGAATATTAATTGAAAGGTTGAGAAATTATTGGACTTTAATTGAAAATCAGATTTTGTTTTTACAGATCTCACTGTTTCAATATCCTAATCTGTAAACAGTTTTTTGCAGTTGTAAAACTAACTATTATAATATGTGTAATATTAGATATGATATTAATGGTTTTAAATCTTGTTTTTAAAGACATCTTCATCGGGATATTTACCGACAGGGGTGACTAATTTATCTCCATCCTTGGACTTTGACAAGGAGAAACAGAGAGGTAGGGAAACATACTATAATTATAAATTCATTCAATTCCAAAGTTAAGCAGTTATTGTGAGAAGAATTTTATTAAATATATCAGAAATTTTAATATTTGACGTAAAGTTCATTTAAGAAATGAATTTAATTTTTGAAGATTCATGAGGTTATGAACTACGACGCTTCACGCCGGCATATTTCATGAAGCGCGTTAGCGCTTCATGATAAATATGCCGGCGTGAAGCGTTGTAGTTCATATACCTCATGAATCTTCAAAAAATTAAATTCATTTCTTATATTTACATTATTTTTCTGATGACTTGCCATAAATTTACGCCGTTTAACTGTAATTTTTAAAACAAAACAGTGTGCACTATATTTTTGGACTTTTTGACGTCAAGAGCGGTATTATGACGTAACAATGGAGATATTCATGCTTATTCGTGATACATACCTGATGTAGTTCATGAGAAAATATACTGCATTTTATTTTGTAAAGAATAATAGGGGAAATTTATTGGAAATGATGTAAATATAATAAAATGAAGGGTATGCTGTTTTAGATGTTCAATTAAAAAATTAAACTTTAACATTTCAACATATAATTAGTCATAACATCGGTCAAAATAACTGTTATAGATCAAGTATACTCTTATATTTACAATTAATAACAATGGTTTAGAAGATATAATAATAAGTAATTCAATATATGTATATGAAATTATCTAATAGTATTGAAATATATGCATGTATGTGGGAAATGTACTAACAGAATGACTTGTATATGTTTTTAAGGCATCTTGAGCAAGCAAAGTGGTAAATAGTTTGGTGTTTTATGCTGAAGTGAACTAATATTTCTGCCCTGTGACTCTTTCTGTAAAATATGGTGTGCCCTGTCTCTAAAAAGAATATCTTTATTCTATCATGTTTATCGCATAATCAGTTTTGGTTATATCTTTGAAAAAAGAAATGTTTTTAATATTTTATGAAAAAGATAATTTAGTGATAAAAATATAACAAGAAGACTGGGTGCCAAAGCATGCAATATTAAAATTTTTTATGCATGGAATGTACTTTGCAAACTGCAAAGAAAGTGTTACAATAGTAAAAAGAAAGCATGTACCTTATCCACAGGATCCAATCAACAATATTTTATGACTCCCCCTCTTCCTTTTATGAACCTCGTAGTTTTATAGTCCCCTTAGAGAGCCTCCTGCATCATCTCTTATTTGATGTTGTTTACATTGCATGTTCACAGCTGATGAAAATCAGGGCAAAGGTTGTATTCTAGATTTATTCTGGATTGTAGCTTTTATTTCACACATCTTTTTTATGTGGCCATGGAAATTTGTGTACCAGGGTAAATGAAAAGTAAAGAGACCATTGCAGATATAACAAATGGGCATTTATGGTTCAACTATACCAAATTAAAAGTAATAATTTGTAAAAATAAATGCAGTGAAGATTGTATCAAGCAATATTTTTCTTCTTAAAGATGATAAATCTTTGAATAGAAATATACATGAGATAACAAAAATATCATTAGGACAAATGTAGGAATTTAAACAAGTCTGTTTTTCTTTTCTTTCTTTTTTTCCCTGGCCACATGACATGGTTTCTGCACCCTTTCCCTCTGTAACCATGGTAACCTGGCTAGCTTTTTTGCTGTTGTTAGCATGTAGCATGATGTAGAGCAATACTTGCTTCCTTGGCATTTATAGGTTGATTAGAATAAAGAATATTTAGATTTCTATTCAAGATTTCATGATGTATTATTTGTAGTTGGTTTATTTACATGTCTTGAACCTCACAATTTATTCTTTGCCATTGTGATATACATGTAAAATTAATTTATTTTATAAGGTATATTAATCAGCATGTATGATTAAAGTAGCTTTTTAAGTAAGTGTTGATGATTCTAAGCAGAGTTAAGTTTACGTCTACCTCCTCCGATGAAAGTAATCCCGTTATGTTTTAAAACGTGCATGTGTCCTTGCATGTGCAAGAGACCTGGATATAAGTTTTTGATTGGACCTAAAAAAAGATGTGACTAAATATGCCATGTATGCAGAACATTTTGATTGTATCTTTTCCTGGATACTAAAACAGACTCAAAGAGAGCACTAACTAAAATAGTGCTGGGGAAATAAAACACTGCTTTGGGGAATTGAATAGCAGACAAAATTTTGGTCTCTAGTTATCATTTTAAAGGGATATTTGTGAAGTTCTGCTTTGATGTAAAAGAAATCACATTCTTTTTTACAATTGTAAGAATATATAAACTTTCTAAGTATCCTCTTGTAGTATACTTATATTATAATTAACTTTAGTCAATAGCTAGGTAATAGATTCTGGTTTAATAAGTTTTGTGGTTTTATTATCCACACTTCAATTTGCACATTTTTCTAAATAAATTTTTCTGAAAATTTGTGTCTGAAAAAATAATTTATCACCAAGTCACTGCACATATGTGGTCTTTTTATCAGTAATTTTATCTGTCTTTTGGCTTTTAGGTTCAAAATACTAAGGCTATGTACTTGATTTCTGTAGAATGAGATAAAGTTTGACTTTGATATCTTGAACTCCAATTACTTGAATATCATAGATATGTCAGAGTCATTTGGAAGTCCCAACCCCCATATTCTTTAAGTATTTGACCCTAGATTTCTTGAATCTTCAGGTACCTCGAAAAATTTATCTCACTTTCATTGAGTTCAAGACATTAAGGTTTGACTGTATATTTTGAATTGAATAAACATTTTTAACAGGTCGAGGAAACTACCTTATATGGATATTGTTGCGATTGCGCACAGAGGTGCTCACAGCAAAGAATAGTCCAATCCATTGAATGAGCCGAAAAGCATGATGGTCTACTACCTGTTTATTTTTACTACAAACACGTGGGTCAGGGAAATTTAAGACGTGATTTCAAATGACTGCAGGAAAGTCAGCTGAAATTTTTTTGAAATGTGTTTATGAAAAATACAAAGATTAGGTACTAATTAAGATTCTCCATGCTCACATTAATAAACAAAGTCAGTTTTCCTTGTTAAATTGTACTTTGAAATACCGCTCACAAAGTCTTCACAGGTAAATAAGATTCGAGTTGTTTAACTCGACATTCGTTAATTTGCCATGTAACTGGTTAAATTAGTTGTTGCTGTTATTTGTGACTAGAAATTAAAAGTATCATTTTATAAACAAAGAAAAAATGCAAAAAAAACACTTAAGTTGGACTTTTTTAATTTACCTGTCATATAAACCCATTTGCATATTGATCATAAAACGTGACTAGCATATATTTCGAAGTTGTATACGTTGTAAACAATGACAATACGTGAGCACACCTCCGAGTTGATTGTTTTTGAACCAAGGAATAGTCACGTGAAATTGACTTTTCACTGAAAGCACAGCACAGGGGGAAACTGTCAACAAACAGATTTGTACAATGGAGTGGAGAAAACCCTAATTTTAATCATTGTAAATCATTTGTATATAAATGTGAGCATGGAATTAGTAGATAATTATGTTCATAGCGTATTAAGTGTGTAAAATGCTTGGAAAATGCATCATGTTTTTCCGAGAGTGATTTGCATAGCGTATTAAGTGTGTAAAATGCTTGGAAAATGCCTCATGTTTTTCCGAGAGTGATTTAAAATATTGGCTTTTTCAAAACACACGTGTGGTATTTTTGTAGTAGCCCATATTGCAACTCATTGAGCTGATTGGCTGATTTATCAGTCACGTTGGTTCCCCACTTAACATGTAAATTTATTCCGACGTCACAGAAAATAGTTTCCTCGACCTGTTTAAAGAATGTCAACCGTTAAAGGTACAGTGGAACTAGTGTAAATACGGGAGAACAAAACTATTGAAATAATATTCTCAGGTCATAATCTATTATTATACTATTAAATTTATTAATGATAAAATTGTTTTAAAAATTGAGAAATAAATTAATTCTATTTGATGCATGGTTAGAATTATTATTCCCACTCAGGTGATTTATATATTCTTGCACCAGTTTCCATATTTTATTTGATCTTTTCACATTTTGTAGCTTTCCTGGCTGACCTTGGTATTGACGATGATGTGGATAGCGGACCTGAGATCTCCGAGCTGTCTGATGAGGAACCTGCCCTCCCCACGTCCCCACCCCCCAGAGTCACGGAGGTGGACCCTGACAATCAGGAGAGTGAGTGGGACTCCACCCAGCCCTCCATCACCCCCAGACCGGGGATACTCAAAAACTGGAAGCAGGTCAGAGCCTGGGAACTGGGTTAATCGGCATTTATAATACAGAGCAGCTCAATTATTTGTGTTATACAGATAGTAAAGATATAATTTATAGATATAATCTACGTGACTTTTGTAATGATGATGTAAGTGTATTCATGTATTACATTTTATTACAGGCCAGCCAAGAGGAGGTGGAGAAAAACACAAAGAAGAAGATAATTACACCCAGATCTGATGTAAGTTTGTCTCTGTTACATAAAGCTATTGCTTAGAAAAGTTTGTTATACCAAGATCTGATGTAGTTTGTTACTGTATCATACAGCTATTGCTCAGAAACTTTATTTAATTTTTTCATTTGACTCGATCATTGATGGTTGAATTCAGACTGTTAGACTCCATTGTTTGTATTTTTTGTATTTTTTATTACATAGACATTGTGTTACAGGGATCAGAGTGGGACAGTGACCTAGAAAATGAGGTGGATCCAGATCAGGTGAGAAGTCAACAGGCTGTACATGTTTGTAAGACCTTTAGGTTAATTATGATAGGCATTTAGCATATCGGGAAAATGAAAATGTTTAAAATAATTAAAATTAATAGAAATTTAGATCATACTAACATTAGGTAGAAATGCAATGAAAATTTTGTCTTTATATTCAAACATTTGTGTTCTTTATGTACCATGTTGAATTGGAATTGTCAGGAAATTGAGGAGAATAGTCAAGTGAAGGCTAGATATGAAGTGACAAACTTCGACGAGGATGATGATGGTTTGTCTGACTTTGAGGAAAGTGAGGTTGAACTCAAACCAAAACGAATCGAGGTCCACAGGGATGGTACCTTAAAGGAGGTCAAGAGGGACGGAACCTTACTGGGTATAGGGGATTCCCCGATAACTCTGGACTACACCCCCAGTGATGACTTTGATATGAATGTCTCACCCCTGGAACCCTTCCAAGAGGAGTCAAATAATGAGGTGGTGGACTTGACCATAGAAGACGAATCCCCCAGGGTAGATGTCATGGGGCTTGATGAAATCCCGATGCAGTTAGAACCGGCAGCTGATGATAAAAATGAAGAACTTAGTGATGACCCAGAAACTGATCACGAGGTGGCCCAGGTGTTGGCCTCAAGGTCAGGAGATCAGGTCAAGGTCAAAGACAAACCTCAGCCTAAGGATTCACCAGAGCAAGTGCCCTCAGATGAAGAGGTTGAGAGTTTAAATTTGATGGTGTTGAAGCACATTTCTGCACATAGACAGGTCTAGATCTATTTTTGTTTCTGTCTGCTGTGGTAATACTTGTGTGCAGTGGTTGTGCTAATCTATCCCTTTGTTTACCTGTGCTGTGACAGTCTAACTGTAACTGTATAATGTTGTTTAGTATAACACTGAGATATTATGTTGAGGTGGTTTGGTCTTGGTTGATAATCTTGTAGTTGTTTAAAACTGAAATGATACATAGGCAATCTCTTTCTCTAAAACTCTTCATTTCTGTGTGAAAATGAACTACTGATTCTCTTTTTAGCTACAAATTACATGCACTGATGCAAATACACACTCTGTTGGTTGTGAAATGTTCACATTACTTCCTAAAATATTTTGACAGATGTTAAAAATTAACCATTGCAAGATAATTAATGGATTTCATTTCTACTGCCAATTGCAAGTATTAAGCAACCTCTGTTCACTTTGACCTTTGTTACTATTTATATCATAGACCACCAGCCAATGGGATTCCACAGCAGAAGAAGGGGTCACTCCCAGGGTCCAGAATATGACCTATTTTACTGAAATGGTGAGTCACAAAATCATGCAATTTTCAAAAATCGATTTTTAGTGACAATTTGTTAATCCATTTGGGAATATTCATTCAGCTAGTATTATGTTCATTCTTTTGTAATCAGAAGTAGGATTCACTATTATTCAGTGTAAATTCACTTTGAAGAATTTATGTCATACATGTTTTTTTAGAAATCAAAGCAAGAAGAATCAAAAGTAACTGAAGAAGTTGAAGAAGAAGATGACGACCATCACCTTTCTGTAGAGAATGATGTCCATAAGATGGAGCCACCAGTCCAAGACAGGAAGAAGGAGGAGATAATAAAGCCAGTTCACAGCCTTGACAACCAGACAGCAGCCGTCCCAAAGAAACAGGAAGCTCCGCTCTCGGAGGAGGAAGACGATGAGGACTCAGACTGGGACTCAGAGGTAGGAAAACATGTTACAACTCAGAAATATGTCATAGTTTTTTTTATGTCTTGTAGAGATGGGAAGTTAAAAAAATTTATTCCTTCTTTTCATTTGAAAAGTATTTTATTTTACAGTAATACAATCTTTATACAAAGTGCTATAAGATGATCAATTTTGATGCCTTCTGAAAGCGTTAGTTCACTTTAATTGTATTTGCTGAAATTCTTGAAAACATTTTTCAGGATGATATGCTGCCTTCAGAATCTGCCCCTCCTGTGTATGGCGTACCTCCTCCACCAGAAACAAAGGAGAGTTCTCAAAAGGGAGAGCACTCAGTATCAGAAGATATAGAAGAAGAATCTATAAGTGAATGGGAGATTGAAAGACAGCAGGAGAAGGTAATACACTGTCATGCCATGCAAGTTTAATATCTCTCCTCAGTATCAAAGAAGTTAAAAGAAAAAAATATGCATTATGTATTTTTGTGCACATGTGGCATAAAGGAAACTAATTTTGTTGTTTCTTTTTTTTGAAAACTGAACAGGATAAATTACAGAAACAGAAATCCAAGGAGGAAGAGCAGCACAGGAAGTGGGAAGAGGAACAGAGACAGGCCATGGAAGAAGAGGAAAGGCTCCACAAGGAAGAAGAGAGATGGGCTCTAGAGGAAGAACAAAGGCTGGAACAAATCCAAAGAGAGGCTGAGTTGTCACGACAACAGAAATGGGAGGAGGAGGAGAGGCAGACACAGGAGAGATTGAGGAGGGAGGCAGAGGAGGAGCAGATGGTAAGGCTATGTTATAACTGTCATTGTGTTTATGACTCTTCTATAGATGGTACACCAATTTTCTAGTAAATCTGTGTCATTCTATAACTCTCCTCCAGTAGACATGGTTGATATTCAATCATTAGAGAGTTATGGCACATGAACAATAGTTAGAATTCTATGTATTGTATAATAACATTAAAGTCATTTATACTTTGTGTTTTACAAATTCAAGCAATTGTAAAAATAGCAATGAGTTTATAAGGGAGCAATAATATTCCTACAATGCAAAAGAGTATGTTGTGGCCAGTATTTACATGAAAATGGAGGTGACCATTTTTCTAAAAGGATTATGTTTCCCTGTGATTCAGTGAGTACAATTTACTTTGTAGAGGGAGCGAGAGCTAGATGAGGAATTCCTTGTTGAGGACCGTGTGGAGGAGGAATTCCTTACAGAGGACCATGTGGAGGAGACCCAGCCCCTGTCTCCCAAATCCCAGTCCTCTTTTGACTCCTCATCAGGGTCACAGAAACGGGTAAGAAACCCTCGTATTCCCCCGCTATATATACCCCGCCATCCCAGATCATGTGATCTAACAGTCATGTGATCCAAATAGTCATTTACTGACCCGCTTTGCTAGTTTTCGAGTCCTTTACATGTTAAGGTTTGTAAATTAAAGAAAGTACGTATTTTACAACTTTAAATAAATGAATGATGAGATTTATATCTGTGTGGATTGTTTGAAGTATTCAACAAACTAGCCTGAGAAATTGACAATTATAGTTTTCCTTCTTAAATGCATAAACATTGTCACACAAAACTTCCCTAAGATCAATGATAGAAATTAAAGACTGGGTCTTTTTCCAATAATGTATGTCTATAAACAGAAGGAGATGAAAAAAGCCAGCTTTCTTCACGTGAGAGATTTTATGAAACCTGAGGTATGATATCACCTGCCATATCCAGCCTTCTTTATTATATATAATCAGTTTGGTTAGGATTAGTCAATTCATTGGAAGTAGAGCAGCTTTAGTTCTTAGAATATGATTAGTATTTATATTCATGTATCAAAGACCAGCATATATACACCTCATATAGTTACTCATATCTGAATACCCATATAATGTACCTTATATGTATATACATGTATATAGTTATATTATGTATCATGTATTTCACATAAAGTAAATATATGTCATTTACATGTAAACAGTAATTTTACTGTCAGATTTATGAAATTTTATGGGGGCTCTAATGCATTTTGTAAGGTAACTTTTTCCCTCAAAAAATTGTCAAATTTTAATTTATTTGTTCAAGAATGCAATTTAGAATTGTCTGCATGTGTCATAGAACCTTCTCATGATTACTTAGCATACAGGGTGTTACAAAAGGTTTCCCTAGCCTTAATGGTTACCTTGCATGTGTGGGGTCAGCAGCTACAATGTACATTCTTCCTATATTTCTATATCTTAACTCTGTATATTCATTATTTTACTTATAAAATGGTAAATGCATGTTTTGACAGAATAGGAGAAGGAAGCATTATATGGTATATACTTGCTTTTTTCTATTTTTGAAACTATTTAAGAATAGGAAATATTAAAATGAAATGTTTTATTCCATATTGATTTTTTCCAATAGTTCTGATTGTAGATAACGGCTTAGGATCTTGCCACACCATTGCAGTTACTGTTTATAGATTTAGAGTTGTAAAAGTACTTAATAACATGTGTAGTTTCAGAATTTAGCTGCCTCTCAGAAGCTTTTTCTTGCTTTTAAAGGCCTGATTGTAGACAGTGTACCATATTGCGGGTTATTTTATCTGGGTGCTAATTTTGGCTTATTTTGGCATTTTTATGATAGTCCATTGAAATTTTAATCGCTAAAATAGTCAGTACTCTTCTTAGTGTCCATCTGCAAAGAGCTGAAACCCTGTGTCCGCTAAAATATATTACGCCAAAATTATTGGCATACCTTTGAGTAGGCAAAAAGCCAAATTTTACACCCACCACGAAAACCCGCTATACGGTATGTTTTAATGGGTAATACATTCACTAGCTTGTAAAGAGCCTTATAATTATTCAATCTAAAGGTCACCAGCTATAACAGTAAGAATAAAATATTTCATGATATGACAATTGAAATCCGATATATCTGTTTTCTGTGCAGTGCAAAATGTGTCATCTGAAGAAATTAAGCCCTTTTGTTTTGGGAAGAAATACATGTATAGCATTATGCAGTCCAATGTACTATACATTTTAAACATGTGCAATAAAGATGTAATTTATTGTCAAAGAATGTGTACCAAGTGTAATTTTTTGTCATCTTGTAAATGGTAAATGTATGGGGAAAATGCACCACTTGAGATGTATACAATTAACTGGGATGAAACTTTACAAAATCAGTTTTATAGGTATGAGTTACGAAGATTTTCTTTACTTATAGGGTGTAAAATCTCCTGACACCCCTCCAACAGTGAGACTAAACATCAAACCCTTCCAGTCTGAATCCTCCAAACCCCCACAGACGGAGGTACAGGAGGAAATCATAGCCCACGAAATCAAGGGGGACCTTCAAGCTCCTCCCCCAGAAGGGACAAGCTTTACCTCGGTCAAAACCCATGCCATCAAAGAGGAAGTGAAACAGGTGAAAACTGGTAGCCCTCCCCTGATTGATTTAGAACCAGACTTGGTGGATGGTGCTAGAAATGATGGAAAGAATGTTGAAGCATCCCCAATGTCCCGCGAGAAGACTCAGTTACCTCTGAAGGAAGACTTGGTTGAAGTGACCACGAGTTTCAACACGGCCTCACCCCGACCCCCACCCCAGACCAGCTTGACAGGGCAACTCCATAACGGATACGACAAGTAAGCTAGAGTCAAGTGTGTAATAAAAAATTCAGGTTTCATGTTTGGAGATGGATTTCAGAAGGAAAATTATGTAATACAGGTATGGTTGTCTCCTAGGTATTTCTCTGTGAGGAGATATTAAAAGATGGGTTTATTTGTACATGTTTGATGAAATGACATGGGTACGTGTAGTTACCTTCACTCTTCAGTAAAATAATGCTTTGACTTGAAAATTGCTTTGAGTGTTATCTACCTTGTAATACATCAATGCAGGTACATGTTACGGTACAATGATGATCTGCAAGAGTATGTCAATTACATGGTACAGTTGAGTGACAAAGGTATATCTTTTGAGGACACCTGAAATGAAAGCTGAAGGAGCTTTTATGATTGCCCATTTCCATATAGTCTTTCTGTATATCTATAAGCTTGTTACATTTTTCAACTTCTTCTTAAGAACCACTGGGCCAAGTTAAACCTATTTGGGTTAAAGAAATTCTAAATTGTTTAAATGAAAAATGAAAGCCCCATAAAGGAAGATTTTCAAGTAAAGGCAAAGTTAGGATGGGGTCATTCAAATATCATGATTCAAGAACTACTGGGCAGGAAAAGAGGAAACAAGTGGAAGCTTCCTGGTGTAGTGTAGATTGAAAAATCAAATCCCCAAAGGAAAGGGTGGGACCAGAATTGGGAATAGGTATATATTTGAAATACATTTTAAAATCTCAAAGACAGTACAAAGTCATACTTTAATGGAAGCTTCCTCCGGTTTTATAGATTGAAGTTTGTTAAAATCTTGGTAAGGGGGCTCATTACATGATCAATGTTTTACATAAGAAATTAAAGAAACAATTTTAAAATCCCTCTTCTCAAGAAGAGCAAAAACAAAATGAGTTGAATTTATATTGAAGCATCCTCTGGCAGTGTAGATTCAGTTTTGTTCCAATTATAACATGATATTGAGGGAGGGGGGATGAAAGACTTATCAAAAATTTTCCTTAGGATACATATATTAAAAGGGGGAGGGCTGATGAAAAACAGCAAGGTGAAGATGACTCAGGTGTGCCTTGTGGACCAGGGGTCTGTTGTTTGTGGTTGTGGGAATTATATATTTCAGGTATTGTAAGAGTAATTATTGATTAGCAATATGAGTTCCTGAAATTCCTTGACAGATGTTGATAAGTTGAAATTACCTCCCTTGATAACCGTCCACCTTAATAATTAATTATGTGTATCAAACTTGGACTCTTATCTTTTTGTGCATTGGAAAAAGCTGAGGAAATGCTTGACCGAGTATAATTGAAGGGTGGATCTAAATTTTTCATGAGCCTGTAATTGAGTTAGTGGATACATTGGATTTTGATCTGCTTATAAAGTGAATTTCATACACAGATGAGATTTTTTAATTCTGTTGTATAGTATTTGTGTCCATTGAGACATGGAGTTTATTCGGCCATCATGCAGAAAACAGGTAAATAAATTCATTGATTTCATTGAAAGTAAAGCAAAACAGTATGCAGATTTATATTTACAGTAAGAACCAATAAAAGGATAAAATGAAAGTGTAAGATGTATAAGCTTTGTTTGGAGAAGGTCCAGTAATTTTGATATATTACTCTGTATTTTAGCATATTGAGTACATTGCATATCTAAGGTTCTTAGGTTTAATTTCCTTGAGTAATTGACTGATTCACATTATGTATGATATTAGAAGGCCGTATCTGAATTATAAGTAATTAGTTCAGACGGCCATGTAGGGTTTATGCAACCTATTCCCACTTTCTGAAAATCAGGTAGAAAAAGGTGAAATTTCACGTGGGAGTAGGTGGAATTTTGTGTAAACAAATATATTAACTATGTTCTTAAATTTAGGTATTAAGTTGCTATTTCTTGTAAGATCTTTTTATTATTTCAAAAATCCAAAATAAATCATATTTTCTCATAGATTTATTCATTATTTTGTGTCTTTAAACGTACAAAATACAGGTAAATCTAAACATCTATTGTTATTTGCAAGTGGGAATAGGTGGAATTGAGATATTTAAAAAGTGGGAATAGCTAGAAGACACCCCATGTAGTACATGCACCACTGTTCTCTCTTTCCTGAAGACATTTTTATATTGTCTGGAATTGCCAATGTAAATGTAAATTATGTTTACACCTGTAAATAGTTAACCCAACTTACAGAAAGTTGCAAATTTTTTTCTTCATGTTGGATGAAACTTAATTTGGTTTCTTTCTTCAAGAATTCAAAAAGTTTGAAATTCTCCAAGTGAATTTCTACATCTATACATGTGTAGATATGACCATGGCATGCTTTCATGCCTAAATATTCAATGGGCACATTGTACAAGTTTATAATTTCTGTTTAAATGATTATGTTAAGGTTTTAAATGGGTGCTTTTGATAATTTCACTTGGATAATAGATGGTTATTTTTGCTCTATTGTAAGTTAAACTAAGTATGATAATATTTATGTAGTGTGTGTTTACAACCTTTAGAGGGTGGTCAATAGTCTCTATTTGTCCCTGTTTGACAATCTCTCTCAAGACATTCTGCTGGAATATACCCACGTCTTAATAGAACAGAGTGTGTCCTAGCTGTGATATATTCTTGAGTTTGGAAGCAAATATTTGTGTGTAATTTATCTCAGAGTGGTATAAGTGTGATTTTGTCAATGGATTCTCTCTTCGTACTTCATTGTAAGGTAAGATTCATTGCAGGTGTACACAGAGTAGGATATTGTCTGACTTCTCTCTGTTTGTACAACATATCATTAGAGGGATAAAGTGTCATTCTGACAGAACAGTGTTTACAAGTATGTCATCTGAGTGCCTATACTTATAAGTGCTGCTGGTATATTTTGGTTTTTGTCATTCTGACCAAATTGTGATTTGTCTTAAAGTTTAAGGTCTCCAAAAAAAAAAAAAATGAAGAATTACAAATAAAGGATAAAAATGTCATTATTTATGTACTGGAAACTCATATAAAGTCTCGTCAATTTATACCTGAACATTTGCAAGGGACCCAAGGTGTTTCTTTACTTTAGCTCACCTGATCCAGACTTAGTTGATTCAAATGTAATTCAAAATTTGTACCAATAACATGGAAGATATTGTGTATCTTCATCAATTCGATATTAAAAACTAAATTATTGAATTTGTACGAAAGGTAATGCGCACTGAATATCCTAGGAGAAAACTGATTTTGCCAAAATTGGTGGGCAAGCCATTAAAATATATTCCTTGCTTAGTGCTTTCTTGCCATTATAAATGCATATTTCATGAATAAAGAGGCACACTGTCAACGTTATTTTGAAAATTCTTGATTTCTGTTCAGCACCATATAAACTTGAGAATGCATTGGGAAGTGCAGGTTTTGAAAAGCAGAAATTATATAATAAAAGATTATTTTTCAATCATCAAATAATAAATATCTTAATATCTGTATAGGTTTTTTTTGTACTGCAATACGCATGCATAAAGATTCTCTTCTTTGCAAATTGAAGCCCTTTCTTTACAGAGCACAAGATTGTGCATTATTGATCAATAGTTTGTTTGTGGCAGGGAGCTCTGGGACAGTTCATTATTTCTACAATAGGAGGTTATTCAAGTCTACACAATACCTGTAGATAAAGCACCAAACAAAGCATCGTATCAGACACTCTGTTGTCTTTTCTTATTGTCAATTAAGGTTCAAAAACATTTTCACATTTGCCAGTAAGCAAAATTGCATTATTATTTTTATTTTTTGCTTCAAGTCAAAGTTCTTGCAGACTTTTTTGGCAGTTATTAGCCAGTTGTAGGTTTTATAGTAAGGGAGTCTTAAGGTCGTTGATCAGATGTGATCGTATTTTGTATAAGCTTAATAAATTCTATCTGGTTCTAGTGTAGATAAAAATCTCCCTAGTCTGTATTAGGATTAACAGCTGACTTAGTTATTAATTCTGATAATCTCTGATCAAGCCTTTAAGTTTAACACTTCTGAGTAATTATTATTTAGGATCCTGCTAATCATTTAAAACTCTATTGATATCAGCTGGTCTATATACAGTCTCTGCTGTCGAGAAGCATTTCCTGCAGGCACGTGCATGTTTACTTAATATGGTAGGTTATTAATGAAAGCATAAAAAGTTGAAAAATTTCTATGTCCTGAAAAAGTGTAAACTGATTAAAACAAAATGTATTGATTTGTATTTTCAATTAGGATTTGCATTGAACATGTATTTCTGTTGCAATGCATGTTTTTGAAATTTGTGTACTACCTAGAAGAGTTGTCTTTCTTGTAATGTGTTGAAAGAAAACTGCATTTAATTTTGATTTATCCTGTCCTTACCAATTATAAAATTTCTCCATCTCTGGAGGATTTTTTCATATTGTCTGTCTTGGTGTAATTGCATGTGCAACCCATTTGTAAAATGTTGCTTATCATAACCTATGTATGTAAGTGATTATTTAGACAAAATGATTCAACTCAAACCTTTTTTTAAAACTTCTAGAAATTTTTAGCTCACCTGAGCCTTTGGCTCAGGTGAGCTTTTCTGATCAAAATTTGTCCGTTGACTGTCGTCGTTGTCGTCGCCTTTGTAAACTTTTCACATTTTCGACTTCTTCTCAAGAACCAATGGGCCAATTTCAACCAAACTTGGCACAAAGTATCCTTAGGTGAAGGGGATTCAAGTTTTTTCAAATGAAGGGCCAAGCCCTTATTCAAGGGGAGATAATTAAGAAATAATGAAAATTTGATGGTATGTTTTAAAAATCTTCTTCTCAGGAACCACTAGTACTGTGCTAAGAAAGATAAAACTTATAGGGAAGCATCCTCAGGTAGTGTAGATTCAAGTTTATTCAAACATGACCCCTAGAGGTAGAGAGGGGCCACAATTGCCAATCAAAGTTTTACATATAAATATATAGGAAAATTCTTTAAAAATCTTTTTCTCAAGAACCGCTGTGCCAGGAAAGATAAAACATAGGGAAGCATCATCAGGTAGTGTAGATTCAAATTTGTTCACATCATGACCCCGGGTAGGGCAGGGCCACAATGACTGATCAAATTTTACATAGAAATATTTGAAATTTCTCTAAAAATCTTCTTCTCAAGAACCACTGTGCCAAGAAAGATGAAACTTATAGGGAAGCATCCTCAGTTTGTGTAGATTCAAATTTGTTCAAATAATGTCCCCAGGGGGTAGGGAGGAGCCACAATGGCAGATCAAAGTTTTACATAGAAATATGTAGGAAAATTCTTTAAAAATCTTCTCAAGAATAGCAGATGCATGAATGATCATATTCATATGGAAGCATCCTCTGGTAGTGGACATTCAATTTTGTTCAAATCATGACCCCTAGGGGTAAGGTGGGGCCACAACATGGAATCCAAGTTTTAAAAAGAAACATTTAGAAAAAATCTTTAAAATTCTTCTTTTCAAGAAAAGCAAAGCCATAATTAGTCCTGTTCATATGGAAGCAATCTCAGGTAGTGTAGATTCAATTTAATTTTGTTCAAGTCATGACCCCTGGGGGCATAGGGTGAGGCTACAATGTAAGTTCAAATGTAAAGGGCAATAAAGCCACAGGTAGTCAAAGAAATATGCAAGCATCCTTAGTTAGTGAAGATTCAAGTTTGTTCAAATCATACCCTCTCCCCTTTAAGGATTGGTTGGGACCACTATTGGGTTTAAACTTTTCAGTAATAAACTGATTTCTGCCTTTTTCCTAGCCACATTGCTCAGGTGAGCAATGTGGCCCATGGGCCTCTTGTTTTTTAATGCAATCTAGCTGGGAAAAAAATTAAAAATTTCTGCATTGATATTGAAATTTTTAAGGGTAATTAATTTCTTAAATTAATTGATTTTCCTACATTACAACCCAATTTTTTCACCCTTGAGCGGGAGAATGCAAACCAACAAGTTATTTTAAGGTTGCCACTTTGCAGTAAATTATTATAGATTCTGATTACTGTGTAATGTATCTTTTCAGTCATCCATGTAGGGGAGGACAGGCCTAAATAAGTACATGAAGTAAGGTCACCATGACCTGCTTTATTTAGACCCACCTATCATTAAAAATTGATATGTTGTTTTTATCTTCAAGCACATGTAAAGTGAATTTGATTATGCTTGGTAAAAGTTCTTAGAAGAAATATTTACCAATATACCTTAAAAAATATATATTTTTATGTCCTTTTTTTTAAAAGTCCAGTATATCACACCAGGTCTGATTAATCTACCATTCTGTTGAAAAACATGTTGACCTTATAGACACTTTCCACCTGTTAGGATAGCCGTACACAAATAAAAGTAAATATTTTATTTTAAAATATTGAAAGAATTAATTTACGGAATCTTCTCGTGTTAAAGAAGAGAATTTAACATGTGAGAAAGTCAGTACTTGTAGGCTATAGTTATTTGTCTCAGCCTTCGAGGAGGTTCTAAAAGTATGCATATTGGAACTAAACCTTTATAAGGGTCTTTTTGAAATTGCTAAAGATTATTATTTGTCTATAACAACACCCTTAAGTTATTTTTATCAATGATTTCCCAAATTTTACTTACAATGTGTGTATGTACTCCTAAGCAGAATTTTGTATTACTATAAAATAAGCTTTTTACTTTTACACAAGTGTGAAGAATTTATTTTTGCATTAATCTGTTTTTAAAAAAAATGATCTTATTTATTTTTGAAATTGAATTTTTTTATTTTAAGCTTTAAAGGCAAGTGTAAAGAAGTTCACATGTTTTATATATTAGAAAAAAATATACAAGAACTAGCTGTTGCACTATACAGGAATATTTCAGAAGCCGTGCTCAGCCTAAGACAATTTTAAAACCAGTTAATTAATAAGAGAAAAGTAGTGCATGATTATATATGGATCATATAAGCAGAATTTTTAGTGAGGATTTAATTTTGGCTTTATTAGTTAGGGTGCTGAAATTGCAAAAAATTTATTGTGTTTTAGATGTAATAGCTTCTATAGTCAGTATTTTGAAATAGCTGAAATTACTTCTTGAAAAAAATATTAAAATACAGATTTTTAATGTAGGGTACTAAATAAATTAAGTAAGAGTTACACAGGTCGAGGAAACTATTTTCTGTGACGTCAGAATAAATCTACTAATTCCATGCTCACATTTATATACAAATGATTTATAATGACAAAAATTAGGGTTTTCTCCACTCCATTGAACAATCGTTTGTTTACAGCTTTCCCTGTGCTATACTGTCAGTGAAAAGTCAATTTCATGTGATTACTTGGTCCAAAAAACAATCAACTCTGAAGTGTGCTCATCTCCAAATATATGCTACTCACGTTCTATGATCAATGTGCATCAGGATTTTATATAACAGGTAAATAATAAAGTGCGACTTAAGTGGGGTTTTTTTTTGTTTATAAAATGCAACTTTTAATTTCTAGTAACAAATAAGTGAGCAACAACTAATTTAACCAGTTGCATGGCAAATTAACGAATATGGAGTAAAAAAACTTGTCAATGAGTCTTATTTACTTGTGAAGACCTTGTAAGCGATATTTTAAAGTAGTATTTAACAAGGAAAACTGACTTTGTTTGTTGATGTGAGCATGGAGAATCTTAATTAGTACCTAATCTTCGTATTTTTCATAAACACATCTCAAAAAACTGTTAGCTGACTTTCCCGCAGTCATTTGATCCCTGACCCACGTGTTTGTAGTAAAAATAAACATGTAGTAGACCATCATGCTTTTCGGCTCATTCACTGGATTGGACCATTGTTTGCTGTGAGCACCTCTGTGCGCAATCGCAACAATATCCATATAAGGTAGTTTCCTCAACCTGTTACAGTAACTTTATTTTCCAGCTGGTATGTTCATGCAGGTCTTTAAAGAAATGGCTTGGAACCAAACTATTTAAGGTTCTTGGCCAAGAGAAAGTATGTTAAATTTGCATTGATTTAAATTAATTAGTAGCTGCTGGCCAGGCCAAATTAAATACTTGGATAAAAAAATCTTTCTAAATATACAGAGAAAGATTGATATATTTAACTTGATTTTATTAGTCTACTGAAATTTCTTCTAAATTGCTTATTTTACTACATGTGTATTATTAATGTTTTTAATTTTATTGTTTTGAATAAAATTAAACCATTAATTTTTTATTTAAGCTGATTATACATTTCAACTATAATGCTGACCCAATATTTTTTATATACTCATGATGTAGGACTCGATCAACAGTTTTAAAGTCTACATGGGTTGGAATTTCAAACATTATTTGAGGTTTACATAATATTTGTAGCCCAGAATTTAATTTGAATGGACAGTATGCCAAGAGTGTTTCCCAATGTTTGTTTTATCTAATTCCGAGTTTGTTTTCCGAGATTAGCAGAGTGTAAAATTTGCATTATTTACTCGGATTATGAACTGGGTAGAATTACTTTCCATCTGAATGCTCCGAGGTGTGTATACACACAATCGGAATCACATGCCTGATCTGTTTTTATTTTAATTTGGAATATTTTTTGGGGATCGAGGCATCGATACGGATTAATTGTGTTTGTCTTCCGCTACTCACCTATGACAAAAACATCGAATTGTCAGCAAAACAATCATTGACTATCTCGTACCCTAACGTGGTGAAAAGATCTTTTCACTGTCAGGGATTTAAAATGATTACCTATCTGTATCCAAAGTTTAAATGTAGCAAGAGGGGGGAAAAATAACTACATGTTGGCTTCAGAGACATAACTTCTGGGACAGATGTATAATTCTGTTGGATAGAACGGTTGTAACAGAGGGGGCAATCTGTCATAAGTATATAATGAGGGGATTAAAGTTTACTTTTTGTGAGAGACACATTCAGAGATTGGGGAGGATTTGACTTGATTTAGAATGACAAATGGACATTGGAGGATATATAAAGCTTACTTTAAATACACAGTTAGAAGATTGTGATCAGAGTAATTTTTTTAACCTGATTGCAATTACTTTTCTAAAAATGTGAATGGACTCAATGTGCAGAGTGAATTAGATCCGTTTGTGGACCACATTACTCGAGTGTTGACAGTTGACGAAACTTGAGGGGGTACTATCAATGACTTAAGTTTGTTATCCCTTCAACATTAAACTATGGAGTACACCTTTGATAAAACTGGATGTTCTGATCTTCTATCCAGATACTTAAGGTTTGTAAAGCTATATAAACTTGTTAATTACTAGTTCTAGTAAATTAAGATATAGGTCAGCTGAATTTAGAAATTGTAACATGATGCTTAATAATGGAGTGTAATCTATTGATTTTGTCTGCATTAATGTGTGTGCTTGTGTCCATCTTACATGGATGTTATTATTTTGGGTAGAGGATACCCCCCCCCCCCCCGCACCCCACCCCCTTCTTCATTTGCATTTGATCGCTTTGTTATACCCTAAACCAATTTTAAAATAAGGCCATGCTGATCAATGTTGAGATGTATCTTTTACATTCTGTAAATATATAATGGTGCACAGGTTTGAGGACCTATAATTCTTTTCTTTTCATTCATGGGGTATTGTCTTGAACTTTTAAATGTTTGAGACAAAACAAATATCAGTGAACACAAACAAAGGAGTTATAAAATTGACATAGAAGACAGTTTCTGACATTGTATACAGAATTTTCAAGTGTATACGTAAACTAACAGGAGATTTAAAATGGTCCTCTGGACCCCTCCACACTGTTTAAATCATAACAGTCTGCTCAATCACAAGTCAAACTCAGTTCTCAACATGCACACTCTTTATATTAATTTATAAAGGTAGATCACACGTAAATTGTCAAGTCTTGGAAGAGAACATGAAGAATGAGGCAAAAATATTTTATCCGTTCTTGTGATGTTTTATTTTATTGATCTGCTTAGGAATGTTTCGGTAATAAATTGCCTATTTTCCGTTTCTTTTTTTTAGCTGCTCTACGCTACTGTATATTGATTATTGGTTATGCAATATTAAACCTCTGATATCTATATCAAAATTTTATCAAATTTCATATCAATTTTAGAGGTTCATGCTTTATTTATTCAGGAGCTGTATGAGGTATATTTGAGCCAACCAAGATTTATATCACTTGATTATTAAAAGAATGTTGATTTTGGTGCATTTAGCAGTAAAAATATTGGATGCTATAATTTTAAAGCAAGTAAGGGGAATGTTATAGCACATTAATTTTTCTATATAGATGGAATGTCTGGGTGGCAAATAGATTCTAATATAACTGTGACACTCTTTAATGGCTGTCAAATCAGAAAATGAATTTGCTGGTGTTGACCGTACATGTGCAAAAGGTCCATGTCAAAATAAAAAATTTTTGTTTGAACATGCAATCTTAGATGAGAACATTTAGAGTAATGCAATTCCCTTGCAGAAATTTAAGTAAAGGAACAGTACTGTGTTTTTTTTTTTTTAAATTCTTTGAGTTTAAAGAAATTCAACCCAGTCCAAAGTATATATAAGTGATGGTCTATTTAATGCACCATTTTATTACACATGATCAGTTGAAAGGATTAAATTTTTCATAAAATGAACTTTTTCTTGCTATACAGAGGTAGAGTTTTAAAAATGAATAACTCTTAAAGAAGCATTTAATTTAGAAGCTTTAGTTAATCTTGGAGGAATTAAGTTAACTTTTGATATTAAAAATATTTAAATCTCTCCTGACTCCCAGTGCCCGTAAATTTACTTGAGGTGCCAAAATACCTGATTTTCTTTATCAAATGTTTGTTTTATGAATCAGTTTAATTTTTCTGATAAAGAATTTATTTATTAAACATGCTTGACTGTATAGAGCTTGGTTATCATTTTAGAATCAATTTAATTTGATAAGCCTGTCAAATCTGTGTCCATTTTGTTTTTATTGAAGTTTTATGAATTTTCTTTTCCAAAAGAAAAAAAAAGAAAGAGTCCTATTATTTCTCACATTCTTTTTATTTGAATCCTGCATGTGTTTAATTTTTTTCACACAGAGATACTGATATCCATGGTGGACAGAAGAATCGGTCTGATGGCCCTGCCTTCTCCCATAACCACAGCCTAGGAGTCAACTCCTTCAACTCCTCCCCCGCTGTCAATCATAAAAGACACGCCCCTCACATCACGACTGGCACCTCTCCCCCAAACATGCACAGCGACGGCATGAGTGTTGATGATGAGGACTCCGTTGATTTTGATTTTGACAGGTTGTTATTAAATCGCATCAACAAAATTAAATTACAATCCACATTTCTGTTTAAAATTTTGAAAAGGCATAGTTTAATTGCAATGAAGTTTTCAAGGAAAATAAATTGCTGTAGTCAAAATATTCTGAAAATGTTCATATTGTAGCCGAATTTAGGATTTTATAAGATCCTAAATCAATTATGATGTCATCAATTATAATATGATGTCATAATTTGCTTTACATTATGGAACACCTTCACACATATTTTCCTTTTGAATTTTATGATGTCATAGTCAATTATGATGTCATCATTTGTCCAGTGATATCATAGTTGTCAACAACCTACAGAACACCTGCACAAATATTTTCCTGTATTTTTATTCTATGGATACAATGTAAACAAATGTTTATAGGAATTATGGCAGGTGAAGTAGAGGTATGTTAGTTTCGATATAAGTTCTATGTCACCTGTAAATAACTAGTTTTTATTTCTAAGTAGGAAAAGTAGTAAAGATATTTTTTTAATTAAAAAAATATAACTAGAAATGCTAATGCAATCCCTATTGAATGTCAATTGATCTTCCTCAGTAAGACATTCTAGCTTTCAGGAATTAACATATCCAAACAATAAATGGATAAATTATGAAAAGGAATTTTTAAAAAAAGATATTTATATGGTAGACTTTGATTGTATTTCAGACCCGCAGACAATATGGGGACGTATCTGCGTGGCCTGCCCGGGGGTAACTACGGACCGTACCGGGGCATAGATCTGCCTGATGATGATGCTTTCTCGTACACTTCTACAGAGAACGGGGACAGCATGATCTACCAAACCAACACACCGTACGGGAAAGACGTCTTGGCTAATATGAACCTCTCAGGTTTGTGTTACAAGTCAAGTTATATTTGGCTGAACTAAAGCATGTGTCCCAACGATACCTACAAAGCATGTTTTGAGCTTGGAGTAAAGTTCTCTATTGAACAAGTCTGGGTTTTTTTTTTCAACATCTGTATTGAAAATTTTAAGAAATTATAAACTCAGAGTTACAGTTTTTTGTCAAATAAAGACCCAGCATTAGCAATATTAGATGTTAATTACGAGCAATGTTCCAGTGACTGTACACAGACATACTCATTATTTACATTTATTTACCAATGTAGATCCTGCCACTGTGCTGAAACTCCAGGAACACATGCATGAACAGAACAAGAGGTTGGATCAGGAGAAAAACACAAGGATGACCCTGGATAACAAGATTAGGTCACTCAACAAGGAGAGGAATGAACTTCTCAAGTAAGTCAAGGTCACACTTTGACCTCAAATAAGTCAAGGACAACAAGATTAGGTCACTCAACAAGGAGAGGAATGAAAAATAGTCAAGGTCACGCTGTGACCTCAAATAAGTCAAGGATGTAAAAATAAAGGTACTTAACAAGGAGAAGAATAAACTTTAGAAGTTAGATAAGGTCACAATGTGACTTCAGAGGCCTGTTCAACTGAGCGAACGTTCACAAGGGCTCGCCAAAATTCCTTATACCTCCAACAGAAATGTTCGTAAGGACTCGCTGTGTTGAACAAGCCTCAGGTGAGTCAAGGACACTGTGACCTTAGGTCATAGACAACAAGATTAGGTCACTTAAAAAGGAGAGGAATGAATATGAGTCAAAGTCACACTGTGATCTAAACAAAATCAAGGACAACTAGATTAGATTATTTATTAAAGAGAGAAAGAACTTCTCTAGTAAGTCAAGGTCACATTTTTAAGTTAAGTTAGCTACAGGGGATACCGCAGAATGTTCCCCATAAAAAAGTGCAATGAACAGACATAATAAAAGACTGAAACATGGTAACTGAAGAAAATTTTCAGACAGTAGAACTGTGATGATCATTACAATTTTCACAAAATTTGTGTCCTGACCAGTAGAGAAATTTCTTTTCAGTTTTCACAAGTACATTTACAATACAGTACCTTGAATTTTTAAGTCAAAAATTACATTTTGCAAGAAATTAAATACCAGAGAGAAATTTTCTTTCCTAATTCTAACTGTAAAAGATGAAAACAACAACTGCCTACAAATTATGTTAGTTATGTACAAGTAAATTGTTATTTTTGAATAGGAAGATAGACAATTTGAGCCAGATGAGGTCATCCCTGGAGCAGACAAAGCTTGATATGGAGCAGAAGATCCGCAATCTTGAGTACAATCTCAGTGAAGAGGCGGAGATGAGGAAAAACGCTGAGACATTGCTCAGTAAAACGAAGGAACAGCTGGCTCGTAAAGAGGAACAGTTTACCAAGTAAGTAAGACACATTGCTCAGTAAAACCAAGGAAAAGTTCGCTCGTAAAGAGGAACAGTTTACCAAGTATATAGAACACTTATTTCTCCTCATTTAATTGCAAAGTATGAAGAAGACATGAGGACTAAGTTTGAGGGATTTATTTCTTCACACATCGATGTGTTTAGCTGTAATATAGTAAAGTTTTCAAATGAAAATAAAGAAAATAAGCTTAAAATAGAAGATTTGCAATTTTTTTTATTGAATACCATTAAACTGAGCTGTAAGTCTTATTCCCATTGTAGTGAGCTGGAGGAGAAACAGAAGACAGAACTCCAGATGAGGAACCTCCAGCTGGATCTCCGGACGACCAAAAATAACATCAAACAGGTAACCAGTGGTTTTGTGAATTGATCAGGGCATAAAGACGGAAACGAATATTGCTATCTCCTTTGAGATCTTGTAAAACTGGTAATGTGCTGTTTTAATGCAAATATAGGTTATTATGTAGATTTATTCTTTAAAAACATATCCATTCACAATTAATTTGTTATTTGTTCTGTTTAGTTGGAGGATGAGAAGTCAGATCTTCAGAGACAGCTACAGAACGAGAGGAACGCGCGACAACTCCAGGAACAGTTTAATGAGGACCAGCAAAAGATCCAGCAGGCCCTTCACTCGGAGCAAATCAAGTCCGAGGCCGAGAAGGTGAGTCAGGTCTCGTCAAAGGTTTCCCCACACTAGTGATAAGTTGTGTGATCATTAACATTAGATAGGTATCAGCTATTACAGATTTATTTATTTAATGATTTTAGCTTAATTAAAACCTTTATTATCAATTGTTAGTACATGTAGTAATTATTCATAAAATTTTAAACTATAAACAGTGTAGTCTATTTAATAGATTTTAGAGACTGTTAAGTTGGTACGGTACTTTACTTAGTTTTTACTTTCTTCAGCATTGTTCACCAATCATTTTCTCTTGTCATTATCAAGTTCAGTGAGATATATTTGCCTGAATGGTATGCTTGATTACTGGAAAAGCATGTACATGTGAATTCATGAGTGCAAATGTTCCAGGTTTGAAGAAAATTTATTGGTTCTTGAGGATTTAATCATTCATTTATGCATTTTTAAGAGGACATGGATTGTAGACACTCTCTTCATATCAAGAAAACAATGAAAATTAAGACTCAAATGAAAATAAGTTATTTCACAGTATTTAATTTAATACACAGTATCTTACAAACAATTTTTAGTTTTCCTTGAGCATTTGCTACACAGTAAATCATTCACATTCACTGTTTGTTTTGTACTCACCTTGACCTATCACGTGACTATACCTTCCTTTCAGGACATTCTGCCCTTTGATGATGAGGATGAAGATGTAAGATTTACATTCATTTGACATTTCAGCTGAATCTGATTATCATTTCATGCCTGCTTCTCTTGGTGTTGGATGTTTAATATTTCCCTCTTTCAGCTGTTTCTAGTATTGTTTTTTCTGTCCATCACTTCAAATGAAGTTAACTTCTCTTGATAAAAATGGGGAAGGGGTTAGTGATTGCATTTAACTCTTTAATCTGCTTGTTTCTATAAATATTGTGCATTTCTGAATAAAACTTTAATTCCACTGTGACAAAATCTAATTGTTGTAGAGTAAAATCTTTTTGTAGTTGTGGTGGTGGTAGCAAAATAAAATGGAGTAGCATTAATTTTATGCCGTTATCAGAAAAATAAAATCTTCAAACAATTGTAATGAAAGGTACCCATTGTTGCTTGTACATGTAAATGATGATTTTTTTTAAAATAATTGTATTTTCCCCATGCAAATACAGTGGTTTCTAGACATACAACTAAATGATAGGTAAATATGTTGACTTGATTGCAGTCTGAGGCAGAAAACAAATTGGAGGCAGTGGATGAGGACAGGAAATCCGCGAACGAGCTACTGAGGAAGTTACGGGCCGAGAACAATGCATTTAAGGTAATACCAAAGTATTTAATAAACGAAATTGTTGGAATCACAATTTTTACTGTACCCCACCTTTACTACTATTAAATCTTAAATATATGAGACATACTGAATATGAAAATGCAAATTTGATTTCTGCATACCCATGTGGCAGCCTTGGCTGTTGATATTGGCCCAAACACTCTCTCATGTATCATTCTCATCTTTCTCCATACTCCTTAGCTGGAAATTGAGAAGCAGAGACTTCGCCATCGAGATGAGGTGACCATGTTATCTACGGAGACGGAGGAGCTACATAGTAAGATAGAGGAACTGAAGAA
The DNA here is from genome assembly GCA_003671525.1 of Saccostrea glomerata. Taxonomy (NCBI): domain Eukaryota; kingdom Metazoa; phylum Mollusca; class Bivalvia; order Ostreida; family Ostreidae; genus Saccostrea; species Saccostrea glomerata. Next base: position 2,859,662 of record PRKT01000003.1, on the reverse strand, counting down.
CGAGATCAAACTAAATGAGGAGGCTCTGTCCCACGCGACGATCCAGTACAATCTACAGACCAGTAACCTCCGAACCGAGATCTCCGTCATCAACTCCGTACTGGAGAAGGAGAAGGCTAACAAAGATAAACTGGAGACTGAGGTCTGTACTCTGTGTTTACTGTTAATTAATTTATATTATTGAAAATTTATAAAGTTTTTAAAAACTTTGCAATTTTTATTTACTTGAAAGTCACACCTCTGTAAGGCTGATTGATTTATCTTCATTACAGCTGGCATCTTTGAAGACAAGATACCACACCATCTCACTGGAACTGGACAAAGCAGAGCAAGCCAGGAATGAGGCTGAGAGGTACAAAAGGGGGTCAAATAAATGTTAAAGATGTTGGAATAAAAATACTCACTCAACTTTCCACTCATGAAATATTTGAATGTTCAGTTACTGATTAACTCTTACCAAACTTTATATACAAGCACTAAGGAAAAAATACATATACATGATAATCTTTTGTATTCTCTAGAAAATGCCCCTGAATAACATTTTTATGCACATGATTTGTACAGGGGATTGCAGCATGAGAAGGAGGAGTGGTCAAGGCAGCTGGACACCAGGGAGAAAGAAGTGGCCAGTCTGAAGGACAATATACAGGGACTACTGCACCGAATCACCAACCTGGAGAACAAACTCAACCTCACAGAGAACGAGGTAAGATCAAGTCAGTGTTCCTGTGGGAATGAGGTAGAATGATGTCATGGGGTCAAAATGAAATATTTCCATTGAAACCGTATACATGTAAGAGAATACAACCTGTTTTTGGAAGAAGTGAGATTACTTCTGTTTTTTTCATTTGGAAAATTTACATTCAGAAAAACATGCATGGTTTTCCCAAGTTTAAACCTTGATAGAATTAACCAAAATGTAGTAATTAAAAAAATCTCTTTAATTAAACTGTAATTAAGGAATGAATTTAATAGCTACCCATTTTATACGATATAAACTGGGTTGGGGCAGTTTACGCTTTATAAACCGCAAATATGAAGTAAATTTTTTATCCAATGAAATACAGCGTTACAACCAGAATTAAATTATTTTAATTTAAAATTATTACATTAGGCAAAAAAAAATTAATTTCTTGGTTCTCAGGCCCTCCCTCATCTCTTCCAAGGGTGCCTCATTGACCCTTTTTATTGCTAAATCAATAAAATAAAAACAACAAATCACCTCCCTCATCATTTTTTTTTAGGTTTTTTACAATGTAAAAAGCTGCCTCATCATGTAATGGGGGCAATAAAAAGTAAAAAAAAAAAAAAAAAAGCCTCCCTCCCTCATCATATTTCTTGAAAAAAGGCCTGAGAACCAAGGAATTAACTTTGCATGGCCTTAATGGCTGTTTTCCCATGTAAAACAGACTTGGTAAGCAGACTGTAACAGTTTATTATTTGGTTTTATTGTCTGAAAACTTTATTTAGAAGACTGAACAAGTGATATTGTTTCTACATGCTTATAATTCTCCATATTTTGTTTTAAAGTTACACAAAACAGAGGCCACCCTGTTAGAGAAGAACAACATGTTAAACAAAGCTCAGAAGGACCTGGACTTTATACAGAGTGCTCACACGGCATCTGAGGAGAAATGTCACACAGAAATGGTAGGTAACTCATTTAACATGGAAGTGTTACTTAGTACTTGTATATGTTTTTTGATGCGTTCAAAGAAATGTATTGAAAATTTGGAGGAGGTGATTGGAAGTTTATGTGTTTTTTTGTAGGAGCTACATAACAAGTTACAGGCTAAACTAGAGCAGCTCCAGGAAAAGTATGTGTTCCTTTAAAAACAATTATGTATGATTTAGTCTTGTTTTACTATATTGAAAGAAGTTTCTTAGAGAAGTGATTTAATGCATTTTTAGATAATTCCTTTATTGCCTTTCTAGACACACCACCATGCAGCATGAGAACCTGTCCCTCAAACAACAGGTTGAGAACCTCCAGCGGAGCATCGCGGAGCAGGGCGGGGATAAAAGTCTGGAATACACCAAGATCATCGCCAGCATGCAGGCCGACGCTGAAAAGGTCAGGACACACACAAAGTCAATATTTTTAGGAAAATTTGTGATAAAAAATTTCTAGGCCTCTTTTCATGAGACTCGGTCAATTTTCACAGAAATAATTTTTTAACTTGTATTTCGTTAATTTTTGTCTTGCTTTATTGATGATGAAGGGGAATAACTCTTCACTGGATGAAATACTTACCTGGAATCTTACATTTTAGACCAAGCTGCACTGGGAGGAGAGGAACTTGATTTTATCTGACCAGTGTTCACGACTTAAGGAAGACAATCGTAATGTTGAAGCTCGCCGGAATCAGCTGGAACAGGAGAATGGTCGACTGAACAATGAGATAGCGGACCAGATCCGCAAACTGTCCGTGGTGGAGGCCAACTATCAGAACCTGGATCAGGTAACAAACTTAACAACTAAAACAACTATCTCCTGTAAGAATACTTTATCTGAATTTGAAAATAAAGATGTATTTTATGTGAAGTTCAAATTATACATGTATCACATTTACTAAAACCACTTTCTTTGTATATAACTTTATTTTAGGAAGACAATATAATTTTTGTTTTAATTTGGCATATCCTCAATCTGATCAGTAATGTATCACTTTCTCCGAAATTAATAATAAAATTAATTTTATAGTATGTATGCTTCATTGGCCCTCTCATCTCAGAGCCTTAGAATTCTTCCTTGAATATTATAATACATACTGTTTAAAGTTATGGTTTCTCAGCATATGACAGCACTTCTTTTTATTGTATTTAAGACAAAGAGAGGTATGGAGGAAGAGAAGATGAGGTTACACATGGAGATAGAGAAATACAGAGAGAAGTCTAACCATGAACGGGAGAAGTGTATCGAGGCCCAGAGTAAATACAACACAGTGGAGGATCAACTGAGGAGGATCCAGGAGAGAGAGGAGACCAACAGTCAGAAACTCCTCAACAGCTCGGCCAACATGGAGGCCGTCAATAAGTCCAAGGTAACGTGGGCGGGGCAGTCAATAAGTCTAAGGTAAGGGGCAGGGCAGGTACTGTCAATAGGTGAGGAGGCGGGGCAGGTACTGGTAATAGGTGAGGGGATGGGGCAGGTACTGTCAATAAGTGAGGGGCTGGGCAATTACTGTCAATGAGTTCAAGTTGAGTAAGTGGGGGGGGGGGGAGCAGTTGCTGTCAATAAGACTAAGGTGAGGGGGTATAGTTACTTTCAGTAGAAGAGATGCGGGGCAGTTACTGTCGCTGGTTGTAAGAATCTCACAGAGAGTTTTTTAGTGCTGTAGATGATAGTTACAGATCTGGATCTCTTTTATGGCTGTGCTTTCCTCAAGGAGGTGCGCAATATGATATTAAAAATGTTTTTATCCAGTTTGTCCTTGTAAACCAATGAAAATTGTGATGAAGTTTGTAATTTTGTTTGCATTAAGAGTAGATGAAGGAAAAAAAATTTAATAAATGCACTATTTTTTAATATACTGTACTCTGTATTAAGTGCATTCTTACCACATACTCTAGTTTAATAGTTTGTAATTTTATCTTTAGTCGGAGTTGGAGGAGAGTTACCAGAATCTAAAGTTGGAAAACGCAAAACTGGAGGCTGAAGTTAAACATGAAAGACAGAGGGTGGAAATGTTACAGAAGGATCTCAACGACTCACAGAAGGTAAAGTCAAAATAACAAGGGGTGTGTGAAATTATTACTCAGTGTAGAAATGGTCGTCTCTTAATCATTTGTGGAAAGAAGAACGGGAATAAACTGATAGCCTTGCAGTATATAAGAGTGCATGTTAAATTTCTCTTTTAAGGTCCGTAACAGTTTGGAGGCATTGTGTTCAAATCTAAAGACAACAAACTCTCATCTGGAGGATAAACTAGGGGTAAGTTACACAGCCTTGTTTTCTGTTTCTCAGTTCAATACATAATAAATGTAATAATCACAGATAGACTTATTGTTTATGCATTTTTGTTGTGTTATGCAAACCACTTGCAATCTTTTACAGTGTAAATCTAATGCAAAAAATGATTACCATATTATAAGACATATAACATGTATAACAATATATTTGTATTTCAGAACATTTTTACATGCCTTTACCACTCTATCTAAAGAAAAAAATTAAAAATTTACTTTTCTTAATTCCATAATTATAACACCTTATTTTTGTGAATTAATTAAATTGATAAAAAGAAAGATGTAAGGGAAACAACTGTGTATTTTAAAGAAAAACAGACATGCATGTAAGAATTAGGCATAACTTTTATTTCTACCCATGTAGCACATGGTACTTTTTGCTAAAGTTCAAAGACATTTTCAGTTGTCATGTTTTAGATGTTATGTCAATTTACATTGCATGAAGTATCATAAATGAATATCTTGTCGATGTATCATTATATTAAAATGAATATATCTTGTCATGGCACAGCTGAAATTTTGAGGAGCATATTTCCTATTCATAATCACAGAAGCTATTTTACCTGTAAAACTTATATGTCCGTAATATTTTAATGAAAGTTTATGTTGTTTATTCAGCATGCCACACTCACTGACCTTGGCTCAGATGTAAGTCACAAGCTCGTATCACCAGATTATGTATAGACATAGCTTAGTTATTCTTACCATAGTTTGTCTCTAGCTTTATTTATTTCAAGCTTTTTATAACCCTAGCTGCTCTTTATCTCTCCAGTGGTATTTTTGGTCGGCTTTGATTTTGTTTGGTGATGGCATACATATACTGCTTCTTGTTTTCAGTTGACCTTTAATTCCCCTCAAGTAATTCTGGCTTTTATGCTAAGTTATTTTTCTTTTTTGTGCAAAATTATAGCAAAGCCAAAAAAGTTAGATTAAAATTAAAAAAGAAAGAAAAAACTAAATAAAACAAAGAAAATGAATGGAAAAGCAAGGTATAGAAGAAAGACATCATTTTTAAACAGTTCAGTAAACCTGATCCATTTACATTTATTCCCCTTAAACCATGAAATTGATACATTTTGTGCCTACAGATTTTGAAATTGTAAATCTTTCTTATCCTGAATCTTCAGTGATAAGAAACCTCAAAAAAAAAAAAATTGTTCTAGACTTGAAAGCCCCCCCCCCCTCTACACACACAGTTATCCTCTTGCTTCTGCATTTCTTTCTATCCACTGGGTGTAGTCTATAACTCTATGGTTTTGGGATCTGTAGGAAGAGAACACAACTAAGTCACTAATAGCACAGGAGGCAGAGGAGCACAAGGATCTCTGGGAGAAAGAGGTGATATCTCGATCTAAACTCGGCCTCAAGGTACGTCTCAGAATCCCTCCGCTTATCTCACCTCGGATCTACTTACTGATATACTCATGCTGCTAATGTAACACTAGTGTAGATATTCAAACCTAAGGCAATACATTCAAATTTCAAACTTAAGTCAAAATAGTTGACATAATTACATATGATCTGTGTTAATTGATCTTGTAAAAAAAAAAAAAAGTAAGATTTATTTAATTTCAGTTATTCTGTAATGCTGGTAATATTTTGGTTATTTTTTTTTCCAATTTAAGTGAAATGATGATCTTTTTTGTACATTTGACTGTATGGATATTTCTTTTTAGGTAGGCTAAATATTCTTAATATTAATGCTTATTGTAAGCACAGTTTTACTTATATCTATTTTAATTTTCAGATCTCCCAGTATGAAAAGCAGAAACAGGATGCATTTGTTCAACTGGAAGAGGTCAGAGTTCATACAATGATAAAGATTTACAGTAACGAAAAGTTGCTTTCATTTCTGAACCAATTAGAAAGATAGATTTTTATATCCATTAATATATATTTTTACAGGAGAGAAGAAAACACAGAAAGACAATAGAAGCCAAGAGGACAGCTGAAATGAAATTGGAGGCCGAGATAGACAAGTAAGATTACTCTTGTAGGGAGGATAACTGTGTAAGGCCGAGATAGATAAGTAAGATTACTCTTGGGCTGAGATGAAAAGTGAGATAACTCTATAAGGCCGAGATAGACAAGTAAGATAACTCTTGTAGGGAGGATAACTGTGTAAGGCCGTGATAGACAAGTAAGATTACTCTGTAAGGCCGCGATACACAAGTAAGATAACTCTTGCAGGGAAGGTAACTGTAATACAGAGTTAAAGTTAAAATGCTATGGAAGTTAAAATACTTAAGTTTTAATCCGAGCTTGTAGTCTAATCTGCCATGTGTCTTGTCTTGACAGGAATACTCAGCTACAGAAGGAAGTGGCCAGTTTAAAAACTTACCTGAAGGTGGCCAAGAAGAGATTAAAGGTGAGTAATGAGTTATTTATGTCTGACAGCTCTCAGCCCTTCTTTGCCGTAGATACTGGTCTAGCTTATCAGTTCTCTTTGTATATAAATGACAAGAAAGAAATCTATACCCGTAAAAATTGATTTAAAGAATTGTTTTGATAAGAGATTGCGCGTCAGGATGTTATAAAAATGTCTCTTGTCATTTTCATAATTTTACACAGAGTATATGTTTATTCTAGTATTTTAATCTAGCTTGAACTAAAATAATACAACTTGGATGATAGGAAAATCAAGTGAGCTTTTCTGATCACAATTTGTCCGTTGTCTGTCGTAGTCGTCGTTGTAAACTTTTCACATTTTCGACTTCTCAAGAACCGCTGGGCCAATTTCAACCAAACTTGCCACAAAGCGTCCTTAGGTGAAGGGGATTCAAGTTTGTTCAAAAGAAGGGCCACACCTTCATTCAAGGGGAGATAATTGGGAATTAATGAAAATTTGGTGGTATCTTTTAAAAATCTTCTTCTCAAGAACCACTGGGCCAGGAAAGATGAAACTTATGTAGAAACATCCTCAGGCAGTGTAGATTCTAGTTTGTTCAAATCGTGACCCCTGGGGGTAGGGCGGGGCCACAATGGCTGACCAAAGTTTTACATAGAAATATATAGGAAAATTCTTTAAAATCTTCTTCTCAGGAATAGCAAAGCCATAATTGATCATATTTATATGGAAGCATCCTCAGGTAGTGTAGATTCTAGTTTGTTCAAATCATGACCCCCGGGGGTAGGGCGGGGCCACAATGGCCTACCAAAGTATAACATAGAAATATATAGGAAAATTTTTTAAACATCTTCTTCTCAAGAATAACAAAGACATAATTGATCATATTTATATGGAAGCATCCTCAGGTAGTGAAGATTCAAGTTTGTTCAAATCATGACCCCCAGGGGTAGGGCGGGGCAACAATGGCCGTCCAAGGTTTTACATAGAAATATATAGGAAAATTCTTTAAAATCTTCTTCTCAAGAATAACAAAGCCATAACTGATCATATTTATATGGAAGGTTCAAGCATCCTCAGGTAGTGTAGATTCAAGTTTGTTCAAATCATGACCCCTGGGGGTAGGGCAGGGTCACAATGGCCAATCAAAGTTTTACATAAACATATTTAGGAAAATTATTTAAAAATCTTCTTCTCAAGAATAGCAAAGCCATGATTGGTCATGGGACTATTTTTGGATATAAACTATTCAATAATAAACCAATTTCTACTTTTTCCCAGCCACAGTGCTCAGGTGAGCGATGTGGCCCATTGGCCTCTTGTTTTTTATTAATCATTGATTGAATTGCTTCAGTACATGCAGTTCTTTAAGTTACTATTAATGAACACAGGTGATAGAAACAGTCCTTTTAATGACTTTAAAATGAATTTAATAAAAATGGATTTCAGGAGCATGATGCAAATATCACTTTCGACAGTGTATGTATAATTTCTGTAATAAAAAAATCTTTTTAGATAGTTGCAACATAGTGTATTTGTAATTTCTGTAAAGAAAACAATATTAGCTAGATACAAGTACAATGTAGCCAAATAGCTAGGAGAATGTATCTCTGATATAAGATCTCATCCATATAGACTTCTTTGTCTCATTATCCCTATTGTCTCCCTTCTCTTTTCATATCATTTTTTGTTTCTGAAAATCTACCATTCTCATACTGGAAAGGAAGTCAGTGCCCTAGGTGTTAATATGCATGGCTTCAAATTATTTAATTCTGCAAAACAATGTTTATTATATACTTATAATTGAAGTCACACCCATCATGCACCTGCACATTGATTTCCTGTTCCTGTTTTTCTCCCTCATTACCTCCCCTTTCCTGCTTCCTACAGGGCCTTGATTCCCGTGACTCTAGAATTAACTCCCTGAGTGCTGATTTTGATCGTGAGCGTATGACCATGGAAAGCACCCTCTCCTCTGTCAGACAGCAGGTATAAACAGATTGAAGACATTCATAATGCACAGAGAAAGAGTGGTTTTATTAATCATCATGATTTGCCTCGCACAGTAAACATTATATACTTTAGTGTAGAAAGAGCTAAGATTTTTGTATAATGTAAAGTTATTCTTCAGAGCTTTTTTCCATATGAGGTTTACCTAAATTGGCACAAACATGTAACTTCTCTTCTTTTTTATCATACTCATCATCTCTATCTGATGTCTCTTTGTCTCTTGACCTTTGTTGACCCCTGTAGCTTCAGGACTTGCAGCTTCATTTGGAGAGAGAGGTAGATGAGAAACAACGACTACAATCCAAGAACCTTAAGCTGCAAAATGAGCTCACTGAGCTGCAGCAGCTCAAAAAGGCGATCAAAAAGCTGGAGCTATCTAAGGATAAGCTCGAGAGCGAGTATAAGGCCTATAAGGTATTGGGTCTTGCCATTGTGAATGGTGCATGATGGGAAAATGAGATGCTTCACCGTGTTTTGTATCCAGAGAAAATGCATGCTTGTTATTTCATATTTGTTTTGTTGCACATTGCTTTATATTGGTTCATTTTAGAGATTACAGTCAATGGATTTTGATGATGCTGAAGTTTCAATGAAGAATTTACATGTACTAGATTTTGGTTTTTCCATTGTTATTTTGTTGAATGCATGCACTTGAACAGCAGGAGAATAGTTTTGAAGGTTTGCACTGAATGATTCACAGTTGTGGAGAAGTGCCTTGATATTTGAATCACTTTGCCATAGTTTTTTAGTTAGATTAATATAAATGTTTATTCTGAACAAAGTTCTTTGACCCATACTAATACCTCAAATCCTGTTATATATCTTTCAGTTAATAGATAAACTTAAATAATGAACAAGTTATCTCCAATGAGTTGAAGAAATGTATTTTGTGAAAGTCAATGATTTTTACCCCGTTATAAATGCATGAATATTATTGCTTATTTAGCTGCTTAATCAAGCATTTTAGACTATAGTGTACCAATACTGGTACAATAATAGGGGGAAAAAATCCTACAATGTACTGATATTTGTTCCTTTATCAACTTATGATTTTTTTGTTGGACATTTAAAATCAAGTTTAACTGATTTCCTATAATGCTGTACAAAATTGTTTTATGTGAGATATTTAAATCGAGTCTTGCCTCAGATATATATATTGGTAACATTCCATATTTCTTCATTAACCAAGTCTGATTTTTGAAATTTTTATTAGTTCAGTTATTGTATTTCCTCTTTCAGAATAAGGTGGAGACGGGCTACGTAGATCGTGAGGATTTGGAGCGTATCCAGCGTGAGATGGAGGCACGGTACAGAATGGAACTGAACCGTAAACTGGAGGACGTCAACCATTACCTGGAGGACCAGGCGCGAGCTCGCGAGAAACTGGACATGTCTCGAGACGAAACTGAGTATAAGATTAGGGACGACCAGAAAAAGATTCAGGTAGGAAAAATCTACATAAAAAAAGACTGGTGTTTGAAATATTTAAGAATATCATTGAAATACATTTTCATAATTTTTGTCCTAAGATTAATGTTTTGAATTTTAATCTAACACTCTCTGTAAAAGGAAGAGTTTCAATCATTTAAATTTTCAAAAGGTCTTATCATTGTGACTTTTAATTAATTGATTTAAAATTTACTGTTAGTCAGTGTCACTCCCATGTTAATCCTATGATCCTCTACCTTTCCCTTTTAGGAGGAAAATGCTTCCCTGAGGATGAAGTACGAGCAGGCAGTAGCTGAGAGGGAGAGTCGTGAGATGGAGGTCAAACGTTACAGGGAGCTGTACGAGAGTGAGATGCAATGGAGGATGCGTCTTAGTAACCAGCTAATGCAGACGTCTGATAAAGCTTTCACGTACAAGTCAAAGTTAGTGTAAGTGCTGCCCCCACACTGTCACAGGCATGCGGGAGCTGGCACCTTTATCCTTCTTTTGTCACTTTATCATGATCAATGTTTATTGATTTTTTTCAAAGTTAAACAATTTCTGATTGTTGTAACATTATTGTATATGGTACATAGTCCTAAGAATAGTAATTTTTTTCTAAACTTCTAATTAAAATAATAGACTTGCATGATTGCTGTTACTTCTTAGTATAGTATATAGCATGTACACAATTCTTATCCTCTACCTTTTTATGCTCCCCTTCGAAGAAGGGAGGGCATATTGCTTTGCTGCTGTCTGTTAGTCTGTTGGTCGGTCTGTCAGTCCACTTAGTTTCGGTTCATTTTCTTTACAACCGATGCACATATTGAAATGAAATTTGGTATACAGATATATCAGATTAATATCTAGGTCAAGTTTTATTTTGGGTATGATTGCACCATTTTTGACAGAGTTATGCCCCTTGGACTTTGACAAATTCCAATTATTTGCAGTTTCTGTTATTTTCTTTGCAGAGGTGGTACATACTGAAATGAAATTTGGTATACATATTTATCAGATAAATATCTTAGCCAAGTTCTGTTTTGGGTGCGAACATGTCATTTTTTACAGAGTTATGCCCATTGGAAAAAATCCAATTATTTGCAGTTTCCGTTCATTTTCTTCACAGCATTTGCAAATACTGAAATGACTGAAATGAAATTTAGTATACAGATTTATCAGATGAATGTCTAGGTCACGTCCTGTTTTGGGTATGATCGCGCCATTTTTGACAAAGTTATGCCCTTTTGGACTTGGAAAAATTCCAATTTGGGGAGAGGGGGCATAAGTGTTTTACAGACATCTCTTGTTCTTTTTATTTTTTCATCAAAGACGATAAAGTTATGTACAGCAAAACTTGGTTATAACGAAGTCACAGGGACCTACGAGGGGCATTTCAAAAGTTCTGGCAACTGTTTAAAAAAAGATTAACCGTTTTACGGAAATTATTGAGTTTGACATCATTGGAAAGATCAGAAAAATATACACATATTGTGACATCACTTTATAATTTTTATGACGTAATAACTCCGAAAATGACGTCAGAATATAGAATGTTTAGCATACTGAAAAGTCACGTTTTTATCCACATGAGACGATCGTGAAAGTTCTGTCAAAGGCTTATAAAAAAAGATATTTAATAGAAAATTTTAATTTGAAAAGATGTAGAGTAGGACTATGATACTGTTTATCAGCAATTCCATTATTCATTGTATGATTTGTTTACGAGCACAGTTTTTGTCCGGTTATGCTATCATAGACATTCATTTAGGATTTTTATTTACATGATACGGCTGGCTTTTCGGTCTTTTATATAGATCTCCATTGTTTGAAATAAAACATGTTCTGTATCAAACTGAAGTATATTAATGCAGTTTTTATCAAATATATTTTGAGTAACGGGACTCTTACGGTTCACGAATAAAATGTACTAAATATTGTCCCCGACTTGATTCTGTGCGTATTTTTTTCATATAAATTCAACTTCGGCGCCCCAAAACTCACTACTGCTTATGACTTTTGAATCCAAAAATTGAATATAAGTTACTCAGACATGAAAAATCTTATTTATTTTCCATGCATTAAAATTTGCGAATATGTGGAGGTACGGTGGGGTTACAACTGTGCCGCCGCCATTTTGGATTTTACGAGAAAATACGGGGCACACTAAACTTAACTTCTCTTGAGCCTTCATCAATCCCACAAATCTGGTTAAAACACCTGACGAATTAATGCCATCGCATTTTGTAACACGGTTGCCTATTTTTCTTCAATTGTCAACTTTGTCTTTTTCTCACATTTAGGTCTCTTTTACGCAAAAGTTTGAGCGAGATTCGATAAAACCATGCTAATTTTGACACTCGCTAAAACCATTTCAGAACAAGAAGATCTCCAAAATAAAATACCATATGATAGATTGTAGTCTATGTAAACATTCCACCAAATGGCATTTGCGTCCGATAGCTTGCGTCCGAGTAATGAGCAAAAGTTGTCTTGAAAATTTTAATTTGATCAAATTGTGTCTTTTGTTACGTCATTTTTATGGTCAGTATGCTAAACATTCTATATTCTGACGTCATTTTCGGAGTTATTAGGTCATAAAAATTATAGAGTGACTTCATAATATGTGTATATTTTTCTGATCTTTCCAATTATATCAAACTCAATAATTTCCGTAAAACGGTTAATCTTTTATTAAACAGTTGCCAGAACTTTTGAAATGCCCCTCATATGAAATTACTTAGCTATAACCATAATTCGTCATAACCATAAAAGATTATATAATTATATTTCATTAAATTTGTATAGCTGGGAATCCAAGACGACTATGTTATATCTGTATATTCACAATATTAGTGCTAGTACTAAACGAGTTTTGCTGTATACATATATATTTTTTTTTAATTTGCCTTTCTTTCTTTTATCTACTCTCTCTTTCACATTTTCATCAAAAACATATTTTCTCAGCCAGACAATTTATAATTTTAATATTTCTGAATTTTTCATATTTACAGTTTAGAAAAACAGAGAAACCGGGCTCTGAATACTCTAGGAAACCTAACCTTCTCAGGAACACTTAACGGTCAGTTGCTTGACTCAAGTCGAATTTCAGGGACAACAGATGACCTATTTACCAGTAAACTGAAGGCCGAGTTAGATCGCAGCATCAATAAACACCTGGAAGCAGGTAGGCTGGCAGCCGTTATTGTCTCCTAGCATTATGTAACCTTGTCATTTCTACACAGAAAGCTATTAATTTCAGTAATTTGCTCCTGTACTGATAAAATTAACAGTTTCACATTAGTTCCCTGTTCATTCAGTTAAAAGGCATTCATTTTATAATTTGACACAATTATATACAGATTTTACATCATTTTGTACATCAAGGAGAAAATCAGTTGAGTACTGTCCTCTTGTTGCTTTTTTCCTCTAAGACTTGTGGGTTTTTTTTTCTTTCTGTTAAATGAATGTAGCATGAATTTTGGAGGGGGAGACATTGTTATCTCTCTTGAAATTACACACAATTTGCATTCCAAAATTATGGAAGGTTCGTTTGATTGCATGCATTTACTTATTTTGTTTTGAGGCATCAAGAAATAAATATGATACAAAAAAGAGGGAACGAAAATTAAAGTTTGATTGATTGGCTCCTCTTTTGCATTTAAATAACCAATCTGTAATCTGTAGGTATACGTTTTGATGTCAAGTTGTTATAATATATGGTAAGGAATTATGAGTTGTACACGAGTGGATATATGAAACCTTTCACTTCCCACCATACTTAATTTCCTCACAACACGATCTTGCTTACTAGGTTTTCATAACATAAATAAACAAAATGCCGCGGTAATTGCAGTAATTGTTTTCATTTTGTAAAATAATTGAAATTTAGCTGAAGTGTATGTACGTACTTGTGTTATTAGGATCCTTATAATTATAAATGATCCTTGTATAAACTTATTTTTAGAAATGACCATGAGTAAATTTATTAGTTGACTTGAATAGGAAACAATTACTGTGAATCAACATTTACAGACAGGATTTATTTACTGTTCCACCCTATATCTCAAGTTCAAAGTTATGTAGTAATTAACAATCACAAAATACTAACTAATTCAAAGTAAACAAAACTATACGTATATGGTTTGCTGTGTGTAGTATTCATGATTATTGTATATATTTTGGAACTTATGAACATTTTCATCAATATTAACAATTAGCATACTGAGTACAGATTAATTGAAATTTTGTGTGTGTTTGTTTTTTTCAGCACCCCATGACAATGGAAAACCTGTGATCCGCCTACAGAGTGATACAATGAACTCCTCCTTTGCCAAATCTAATGCAGACTACTTAGAAGTGCTACAGAGAAAATATCTTGTCTAGCCATCAACATTATTCAGTCATTTCATCCATAACTTATCAACAACACGTCGTCCTTGTTTTCCTAGCAATGGGAGAAGTTTTCATAAAGAACTGTCTACATATTCCAGATTTTTCTGCTCGGCAAAAATCAGTTTTGTTTTTCGAAGGAATATGTTAATGATCAGCTGATTTTATGATTACATCTCTTTCCATAATTATGCAATAATTATTTTATATGCATGAACTCATAATCAAAAGTCAACACCGGGTACTTTTTCAAGATTTTAACCTATGCACACTGTTTTTTGTTTGGTATTCTGATAATATTGGAAGGATATTAATTTTTTTTTTTCAAGATTTCTATTCCAGTTTTATTTAAGCAGTGCCTGGCGTCCCATTATGAGCAAAATTAGGTTTTAGTGACCTAAAAATTTAAAGTTTTATATTTTTACTCAACTTATGCAATATTATTTTTACACAGTTACATTTACAAGTGCACAGTCCTGTGATATTTAGTTTTTAAGCCTTCACAAACAGAGTATAATTTACATAACACATACTAGTACATGTATTTATATTTACTTTGTGTATTTGTGAACTAGAATCTACTTAAAATATTGTGTAAATAAAGGCTTTATCAACATTTATTCAGTAGGAATTTGTTCCCTAGAAATTGAAATCTGGTAATATTAATACTCAGTGTGATAAAAGAGACATGGTTTGTTAACAGGTTTTTTCATAGCTTTAAATATTTACAGTAGAAATGAAGAAGTCTTTTCTAAGAAAGGGATTAGGTTTTTTTGTCTTTAGTGGGTTTTGCCATAATTTTTCTGTTAGAAACAGAGAACCACTTTGGGGTAAACTTGGTTTATATTTAATTCTAGTCAATTTTATTTTTATTATTTGCACTAGTTGAAATTTGTATGAAGTGCACTTTAGGGAAAATTTTAGAAGAATTTTACTGATTGACAATTTTTGACTTTCTTGTCATGATTGTAACAATGGTTTGTGATATCAAAAGGCCACTTAGAGAGACAAGGTTGAATATATATGGTTTGGATTTATTTTTTAATTATTTTTAACGGGTTGTTTTATTGCACTAGTATGTATTGCACTTCCGTCCAATGGTTTTAATGGATAAAACCTGGTGTTCATGCAGTTATCCATGCCTTACAAACAAAGGAAATCATCCATCCATTAAATTTTATGTTTTTCTTTTGTTTTATTTTTTTGTCATTTTATTATTGATGTATCATCATCATATTCTATACATAATATTATAAGATTGATGATATTTTAATATATAAATTATTTTAACTTGCTTGGTGTTTTGTTTATATTAAAACACTCTTGTAGTTGTATGTTTGTGCATTATAATTGTAAGACTCTGCAAAGTTAATTCCTTGGTTCTCAGGCCTTTTTTCAAGAAATATGATGAGGGAGGGAGGTATTTTTAAAAAAAAACTTTTTTATTGCCCCCAAAACATTATACAAAACCTCAAAAAATGGTGAGGGAGGTGATTTGTTGTTTTTATTTTATTGATTTAGCAATAATTAGGGTCAATGAGGCACCCTTGGAAGAGAAGAGGGGCTGAGAACCAAGAATTAATATTTTAGGCCTAAATCCTTTAGTAAATTTAACATACATCAATGGTTTCTGTGTAAGGAATATGCCCAGACTCCCACCACCTAAGTCTGCCAATGTAGGTACCAGTCAAACATGGGGTGACATTTGTAACAGGTCATCTATCTGCATTCTCAGTCTCTATCTTTCTTGGTTTTTTTTAGGTCCCTCTCTTTTCAACACCATTCTTCAAAACAATATTTTAGTGACAAAATGTGAAAATATCAATGACTTAATGTAGCCAACAAAATATATATGTGTTGATATACCTGTATGACTCACCGTTTTGTCACTTTCTTTTAGAATCCTTAAAAACTACTGTAGGGTAAGCCAGAGAAGATGAAACGTAAAAGGAAACATGTTCAATTTTGACTCTGGGGGTAGGAAGAGGCCACAAAAGGTGTTTTGAATATTAACAAGCAAATTCAAAGAATTGTGGTCCCCCGCTTTCGGTGTCTTTGTGGTTGAGATATCATTTTTTTATGACATATTGTGTCAAATATGAACGCCCTATCAAACATTTAAAAATTATCACTGAAGTTTTTTTTTTTTTAAATAAGGTCATGAAAGGTTCTGTCACAAGGATTATATATGTCAAATATGAAAGCCCTAGCCCTTACTGTTCAAAAGTTATGACAAAGTTTAAAGTTTTCTTTCGTAAGTACGGAAATCTTTAAGGTCAAGGTCAAAAGTTCAAAGTTATTTGTATCAAATGAACGTTTTGCCACTAAAAATACATATGTTAAAAATGAAAGTCCTATAATCCACTGTTTAAAACTTAAGAGCAAGGTCATAGATTTTAAAAAGTAAGTAAAACTCCAAGGTCAAAGGGTCAATGCTCTTGATATCTAATGAAAGGTCCTTTCACAAGGATTACATATGTGAAGTATGAAAGCCCTAGCTCTAACCCTTTAAAAGTTATGGTCAGGTTTGTTTTTAAAGTAGGTCAAACTCCAAGGTCAATGTCAAAGTTCTTGGTATCCAATAAAAGGTTACTTATGTGAAGATGAAAGCACTTGGCCTTACCGTTCAAATATTACGGCCAAGGTTAAAGGTTTTTTTTATAAGTACGAAAATTGCCATGATCAAAAGGTCAAACTTGTTGGTGTCCAATGAAAGGCCTTACCACAAAAAATGCATATGTGAAATATGAAAGCCCTGGTTCTTACCGTTCAAAAGTTATGGATATAGTAAAAGTTAAGAATTTTAGTGTAAAAGTGGATCAAACTCCAAGGTCAAATTTGCTGGTACACAAAGAAAGGTTTTGTCACAAGGAATACACAATTTAAGTTAGATATGAACGCCATAGCTCCTCTCAATCAAAAGTTATGGGCAAGATAAAAAATTTTGTGAAGGACAGACAGACGAATGAGATATAATGTCCCCCCACTTTCACGGAAGCGGGGGACAATATATTAGAAAAAATCTTTGAAAAATTCTCTTTCGGGACCATTTATCGAGAATAGCAGAAAGAAACTTAAGTTTAACTTCATTACATAGTGAAGAAATCACGACCCCCCCCCCCTTCAGAGCAAATATATATAGAAAGAGGAAAATCTCAATACTCAAAAACAGCAAGGCCAATTTTAGTCAACTTTATGTGGAAGCGTCTTCATAAGTGTATTTTGTTTCTCAAATTTTGGCTCCCGGGGAAGGGTAGTGCTGCAATATATGATAAAAGATTTATATACGGATGGATAGTAGCACCATAATGACCCAGGTGAGTGTTGTGGACCA
Organism: Saccostrea glomerata; assembly: GCA_003671525.1. Taxonomy (NCBI): domain Eukaryota; kingdom Metazoa; phylum Mollusca; class Bivalvia; order Ostreida; family Ostreidae; genus Saccostrea; species Saccostrea glomerata. Next base: position 2,842,182 of record PRKT01000003.1, on the reverse strand, counting down.
CAGGCTTCTTGTTTAAAATTTGTTTGGCAATACCCTCGGGAAAAAAGTGGTTTATAAATCGTCTCTACATTGACCTATATCGGATATATAGGATCTCCCATGATTTGTAGTTGGATTTGATTTTTATCCAACAAGTTGAGTGTTTTTATCCCCGAGCCTTGGCGAGGGGATAAAAACACACAACGAGTTCGATAAAAATCATATCCAACTACAAATCATGGGAAAATCTATTTATCCCATGTTTAATACTTCACAACCGATCTTATACATATAAAATACATGGTTACGTCTTGAAATATAAGCGATATTTGGGCGAGGGTAAGAAAACGTGATAGAGGGCGAGGCTTGCCGAGCCCTCTTACGTTTTCGACCCGAGCCCAAATATCGCCTATATTTCAAGACAGTTAACATGTATTTTGTTTATCCTGCAACAAAATTTTACATTTGAGCGTCCAAAACAAGCTAATTCCGACAGATTTAGGCACATCTCTGCAGTTGATACTATGACGCCATGGCGTAAACATTGCAGTATACGTGACGTCACAATGCTTTTGGAACGTCGGAATACATGCACGAGGCTTTATTAGGGCAGTGACCGGATAAAGCTTTGGTTTATTAGGTTACCTTTATTAGGTCAATGCAAGGGGTAGTTGCAGGATAAAA
>PRKT01000003.1:2820263-2839222 GCA_003671525.1 Saccostrea glomerata | reverse complement strand
TCTATTTCAAGAATGATTTCAGCTATTAAAAATAAATAGAAAAACTAAAAAAATATATATAAAAAAGCATTTTGGTGTAATAATCATGATAAAAAAAAAATCTCATTTTTCATCATAGTGTTAAATTATTGATTTTTGTCAGAGTGTTTTCATAACGTTGATCGATGACGTCACAACTACATCAAAACAAAAATGTGATGACGGCGCTGCTTGTATCCAGATAACTGTGTTTGAGAGGGAAATACTTTATAAATTGTTTGTGATTTATTAGAGAAAAGGAGCATTAATCAGGTTTACTGATTTTAAAGCCGTATGTTTTTCTTTACTGAGGACAAGAAGCTGCATCCTTATGTAAGTCAGGATTTCCTCTGATATTCTTGAAAAAAAATTTAAAAAATGCAAATATAAGTAATAAACAACGATTATTCAGTGAACATGGCATTATGAATAGCAATAGCTCTGCTGGCATATTTTCCATGATGCGCTAGCGCGCATCATGGAATATGCCAGCAGAGCAATTGCTATTCATTACGCCATGTTCACTGAATAACGTTGTTTATTTCTTAAATATCCACGGGATAAAGGTGTAAACATGGGATATAAATCATTGTCACCAAAGTCTATAGGATCCTGGTCAATTATAAAAAAAAAAACGACAAGCAAAAAATACACCAAGTACAAAATATACAAATCTGTTAAAATGTATGAAACTCAGACTCCGGGAAATTTTAGAGGTGGGATCAGGTGCTTAGGAGGATTAAGCATCCCCTGTCGACCACACACCTGTACTGAGCAGACATACCGTAGTCAAAGTTAGTATTACAACAAAGTTCATTGAATTGAACCAAAGTACGAGTCAGTGGGCTTATATGTGATAACAAGGTCATAGTATTAGTATCACAGTGAGTACCAACCGTGACCTGGTCAACCGCGTGGTGCAGTGGTTATAGCGTTTGCTCTAGATTCACCGAGTAAGGAGTTGTTCCTTATGTCGCGCGTTCGAATTCCACTGCGGGCGTGAAGACCGGTTCATTGGATTAGATCGTATTAAACTGAGAAACCTTGTTGCGGATGCTGCTGAAATGAAAAAGATCCCTGCTGCTCAGATCTTAATTTACAGTCCTCTATCGGCAGCTTGTGACGTCTCAATGTGAGTGAAACATTCCTAAACGGGTCATAAACTTACAGATAAACAAACGACTATAGAATTCACGCTTGACTGTAAACAAGGTTGTTGAAATCCCTGTAACATCAACCTATCTATCAGTAGCCTGCTTCGGTCCTACTCAGCGCATGTCCTTATGTATCGAATAATATGGGAGACGTTCAAACACCATATGTTGTTGATAGCAGAATGTTACTACATAAATATTAAAGAAAGTTGAGGATGGAAAAGCTGAATTCATCTTGTATGACATACAACTAAGGTTCATCAAATAATGTCGGTTGGTGCATCTATAGACTACAGAATTTTTAAACAGCTAGATGAAAGTTTTAGTCTTCTAGGCCGGCCTTTATTAATAAATACCGATTTCATTTGACAAAAACTGAACTGAATACACAAAGCATTGACTGTATACGGCCGGGAAACACAAATAATAACCTTGTTGTTTTAAACTAACGTAACATTGCTTTGACGACTACCCCCTTTCAACTCGTAAAAATGTCAATTCTTTTTGCTATCCAATAAATAAAAGAACACCTTAGTAAGAATTATTAAACAAATTCCAGGGAGAGGTAATGAATAGACTCTTTCAATTACTTAATGTATCTGTTAATGCACTTTTCATTAAATAGCATACGAAATCAATTGATTTGACAATGATGTAGAAAAGTACAGCTTTTCATATTTCACGCAATCTGAACGCACGGACGAAAGAAAGAACGGTATATATTGATTTCTGTGATAGAATTGGTGGTTTTTTAAATCATCTCGTTTACAGATTAAATTCCAATACTTATGAAATTTAAACACGATATTGTTCGACCCGTTCGTTTATGCTTTTCATGATTTTAATAGAGCAATTGTACAAGACATGTTGCGATATGAAAGCAATTGAAGTATGGATCCGCTTGGCTTAACGCTTAAAATATACCTCTTTACAGAATTTTCTTTTTGAAAAATCTTTTCAATATGTCAGAAATGGAATTATGTTTCACCTATATTTAACTGGACAATACTGGCAAAAGGGATCAATTATTCTAGGGACCCTTAACCACAAAGTATTGGTTTATTTGAAAAGACAGCAGTGTGGCTTAGTAATGATAGGAGAATTATAGTTTTAAATCCTCTTAAACTCTTGGATTATATTTGGAATACCCAAACAATTGTTCGTACCACCTTCGTTTACAACAGTGTTTTATTTCCCTGTAAAGTTGATCTATCGAACAGTCTGTTCCTAAGGAAAAGCGTTATCTTGGTGTATCCATATGGCAGTCTTGATATTTATACATTTAATGTGATCCTGACTGTTAAATAGAGAGACAAAAAGTGGTAAATTTTACGAACGTGGGGTAGAGAATTATATCATTTTATCTACCCGACAATTGACACAGCTCTCAAATATTTCCAATAATTTGCGAGAAGATGTTATTCGTGGACTGATATGATTTTGTAAAGTGACATAGGTATTTTCGGGAATTCAGCATGAGTTTTGGTAGTGGTAGTGAAGTTAAGAAGAAGAAGGTATTCTATGATGAATACACGGGGAGTTTTTACACCGAATCCAAAATGGAAGCGCTGCAAAGACAGTGCGATTACAGAGCAAAGATGGCTAACGTCCTCAATCGCTCTGAAGTTGCTAGACTTAAAGTGAAACAAAACACTGTGAAAGCCGCTCAACATATTTTCGAAATGAAGAACGAACGCGAGAGAACCATGTTTCAGGAAAACTTGAAGGACCACAAAGCATATAAACAAGTGCTTGAGAACATCATGAAAGAACGTGCCAAAGAGCAAGATTGGGACGACAAATATGGAATATACGGACCTGGAATTAGCAGGCAAGAACTAGAGAGTGAGGTTCAAAAACAGTTACACGAAATGTCGCCCATTGTTAGGCGAAAACGGGCTGCGGAGCTCCTTCTTAGCCAGAGGAAGAGGGTGGAAGTGTTCGATAGAACAAAGCAAACTCCGGAACTCCTTGAGAAAGTACATAAGAAAAGAATGGAACAAATTGAAAAAGAGAAGGAGGTTGAGGAATCCCCACGAAAGACTCCGAAGTTAATTTTACCGCCAATCACTGTGACATTACGAAAAGATGATCCTAGAAACAGCATAGAATTACCGAACGATATGTCAGCGCTGCCCACTGTTTTTGTCACGCAAAGGTCCAATATATAAAGAGACAATCAAAGAATAGGGTCTACGCTATGGTGCTTTTGTATTTAAGTTTTTTTTATTCGTTTTTTAGGATGCCATGTTGCGTACATCGGTCAAGAGAACATGTCAGGACGAATGGCTGCATTTATTATTAATGATAAATGTTGTGAAAAAGCTTCTATCTGTGAGTTATAGTTGACGTTGAATCTGTTCAATAATTGTTCAATTCCGCCATTTTAATATTCCAAAATATCCATTCCTATATGAATGCATGTATCTCTAAGGATATAATGTTCCTTAAAAGTTATTTTCATTTACCCAGAATGGTTTTTAAAAGCACAAATTGTAATATTATATTGTCACTGCTTTACTTCGAAACCAAACAAACATTTTCATTTTTAATTAAATTGTGTGGTTTTTATTTCAATAAACATGTATATTTTGAAATATTTTTAATTTTTTTTTTAGTTAAAGATGTCATTTATCTTTCGTAACATGAGACCGACCAATTTAAAATCTCTCTCTCTCTCTCATATTATCATCGCTGAACTTTATTTTTTTTTATTAATTATTTAGCGTTCGTTCATGTTCTTTATATTCTTAATTGCTACATTATATACTAGTCAGGTGTAAAATTCCGTCAATATTTATAAGCTGTATATGTTTGTATTATATTGTGTGGCATCTGCTTCCTGTTTCAGTAAATTGTGTTTGTTTGCAAAAGTGAAATAAAATAACTTGAAATCACTTCTTCACTTTTTGAATATTACTGAAAGGAATTTATCTATAAAAGTGTGCTTCAAGTTGACATCCGTTACATAAGGACTCTCTATGTCTGTTTAAACGTTGCACTAGTTTATAAAACAGAGAGGATTGGTGGTATTTTTATTAGTTTTTTATTATGTTGGAGTGGGGTTTACATTGTGTCCATAAATTATAAAGCACCCTATTGACTAAGCTTAAATATGCATCATGTTGTTTCGAGACTTCGTCTAAGACGTCTGCACCTATACACCGTTTTCATGGTTTTATTATATGCTAGCAGTCTGAATTGGTATTACTTGTAACTATGTAGCTCAATTAAAAATACAATGGCAACTAGATTTCTTCAATACACTTTCATTGGTGGTGTAGGTGCTTTAACTCAATAACATGAAAAGATTTTATAATATATTGCGAATAGACTGAATCTTTCGAGATATTATACACAAGATTTAAAATCACTTCCTGCATGGTCTCAGCTTGTATCTTTATGCTGTAATAATTTAAATTCTTTTTTTCTTTTTGTATTTTTATACGTTTGAAAAAAAGAAATTTAAGAAAAAAAAACTTTAAAATATATACATACATCATTTTTTTTGTTGGCATAACAACGTGATGCAAAGTATTTTGAAAGATCATAAAGTTAATTTTGTTTGTAATTATTAACTGATTACGCTCATCTGAATTACATCATAAAATATACTAGTAATCGGATTTAATTTCCCTGTGTATATATATCCATGTACGTTAAAATTCTCGTAACAAATAATCCATATGCGTTTCAAACTTTGGTATACATTTTATTTTTTAAGAGTCAAAAAATTAATCCGTTGATCTGGCATTTTTCTCTCAAAACAAAATCCTGGTAACCTATGAGTTACCTCATGTCATATAGTCTGAGAGTCAGCTGGGATTGGCCTCATGTTCTGATTTGTTCTCAAATTCTACGCATTTTCATGACACTATTGCATAGACTCTTTTTTCATCCATATACTAGTAAAACTATGCTTAAAATTTTAAAATGACGACCCCTTAAATTGTATGTAAATAAAATTTTAATAATCAATTATTCAAGAATATGAATTCAAACTAACACTGGAGAAGATGTAACTACTTTGAGTTTTTTTAACCAAGTCAAACTTTTCCCACATAATATTTCATTCACGAAATGTCTTCTTTTTTTTGGGGGGGGGGGGTATTACCTTACTGTCTGTACATTTTATCGAACTACATGTATATGTTATCTAAATTTTCAGAGACACCTGAAAAGGGAAAGTCTTCCTTTCGGCATTTTTCAAATCTTGAGAAGAAACGAAGTTTAGTTTAGCTTAAAAGATAACAATTTAAGATATGTTAAAACTTCCATTAAATCCATATTGACAACATAGGTTAATTTAACAGTTATATGTTAAAATTCAATATTTTTTCAATCTTCTGAAATAATTACCGCACATTTATCCTAATCCACGGCAGACGTGTGGTATTGCCGGCTGTTGATTATGTCTCTTTTTGACAGTGTATATACATAGGATTATAATTCATCAAAATTACTATCACCAAAAATTTTTACATTCTTCTTTATCTAACACCTCTTCCTGTTACAACCAATCAGGAAACATTTTTTGCAAGTTACTGGAAATAAAATGCAAATTATTTAACTTGAATTGAGATATAGTATTTATCACTGTTTATAATTTTACATGTAGTCAACAATGACAAAATCAATCAAAATGAAGACGTGATATGTAGACTACATATAAGCTATATACAGACACGTGACATAGTTCTAGGAGGAAATATTTTACAAGGGGTAGAGTGTAAATGGTACAAACCCGAGTTATATTGCAGGTGAATGTGTTAAAAGGAGGGTGGAGGTCTAACTTTTTTCACACAAACAAGTTGTATTCTTTTACTAGCTGTAAGAAAACATTATATTTGTGTATTTTGTTCATCGTCCAGTTCAAGTAGAATTGAGACAAAATATCAAGCGGGTTATTTTTATGTTCGGAGATCCGATTCTCTTAATAAAGAATATTTGTTGAGAATGTTAGGAAATTTTTTAAATATTTGTTTGGCTTTCTATGAAATTCCGTTGTTGGTGACCTATACAAAATTCTAATTTCACACATGGATGGATTTTTTAGTGAAGTTTTAATTTACACAGACTTTAAAATTACAAGATTGAATTTGCCAAATTACCAACTCAGTTACATATTTTCGTGACTTTTCATAATTATCGTAGGTGGTGATTTTTTAAACCCTACTTCTTACACTGATTAGTATATGTACGAACTATCATACCTTTTTGCAACCATTTTAACCCCCACCCCCATAACGGGCATCTTTTATCGCTTTTCAGAAATTCAATCCACCACTTTTAAAAAGAATGAGCGTACGTGCTTAGGTTAATTCCGGCATTTAAGATTTCCGGCGAAATATCGATTGACCAGGTATGTCAATTATACCCGGGGCAGGACTTAAGGGGTGGGGTTCCACTTTTCCATTTTTTCTGAGAATACATTTTTTTCACATGTTGACATTTCAATATTTAGGTACTTCTCGCTCATTACCCCTTCACACACACTTTTTGTTTGCTGTAAAACCGAACTCATGCAATTTCCAGCATTTGAAAAAAATTGGCCCTAATATGAAAAATTAGAGAACTCCCATCCACCCCAATGAAATACAATTTTAAAACAAGATGTGTTTGTGAAACACTGATGCCCCCGTATAGCAACACAGCGAAGGTTAAGCTTTCTCAAATGCAGATCAAATATGTTGGTACCTAAAGTAAGGCCTTTTAAGAAGAAATACAAATGTGAAATATGAAACCCTAGCACCACCTGTTCAAGGGTTATCACCAGGAATAACATTTTTAAAAGTAGGAAAAACGCCGGGGTCAAGGTCAAAGGGTCAGGGTTGTTGGTTTCTAAAGAAAGGCCTTGTTTCAAAGATTATATATGGGAAGTATGAAAACGCTGGCCCTTACCGTTCAAAAGTTATGGCCAAGGTTAAAGTTTGTAAAAAGGAGATCAAACTCCAAGGTCAAGGTCAAAGGGTAAAGGTTCTTGATACCCAATGAAAGATCTTGTCACAATGATTACATATGTGAAATATGAAAGCTCGATCTAGCTCCTACTGTTCAAAAGTTATGGCCAATGTTAAAGTTTGTAGAAAGAAGGTCAAACTTCAGGGTCAAAGGGTCAAAGTTGTTGAAATCCAATGAAAGGTCTTCTCACAAGGATTACATATTTGAAATATGAAAGCCCTAGCCCTTACCGTTCAAAATTTATGACCAAAGTTAAAGTCTTTTTGTAAGTACGGAAATCTCCAAGGTCAAGGTCAAAAATCAAAATTCCTGGTTTCAAATGAAAGGTTTTACCAAAAAAATTGATATTTGAAATAAGAAATTCCTTGTATCTACCGTTTAAAAGTTAGGGCCAAAGTAAAAGTTTGGATTTTTTGTGTAAAAGTGGGTCAACTACAAGGTCAAGGTCAAAGGGTCAAGGTTCTTGGTATCAAATGAAAGGTCTTGTCATAAGGAATCAATATGTGAAGTATGATAGCCATAGTCCTAACCCTTCATAAATTATGGCCAAGGTTGTATTTTTAAAGTAGGTCAAACTCCAAGGTCAATGTCAAAGGTCAAAGTTTTTGGTATCCAATGAAGTGTCTTCTCACAAGAATTACATATGTGAAGTTTGAAAGCCCCAGCACTTTCTGTTCAAAAGTTATGGCCAAGGTTAAAGTTTTTTCACAAGTAATGAAATCTCCAAGGTCGAAAGGTCAAGGTTGTTGGTATCCAATGAAAGGTCTTTCAACAAAGAATAAATATCTTAAGTATATATGTCCTTGTATCTACTGTTCAAAAGATATGGCCAAAGTAAAAGTTCAAAATTTTTGTGTAAAAGTGGTCAAACTCCAAGGTCAAGGTCAAAAGGTCAAATTTGATGGTACCCAAAGAAAGGTCTTGTCTCAAGGTATGCACATGTGAAATATGAATGTCATAGCTCCACTAAATCAAAAGTTATGGGCAAGGTTAAAGTTTTTGCGGACAAACAGACAAACAGCTAGAGACAAAGAGACAGCTAGACAGACAGACGGACGGACACGACAAAAACTATATACCCCCAAAACTTCGTTTATGGGGACAAAAAAAATTTGTTGACTGTGGGCCTGGAGAAGAAAGTATTTGTGAGAGGGCAGAAGTTGGCTAAAAATCGGGTTTGTGAACAGGTTGGATTCTAAAGCTTAACTACATCACGTGACATTGAAAAAGTCACATGAAATAAACATGGCGCGCAACATGAGCTTGATTTGTGGAAGACTAACTTTCTTTTTGTGTTTGATAGTAGTTTCAACATTTTCAGTGAGATATGAGCCAAACTGGGACTCTCTAGATTCCCGCCCGTTGCCTCCCTGGTACGACGCGGCAAAAGTTGGGATATTCATTCACTGGGGGGTGTTTTCTGTCCCGAGTTTTGAGTCGGAGTGGTTCTGGTGGGACTGGGAGGGGGTGAAAACCAACAGCGCAGTAGAATTTATGAAAGCGAACTACCCTCCCGACTTCACTTATGCGGATTTTGCGAAGGATTTTAGAGCTGAATTCTTCAATGCCTCGGAATGGGCAGAAATTTTCCAGGCTTCTGGGGCACAGTAAGGATAAAAAATAATTAAATTGGTTCACAACCAACTTAGTTACACAATATCACAAAGCACAATATGTTGACGGTTGATAAATTGCATTACCAATCCAATTCGATGTCTGAACAGTGCTGATTTTAATGAAATATTTTTCATTTTTTGAATTATTTACCATTAAACATGTTAAACATAAACAAAATAATATGTTTTACGGTGTGACCGTTGGGGCGAGCGCAGTTGTACCATCAAAAACACTTGAGATCAGCCACTTCGAACGTCAAGCCGCACGAGATATCTCGACTAGCTGTGACGTCATACGACGTCACAAAGCTCATCGGAGCTTACGGAGACAGCCGAGTGTCTGTTTGAAACTATAGAACAAGTGCAATTTTTGTCGAAAAACATTGCAGACTTATTTCTTGTTTCTTTGAAAGATTTCTACAAACTGAAAGTCTGATATATGCTTTACGTTATTATTTATTTATTTATTCGGCAATATTCGCGCAAAGGACATTGGGTAGCGCAGGAATTCTGGGAATGTTGCACAGAGAAATTTGGCTGACGTATGTACAGATTTCAATCCGAATTTCCTCTGTTCATACACGTTAGTCTATTGAGCTCGCTGCGCTCGCTATAAACATCAGATAATCAGTAAGAAAGTTGAGGCATTATCCTGTTATTGACTTCGCAAAGTTAATAATAAGTTGACGTTGTTGACGTTAATGTCAAATTCATCCCACTTCATTTTTATACTCCCAACATTCTCAGATTTTCATGGATGTCCCTTACAACAGTTTCAATGCTGGGTTTGTAATGTTCAAATTGTTTACAACTATTTTACCCGTTGAAGCGAATCAAATTTATAACAGGAGTGTGTTATTGTACGACAAGGGTTTTCAAAGCACAGGCACTTGTTTCGGAAATAATTTTTTAACCCATAGTATAATAATAACACGAGGTATCTAACTCCAAATTACACTCAGAACCCCCCTCCTCAGAAACACAATCATTTACACTTTCAGATGAAATGCACTGGCAAACCTTTTAATATCATTGTCTTCGACGATAATTATCTACACAACCATATTTGGCATGTATGTCTTTGTTTTCATTTATCTCTGTAAACAGCGCCAAAACTCTGCCCGCTGAGTGGAAAGTGGAACTCAACCACGAAACGGTATGTGACTTCGCGAAGTCAATAACAGGAAAATTTTTTTATCAGTCTTCTCCAGAATAGCAAAGCCATGATTAGTGATATTTATATGGAAGCACCCTCTGGTTGTGTAGATTTAAGTTTGTTCAAATGATAGCCCCCTGCCCCCTGGGGTTAGTGGGGCCACAATGAGGGATCAAAGTTTTACATAAGAAAAAAATCTTCTCAAGAACAGAAAAACTATATATGTTTAGTCATCTTGACATATCAGCATCCTTATGTAGTAAAGATATGAATTTGTTCAAATCATGACCTCTCTTGGTATGGAGGGGCCACAATGGGGGATCAAATGTTTAAAAAGTAATATTTAGGAAGAATTAAAAAAAAATTTTTTTCTCAAGAACAGCAAAGCTATATATATGCTATATCAATATGGACATGATGGAGGCATCCTCAAGTAGTGTGCTTTGTCCTTTTTCATAACCGATGTGCTCAGGTGAGCAATGTGGCCCATGGGTTTCTTTTTATGCTATATGAAACAAGATGATTAACATGTTTAAATACTGTGTCAGAGGCATAAAATTTTACAATAACTGTTAGGTAGAGATGACTAAGGAAGCTACTTGATGTGTGAGAACCATTGACCTAAGAAAAATCTATGTTTGTAGACATCACATGCCATTAAATCAGTAACACACAGGGCTCGACATTAACGCTTGTCCGCTTGTCCGGTACCAATGAAAAATAAATTCGGACAAGTGAATATTGCTGGGCACTTGTCCGATTGGACATGTGCATTTTAATGTAAAGGGGTCTCTGAATAATAAAAAGAACGACTGTTGAAAGCTAAATCTGTAGTCTCAACTCAAGACGGAAGCTGTACATAAAATCCAAACTTCGATCCCGATATGTATCGCTATATTAACATTGAGTTCACATTCGATCGGGATCGAAGTTCACTAATTGCACGAACCGAAGTAGTGAATATTGTTTGATGTTGACAGTTTCACTTGTGGACATTTATGTTATATATATATTGTCAGGACAGAAAGCCTAAATTAAATTTCGTTTTATCTGTCTAACAATAACATCAAGAATCAATCAAGCGCATGACATGTGTAAATAATTAAGTTGAAACTATTGAACTTTATTGAAAATTTTTGGACAAGTGAAGTTGAAATTCGGACAAGTAAATGTCTTGGTCACTTGTCCGAATGGACAAGTAGGAAAAAAAGTTAATGTCGAGCCCTGTCACATGACAATCTTAACAAAAGAAATTATAGAGACATTTATAAGCTTTATTGATTTTAAATGAAAGTGCTTTACATCTAATATAGTCCCAGTAAAAATGAAATCTTTTAAACTATTTGCAGCATATTGCATTTAACCAAAATTAAGAAATTCAGGACATGTAACCTGATTATATTAAAATATAGAAGATTGTTTTAACTTATCATGCTTATAAACAAGATATTTCAATTTAATTGGGTAATGGAAATTAAATTTCTTAAAAATATACATGTATTTGTTCTTACGTAATTGGATTCAGAACTTCTCTGGACTTTCTAAAGAGACTTCCGATGTTATTTGTTTACAGTCATGGCCGATGTTCAAACCAGCAACAGCCTCTTGTGAATTTGAAAAGTAGTATCTACTGTCGAAAATGAAGAAATTTCTTAAAACAATAAAGAAGAAGACACAGAGACAGGGTAGTTACGACCCACAAGCAGCTGGCTCTGAAGAGGCTACGGGAGGGACAGAGACTGGTTATGTTGTTCGCGAAAAAGATCTCCCGAAACTTCATAAAGCAGCATGGACTGGAGATTTGTCCAAAGTAGTGCAACTTGTGAAAAAGGATACAAGCTCTCTTGACAAAGAAAACAGGTATTTACGGACATATTATTTTATTTAAGAAAAAACAAGCGGCATGCTTATCCGCAAATAGTGGACGTACTTAATTTAAAATACAGGTGTACATTTGCCCATTACAACAAGATATGACTTGTATTTCATTGCATTCCGCTGTCATCTTTTGAGATAACGCAATGCTTGAGGAATTTGAATTGTTTTTCTGTAGTACTTTGTAAATATTTCAAAGACAAGTAACTTTGTTGATACCAATAGACCATAATGATCCATATATTTAAATTTACGGGATCTGCATGTTTAAAGAAGTCGATAACTAAAATCTTTCTGGGCAGTTAAAAGTATTAAGAATGTAATTTCAATGAGTTTAAATACCTAGCCTTAAATTGTAAGGACATTCAAAATTAGGCGACACATACTCATACTTTATGTGTATTATAACTGTTACCCAGTGGATTGTAACAAAAAAATTACATTAAGAAAATATTAGACAGTTTGCTAATTCTGAACATGTACATAAATTTGCATAATTATTTTAAAATTTAGGGCAATCACTGGGTATTGAGTTGTTGACATATTCATGTATTAGTGCAACACACTTAAGTGCTATGATATATATTGTTTTTATAAATGATATTTCTTAATGGTGTTCATGTATTTAATTAATACATAATTGTCTGTGCCATAGCCAACAAAATATGAATTCAAACCTGCTTTTTTAAGTACACATGCAGCAGTATTATCAGTGATTATGCCCAAAAAAATACAATTGCTACAAATTGCAACAATCATGCACAGTAAAAATATTTATATTTCCTGATTGTTATTTAAATTAAAATATTTAAGAGAAGATTTAACCATATTAAGAAATCATGAAATAATAACATATGAATGTGCTTTACTCATGCTATAAGAATATATGTTGTTTGTGTACGAGTTGACCTTTTTCTGTGTACGAGTTGACTTTTTGTGTACGAGTTGGTTTGTGTACGACTCGGTTTGTGTACGACTTAACTGGACACCTGATGAATTATATATAGATGCAGAACTGTATCTCTCCCAAAAAATATATTGGCAGACCGAAGATCCACAGTGGGACAGTGCCACCCATTTTAAAAAAAAAAATTGTATAATTATATATTGCACACAAAAAATTGCGCTTGGTTCTGGTCAGAGGATTAACAAATTCTTACTTTATAATTGCAAAAAAGCTAGAAATTCCTAAATTACCTCTCTATCATTCAAGTACTCTTGTTGTGACTTTTTTCTTGTCAATTAAATCATTACAGACGACTCTGGTCAAACCTCTGTAATGTAAACTACTCATTTATTCCTCGAACACATTTTAAGACTTTTATTTGGATACAAATTTCCCGTTGGGGTTATTAATGAAGGATAATAAAACCAGAGACCTAGGAATGGAAGATTCGGAAGTGTCTGGTTTTATCCTACTCCCAACTAGAAGTTTTATCTCGATAAAATTCTTAAAATGTATCAATGTAATTATTTAGGAATAAATGAGAGGTTTACAATAAGGAGCCAAGGCTTGACCAGAGATGTCTGAAACGATGTGGTAAAAAATCGTAGGGGTACCCTGTGTACAAAAAAAATGTCTGTACTATTAACAATAAGCATTATTTTCGTTGTGGAAACAGTGTAAGAATTTGTAAGGAACATATGGTGAGTAATATTCTAAGATGACAGTTTTAAAAACATTGAGAAATAAATCGAGAAACAGCGCACTTTCATGTCCACAATAAATTTTTTTTTAATGGGTGGCACTGTAGCTCTCCCATCTGTCAAATTATATTTTTTCTGAGAGATACAGTTCTACAGCTACTGGTGAATGGTTCATGTACCAACTATCCCCTTTTGAGAATATCTTAAGACAAGATAATTTAGCAATTATACGTTAATCATTCTTAATTCCTAGTCTATAAGACCATTACTTTCATATTCAATATTTAGAGTTATCCTAAATTAAAAGGGTAGAGAGGACTCAATATTTTATGGCAAAATGTTTTGAACCTCCTCCCTCTTAAATTAAAAATGTAGGGGGATCGACTCAATGTTTTATGGTCATAATATTTTGAACCCCCTCCATCTTAAATAAAAACCAGGGGTAAGGGGACTCAATATTTTAGGTCTATAATATTTTGACCCAATCTTACTTCCATTTGAACTCCTTTCCCTCTTTAATTAAAATGTTGGGGACTCAATATATTTTGGACATAATATATTGAACCCCCTCCCTCTTTGATTAAAAGGTTAGGAAGACTCAACATTTTATAGTCATATTATTTTGAACCCCCTGTGACTTAAATTAAAAGGGTAGGGGGGCTCAATAATTTATGGTCATAATATTTTGACCCCCCCTTCCCTCTTAGAATTAAAAGGTAGGGGGGACTCAATATTGTATAGTCTTAATGTCTTGAACCCCCTCTCTCTTAAATTAAAAGGGTAGGGGTAGGAAGGCTCAATATTTATGGTCATAATAAATCAAACCCAGGATATATATAATAGAAGCATAATAATAATATAAACCCACCAGGTTCAAAATTTAATAAGGGGTTCAATATTTCGATAAAAAAAAAGTGTTCGGGAATGATTTCTAAAATGCACATTTGACATCAAATGTGCATTTTAGAAATCATTCCTGAACACTACCTATTTAGTTTTATTCAAAAATGAACAAATTTAATTCTTGAAATCAATAGATCATTAATAGATTAAAGTGCATACCATTATTTCGATAATCGATTATGAAAAAATTTTGATTTCCTATCACTACCCACCACTCACTCTGATGACCTCAGATTCAAGGACACTGGACAATGCTTGACCATACATGGGCAGATCCTTGAAAGATTTGTATAAAATGATGGGTTAAGAATAAGGAACAAAGTGGGAATTGATAGAGACATAGCAGACTTTTAACTACAACTTATTTCCTCCCAATGACCCTCACCCATTCTACCAAGGGCCTTAGTCCTCATATGATTATTATAGGTGTCTGGCATGCAACCATACCTTTTTTATTAAAAGACTATGTTCTTTCCGGAAAAAGATAGCCTTATCCAACCATCCCATTACCGATACTGTGTCATTTCTGCCAAATAAACTGTTCTTGTTATAAAAATTAACTTGCATGGTAAAAAATTGAAGATTAGGAAAAATATTTTAGCGCCCATGAACAGAATACTTCAGAGCATGTCACGTGACCGCCAGGATCACATGATTCGCGCACGTGCAGAACGGCGGCAAATATGCATTAAATTAAGGGAGGGTTACTTTAAAAAATAATGAACACTGAAACCTAATTTTATGTGCTTTTTTAAAGCTATATTAAAATTGTTTGCGAATTTTTTGATCACCCTTCTATCTTCTATGCTTGATTTCAGTTGTTATGCTCCTGCGTTTGCTCTCCTTGTGCAGGTCTCTTTAAGATATCTTCTTCACATAAAAGATACGGTGAATTTTTCGATGACAATTGTTGTGGAATATCTCTACTTTTCCCATGACCCTGTGAACAACACGCCAGCATTCAGACCCATACAGGAGAAATGATATAACATTGCTGTTGTAAATTTTGGAGTTTAGTTCTCAGCTGTAGTTGTTTAACTTCCAGATGGACTGAAGTTTGGCAAATGCTGTCTGTGTATCACTGAGACGTGACTTTGTGTGTTTACCTGTGCCGTTGTCCCAAATTATCTAATTAATTACTGCCAAGGTAGGTAACGTCCTCAACTTCTAGTGGTTCTCGATTTAATGTGAAAGGTTCTACTGGTGCATTGATTGTCATTACCTTAGTTTTCTTGACATTGCTTTTAAGCCCAGTTTGTTTAATTTGGTAATGGAGTGTAATTTTTCAGTCTTTTCTTGAAGGTGGATGAAGTTTCTGCCAGATCGTCTGCAAAGTCCAGGTCTTCTACATGACTGATAATTGTCCATTGAATGCCCCTCTTTTTGTCATATGTGATGGTTCTTTGGATCCAATCAATGAGCACAAGGGTCTGCACTTGCTGGTTCATCTGGTTTTGGGCAATTTAGTACCTACTTGTAATATTGTACTCAACGATTGGCTTGCGTATTTTTTCTGTTGCCAGTGGGTGACCATCTTTATCTTTTACCAGTCACGGTAGCCTAGTGAACCGTAGAGTGTTCGCTTCGTGATCGGGAGGCCCGGTTTCGATTCTCGTTCGCGGCTCCGCGTCTTATCATAGACGTAAACATAGGTAGTGACTGTTCCTTCGCCAATTAAGTGCTCGGCCCTAGAAGTGAAAGTCACGGGTCCTTCGGATATGACCTGAAAATCGTAGGTCCTGTGTCCTTGTAGGCGTTGGCACGATAAAGAACCCTCACTGCTCAATTGCCCTGAGTGCAGAGTATAGGTCTAAATGTAGCCCTTCTCCGGCATACGGTGACGTCTCCGAATGGGTATAAAATACTCGAATGGGACGTTAAACAATATACAATCAATCGATTTTTATCTTTCACAAGAGCACGTTGGGTTGTAGTGCGACCAAATAGCTTTTTCATTAGTTTGTAAACAGCTCGTTCATCTTCTTGTGTCAGACTTTCAATATACATTGGTCTATCCCTCCTAGCACTCAGCTTGACATCTTTTTCTTTTCTTTATAGGAAGCTTGTAGTCGTTCTTGTAATCTTGCAGACTTGATACTGATCATTGTCTGCTTTGTGTTCTTTCTTTCACCTATTTTTACTATGTACCAAGTGTTAGCCCATCTTCGCTAGCCAATGGTTTCTGATACGCTACTCTCCTCATAAACCCTTGACATACGGTGAAGTCAAAAGAGGGGATTGTTTTCGTCACGTTATCTCGAATCAAGTACTGAGCTACAAATACATGTAAGGAGACTTAGTAGCTTATTTTTTTTAATTCTTTAAATTCCAAATGAAATAATTATTCCGAGTTGAAATAATACCCTGTTATTTGTTCTTTTGTAATTGGGAGCAATACCTCTAAATGCCTGTGCTCAAATTTGTATGCACTTCAAAAGTTTTGTGCATTTTTCAGTCAGGGGTGCGACTGAAATCCATCATTTTTAAAAATGATGGATAACGGTCATTTCTTCTAAGTATATAATATACACGATCTTCTGATTTTTGTAAATATGAGGTCTTTTCATCATATTTCCATTCCCAAGTCAATTTTCCCAACCCGTTTACTACAGTAATTAGATATAGTTCACTATCCTGCCATAGACGCTTGTGTAGAGAAACATCTTGACAAGTAATTGAAACCAAAATAATTTAGTGCGCCCCGTAAAATTAACGAGATAATTAAGTGCGCCCAGACCTAACAATTTGATAAAATATGATGAAATACAGTCATTTTTAATATCAGAGGTAAATCTATTTCTAAAATAAATTTCAAAATAGAAATGACTGTTTTTCATCATTTTTCTGAAAAAAGATGAATTTTCATCATTATTATAAATCAATTTAATGACTAGAAATCATCATTTTTAAAAATGATGGATTTCAGTCACACCCCTGACTGTTTTTTTTGACATCTTTTTAGATATGTTGTTTTGACAAGCAAACATCACGAAGGGTTCACCAATTGGCCGTCTATGTTCTCATTTAACTGGAACTCTAAAGATGTCGGCCCAGCCAGAGATCTTGTGGGTAATGGAAGTTTGATGACAGAGACCCATATTAAATTAATAAAATTCTTTGATTATTCTGATTAAAATCAAATTACATGAAGGTTTAAAGTTGCATGGGTTTGAAAATAACTTTTGTTTAAAAACATTTTGAGAGTTAATGAATGTTTTTATATATGATTGAAACATACATTTCATTTTTGAAAAACTACACAACTACATAAATTTACAGGAGAGCTTGCAACAGCCATCAGAAACCAAACAGATCTGTTTTTCGGCCTTTATCATTCCCTGTTTGAATGGTTTCATCCTCAGTATCTACAGGACAAGGCCAACAAATGGCAGACTCAGAAATTTGTGGAGGTAGGAGGCAAGAAAAAGTCATTGAAGTTTATTGTAAACCAACAATTACTGTAGAAGTACTTTTTTCCTTGTGGCATTAATGCTATGTTAATTTTTTTTGTGTGCAAATCATCAGTTTGAAATCAATCTGCGAAAATTAATTTTTGTAACTGAGAAAACATTCTCTATAAATACAAAGCAAAATAAAGTTTTCGCTGATATTGATATTTGTGAAGAAAGTAGGTCACAAAATCACACATGAATAAAAATTGGTTTTTAGTTTATTGTTCTCTACACTTCTATTACATGTAATTACTATCTCAAACACCAGTATTTATACATGTAGTTACATGTACCATCTCAAACACCAGTATTACATGTAATTACCTTCTCAAACACCAGTATTACATGTAATTACCATTTCAAACACTAGTATTCATAATGATATATGGAAAAATATAATTTCCATTTTTATGGCTTACGAAGCCATATAGCTCCCAGTGTATCTTTACGGCAAAGAGTTCACTATGTATTCTAGTAAACATGAGCAAGATGAAATAGTCCTCGTCTTTTCTTTAATTCTATTCTTACCTTTGTTGTGAAAATTACTCACCAAGTTCTTAATAAAAAACCTTGTTATTTTCATTTAATTTTCGCTACTGAAGACACGATAAACCAAATAAAAAAAACTAAATTGAATAAACTCGTGTGAGGACGCGGAAGAATATCTTCTTGTCAACAGCGCCACCGTGTAGGTAAGTCGATCTAAATGACAGAAAGAGAACTCTGTCAGTAGTACGTTATCGCGCCAGATAGTTCGTAGGAATACAGAGTTCGTAGGAATACAGATTAAATGTATTTTACCTTACAAACTTTTTAAACAACTGCTAAAAGCAGTGTTTCCCTAAGGCAGTTTTTGCATGGCGGTAACGCGATCACGATCTTCCGCCAACTCAATGTTGTGAACTCAATGCGAATCGCGGCACGGGGTATGATGCAATAGCCTAGCTTTCAATTTTTAGCTCACCTCGACGAAGTCGAGATGAGCTTATGCTATACCCCCGGCGTTGGCGTCGGCGTCGGCGTCCCAGGTTAAAGTTTTAGGAGCAAGTCCATTCCCAAGTAACTATAAGCCCTACCTGAACCAAACTTGCATGGATGATGCATCTAGGGATGTACACTACCAGACTTGCTTCGGATGCTGGATCTGACCTACATTTTCTAGATGAGTGACCAGGTT
>PRKT01000003.1:2798487-2818296 GCA_003671525.1 Saccostrea glomerata | reverse complement strand
TGGATCTGACCTACATTTTCATTCCCAAGTAACTATAAGCCCTAGCTAAACCAAACTTGCATGGATAATGCATCTAAGGATGGACACTACCAGACTTGCTTCAGATGCTGGATCTGACCTACATTTTCATTCCCAAGTAACTATAAGCCCTTGCTAAACCAAACTTCCATGGATGATGTATCTAAGGATGGACACTACCAGACTTGCTTCGGATGCTGGATCTGACCTACATTTTCATTCCCAATTAGCTATAAGACCTAGCTAAACCAAACTTGCATGGATGATTCATCTAAGGATGGACACTATCAGACATGCTTCGGATGCTGGATCTGACCTATATTTTCCATACAAGAGACCAGGTTAAAGTTTTGGGAACAGATCAATCCCAATGAACTTGAAGTCCTTGATATCTGCAGTATTAACAGTTATGAATATTTGTTTACACGATACATGTTTTTCACGCTACACGTGTAGAAATGTGTATATGCCATATAAGGGGTTAAACACAACTTGCAAGAATATTGTTGTTGGGATGAATACTTAATATTAAGAAAATATGATGTGAGATTTGCATTACATAAACTGATAACATTCGTCGAGGTGAGCTTCGTAATCTTTGATTACCTATGTTTGTTCATTGCAATTTTTAATTACTGGTATATTACTAAGTATCAAGCTTGTAGTTGATGAAAATATTAATTGATAACCATAAAAATGTAATTGATGGCTGTCGCGAACGGTAAAAGCAATACACTTGTTAATGCACATATGGGGTTTTCCAATATTCACAGGTCGTTCTATAAATTACATTGATGATTCAACATTTAAAAGCGATTCATTATTTAAACACATAATATTTAAGACTTTTTTGCATTAATGTACTGAAAATGAAACTTGTAATTAACATTATTAATGTTTACGAATTTACTTTATGGAACTCTGGGAAAGCACTTAGTTCAAACACATGTGCTTCTAATACACAGTGACCTATATATTCAGAAACGCTCCAAGTGGCAATATCTACCGGTACATGCAGTAAGCATTACATTGGTGCTATATAATGAGAACAAAAAGTTTCAAGATGACTGCAAGGGTAGATACATACAAAAAATAAGGGAGGGTCATTAGGGGCCTATTTGTAGATAGCAAAAATAGCACAATACATAAAACAGTAAATAGATAGTGGCTTTATAGAAAAACTTAATAGAACAATTTTTCGTGATTAGATTTCTCTATGTAAAAAACTCTATTGTTGAATAATTTTAAGTAAAAATTGACAATTTGTTCAAAATATATATTAAGCTTTAATTTACCTTTTTTTTTTTTTACCTTTTTTTTTCTTTAAAAAAAAAAAGAAGAATTTATTAGTGAATTTGTATTTTTCATTTGAATATGAATTTAGATAAAATAAACTCAACTGCCAAGAAACGCCTCAGGCCGTCAATTCAGCGACCCCCCACCCTTGCATTAAGAAATTTCTGGGGAAAACACTAAGTAATATTCTAGCTAGTATACTACATTTCCTTACATTTTACATCCATGTCAAGCACGTAAGCCATTATGGCCCTTCAGGCCTTTGATTTATTAAAGTTTCAGGTTTTAATCTGTTTTTTAACAACCATTTTTATATATTTAGAGTAAAACAATGCCGGAGCTGTACGAGATCGTGAACCGCTACAAACCGGACGTGATCTGGTCCGACGGAGACTGGGAAGCACCAGACACATACTGGAACTCGACTAACTTTATAGCCTGGCTGTACAATGATAGGTCAGAATAACCACACACTACATAGCCTGGCTGTACAATGATAAGTCAGAATATCCACACACTTCATAGCCTGGCTGTACAATGATAGGTCAGAATATCCACACACTTCATAGCCTGGCTGTACAATGATAGGTCAGAATAACCACACACTTTATAGCCTGGCTGTACAATGATAGGTCAGAATAACCACACACTTTATAGCCTGGCTGTACAATGATAGGTCATAATATCCATACACTTCATAGCCTGGCTGTACAATGTTAGGCCAGAATATCCATACACTTCATAGGCTGGCTGTACAATGTTAGGCCAGAATATCCATACACTTCATAGCCTGGCTGTACAAGGATAGGTCAGAATATCCACACACTTCATAGCCTGGCTGTACAAGGATAGGTCAGAGTATCTTAGATCAAAATTGTGTCCAAAGGAGTCTTTATTTAGAGTTCACCATTTTGTACATAGTGGAAAGATTGAGTAGTGTAAACAATATGGTGTTGTCAGTTAAAGAATTGAATTGAATGCTACCATACTTCATTTGAGGAATGTAAATAACAATTTCATGATTAAGAAACACAGACAAAAATAATCCAACGAAAAAAAAATTTTATACGCCGGAGAAAATGCAATGAATTTAGGATACATGCATGTATTTGATTCTGTATATATATTAATAATATAGGTTTTCTTTTATTGCAGTCCTGTCAAAGAGAGTGTTGTGACCAATGATCGATGGGGTCAAGGGGTCATGTGCAAACATGGTGGATTCCTCACCTGCTCAGACAGGTATAACCCAGGTAAGACATGTTAGATTAAATTATGTGTAATAATGAAAATTATTTTAGATATGTACATTGTTGTCCTAACATCAAATCTTCTTTAAGAAAAATTATCTTTTTAAGTTTACTTGTAATTTAAAACATTTTTTTTTACACGAACAGGAAAGTTGCAAAAGAAAAAATGGGAAAATGCCATGACAATTGATAAGCAATCCTGGGGTTACCGTAGAAACACAAAGCTGTCAGAATTTCTGACCACAGATGAGCTCATTGGAACACTGGTGGAAACAGTCAGGTACATAAATAGATCACCTTGAGTCTTTAAGACAAAGGTGAAGGTCAAAGCAGACCTCTGTTAAGATATTGAACCCAGAGATAAACATTTTACCCAGTAAAAATATTCCTATTCAAGTAAAAGTCCCTTTCATGCTAATGCCCTTTACAACAAAATGGTCCCTCTTGATATCTACTATGCAATGTTAACCAGCTATTAACCAGTCTGTACTGCTTTTCAGCTGTGGGGGAAACATTCTGGTTAACGTGGGTCCCACCAGTGACGGTAAGATTATACCAGTGTTTGAGGAGAGACTGAGAGAAATGGGACAGTGGCTGAAGGTCAACTCTGAGGCTATTTATGGATCTCACCCTTGGACCTATCAAAATGATACCATCACACCTAATGTCTGGTACAGTATGATTGGTTTTTGCTGGGTTATAGCATGCATAGCTTCATAGGACTTTCTGAATACTCATTAGATTAGACAATTTTTAACATTACTGCAACAAAGGTTGCATGTTGTTAACAAGTGTGCTTTGCTTTGTGTGATTTAGTTTTTTTTACTTGTTCTTGTGTATTTTCTGCTTTTAAAAAAGATATTATGCTGCTGAATATTAAGGTTTAAAACACACATTTTGCTAAAAATATTGCACTGGATTTCAGAGAACATTAATAAAGAAAGCAAAGAAATAATGAGTCAAATGCATCGGTCTCAAAATTTTAGGACAAAAAATACCCAACAATTCATAAATATTTTTAACAAATTTTGATCCAGATTCTGAATAAAAAATCTTTCCCATTTTAAGCTGGTGATGGGAGATATTTTTCCTCAAACAGGTATACAGCTGTAAAAATAAGCATGGAGCAAATGTTGTACGCAATATTTCTAGACTGGCCTGCCAATAAAACTGTTCACCTTGGAGTTCCTAAAACAGCGGAGTGGACAACTGTATATCTAGTGGGCCATGAAGACAAGCCTGTCAACTTTACAACCTTACATCCACAGGGGGTCCTGCTAGAGATCCCCCAAATCCCCACCGAGGAGCTGCCTTGCCAGTGGGCCTGGACATTTGTGTTTCAGGGAGTGCTGAAGTGATCCAGTGACCCAGAAAATATACATTACAGCAACATTTCTTCTCATAATTTCAGACAGTGATTAACTATTCTATGGTTTTTCGCTTCTCATTTTATCCACTTTCTTCCATGCGTGGTTTTAAAGATGTATTTATTTGATAATTTTTAATGGATATTTACTGGTGCTTGTATATTAATTAGTGCATGTAAAAAAAATTATTTATTTTAACATATTTATACAATGGAAAATAATGTTAATGCTTTGTCATATTAATAAATTAAAGGGCTGAATCAAAATATCGATATCATACATATTGAATCAAGAAACATATTGTATCGAAAAATAACTTCCAATACGTATCGGACAAATACTTTTCTTCTAATTCTGTTAAAAAGATGGGAATTTCAATCACCAAAGATCTTATTTCACTGTTTTGAATCAAAACTGTTCAAAAATCATATACATGTAATTTTTAAGGAAATATTAACACATTTTTTAGAATTATTACGAAAGTATAGACAATTTTATTTTAAAATTTTGATTTTATAGTCATTAAAAGTTTTAATTTGAGGTGTTAGTTGTAATGACAATGAAACAAGAACTTTGAATGGATAATAAAACACTTAATTTTTATGAAATTCATGCATTAAATACTGTAAATGTATTACATTTGGCGGTGTATTCTTTTTAGCACTTTTGGAGACAAGAAACTTCCTCTAATTCAAATACAACACTGAATGTCTTAAACAAACATAAATAAATAAGAACATTAAGATATTCGCAAAATCAAATCTACACCAAATTGTTCTAGAATCAAATTCAGCCAAATACCGTACACACTAATTGTAATACATTTACAGTAGTTCATAAGCCTTTTTTGATTGACTTGTTATAGAATCCAATATACATCGCATATAGCTTTAAAAAAATATTGTATTGTATCGACATTTTTTTTGCTCAATACACAGTCTTTATTAATATTATAATCGTTAAAGAGCTAGTTTCAAATGGCTTTGTCTTTAAACTTTTAATGATAATACCCAAAAAAATAACTTCTTGTGAAACATGAAAGCCAAGCACTATCCATTAAAAAGTTCTGGCCAAGGTTAATTTAAAGTTTTTTTTAACATGCGAGTCAAACTCAAACGTCAAGTTTAAAAGTTGAATAAAAGTCTTGTCACAATGAATAAACAAGTAAGAATACAAAAACCATAGCACCAAATGTTCAATATTTATGGACAAGGTTAAAGTTGGGTATATTCTTGCAAAATTGGATCAAACGCCAAGGTAGGGTCAAGAGGTCAAATATATCAGTACCCAAACAAAAATTTTGTCACAAAAATTACATATGTGAAATATGAGAGCCATAGCTCCATAAAAATCAGGGCAAAAACTTTTTACACATGAAACCAAATTTTTGGGGGGGGGGGGGGGGGAGGGCATAAAAACAGACATTGTGAAAGTATACGTATGAGATGTTGATTTCTACAGATTAATGATGCATCTGATTAAATTTAAGAAAATATGAGTTTATTCCTTGATCACTAAAGTAAAACATGTTTTATAAACTTTGCAGTGACATTTCTTCATTTTATTTCACTAAAGTAAAACATGTTTTATTAACTTTGCTGTAACATTTCTTCATTTTATTATTGTACCAAGCTTCTGCAAATTTTATAGCAAGGAGACATTAAATGTCATTTTTTTCACCACTCTGTCCATCTGTCACAAAAAACTTGAATATTGTTCATAACTTTAAATGAGATGAGATGGTATTTCATGTTTGACATGTACATTACCTAGTTGTGACAAGTCTTTTCCAAATATACAATGAATTTTGACCCTGTGATCTTAACCTTGAAGTTTGACATATTTTTCAAATTAAAACATCCACCTTACCTTTAATTTGTCATTACTTGTGACAAGACCTTTCTATGCATACTATGAAGATAACCCTGTGACCTTGACCTTGAAGTTTAACCTACTTTTTCTTTTCTTCATAGTTAACATAGAGGTTTCATATTTGACATGAGCATTACTTGCAACAAGATATTTCTGAGCATGCTATGATTTTTAAACCCTTGACCTTCATGTTTGATGACTTGATTAATAAACACTTTGTTGATTACTTTTGGATGGTACATGTATGAAAGGGCATTCATATTTAACGAAATATGCCATAAATAATTAGGTCCCACATGCATCTTCTTATGACACCAAAAGCGGGGGCCACATTTCTTTGAATTTGCTTGTTTTGAATTCTGGTATATTCCATACTTACTTTTAAACCTAATATTTCTGGTACACCACAGGTACACAAAACTGAAGATAAGCAGTACTACTGCTGTCTACGCCATCGTACTGAACTGGCCAACCAATGGCAAGCTGCGGCTCGGGGCACCAAAGTTAGACAACACGGGGGTCATTTACCTGCTGGGGTACCAACAGCAGATCAAATTCACATCAGAGGCCCAAGGAGGGATAACCATTCAACTTCCCGTGTTTACTGATGGCAAAATGCCATCCAAGTATGCCTGGGCATTCAGAATGCTGGGGGTTCAGAATTAGATATATTCTTAGGAAACATTGTGATGAAATGTGTGATAATGCATTATTTACCTTTAAATGATGCAATTTTTCTTTTTCTTTTTTTTTATTTCTGAGGGTATTTTACAAAAATCCCTATAGATAAGGTATATCTTAGCTTGAGGGTCTAATGTACATTTCCTTAGGTTAGTGTATTTTACGTGTGTCTTTCTGCATTTCACAAGATTATACATATTTCTATTTTGTCAATGTATTAAATATTTTTTGTATCTATGTACAAATACCTTCTTATTGTTTCATTTACATGTAATTTACTAATATATCATTTCTTAAAAGTATGTTGTGCAATATTTGTTATATCTCTGTCTCAATACTAAAGTGGACATTGTATAAGGAGTAATCTGATTCTCCTATAAAAAAAAGTCCTGAATGGATAAATTAGTCCGAAACAAAACATTCCTGACATTTAAAATTTTTTTTTTATTATTTATATGTATACATACACTTTTGTAAATGTTAGTTTAAGTAAATAATAGATACATAAAGTACATAAGCAATTATTATGATTGTTGATATTGCTGTATGTGATGAAATCAAATTAAAATTAGATGATCCAAATCCGCTACGGCTATTCGGAACACCATCTAAGTTTAATTAGATTGCATGTGATGTACATACCTTTTTGGAAATTAGCAAATGTTGAGGTAAAAAAAATTTTTTTTTTTTACATCTTATTAAATGACTAGAACTAGCTAGCTCTCTCAGTACATCTTGTTAACTGATGATGCAAATTTCAGTCTGTTGCAGTGTATAGTATTACGTACTTCACCCTTAGATTATGAAATAGCTTCAAACAGTTTTGCTTTATAATAAAGTTTATTAATATTTATTTGCCATTATTGTAGGTATATAAGCACACAAATAATAATACAATTATACAATTAATTTCTAATGACAGTTATTAACTATGGACGTTAAATTTTTTGCATTCGCAATAATGTACAGGCTTAGCTTTTTAGTAGCAATACACTTCCCATTGTTATTATTAAAACCTAATTTTGCTGTATGCATTTAGCATAGATAATAGACCCTTTTCCTATGACATATTTTGCCTAGGAGTTATTCCCCTTAGCTGCCATCTTGTATGGCAAAGTAGTGAATTCACCTCTTTGAGCAACCAATTTTAATCATGCATGCAAGAAATATATAGGGGAAAATATTTAAAAAAAATTTTAAATAATGAATTAATAGAGGCTTTTACAAACGTATATTATTAAGAAAAGTAGTGTTATCTTTACCTCAGTAACCATCATAACAAATTAAACTTGGTTGTATAATGAAGGGATCTGAGAATGTTGCCCTAGAATATGGCGGATAAGAGGAATAACTCCTAAGCAAAATATGTCATAGGAAAAGGGTCTATTATAACATTGCAATCTTAAAAATATATTCAAGTAGAAATATACATTATGTTCACAATATTTTTTCATGCACACAGATACTGAATGTAATAATTCAAATGCTGAATAATAACTCCAAATAAACATAACTCTAAATAACACATGTATAGCTATTGAAAGTGTCAATTTTTTTAAGTCAGAATTTTCACTCATCTCCTTCCCATACAGAGTTCCTTTCCCTGAATTTCTCCACTTCCGTTTCGACCTCGTTTTTGCTGAGTTGGTCATCTTTTTTCATAATCATATCTTTTGCTTGTCCGATGTAATACTTGAACATTGTGAGGATTTTCGTACCAATCGATATATCATCTCCATTAACATCATAGTCAATATCTTCTCCTTGCTCAGAACTTTCTTTTTCCCCTTTTGCATCATAACCATCCAAATTTCGTTCGTTCAACTTGACACTTCCGGTATTTTTTAGCATACTTTTATATTTCCCTGCGGTGTATGAATCCCGTTTTGAGGCGTTTTTGTGTTGATCCTTATGATAATATACAAACACAAGGAACGTTATAATGAGGGGAAGGTATATCAAACAAGATTGTCGACATCTGAAAAAACAAAACCAAAAATACCCGTGTAATTAATAAGAACAGGTTAAAAGTCTATAAGGAAGCATACCCTTTATTCTCTAATAAAGGTTCTGAAATGCACGCGAATGGCCCAAATACAAAACATCTAATACATGTAGATGTACCATGTGATAAACGGATGCCTAACGAAATATTGATATGAATGTTCTGCTGCTTGTATGAGTTGTTACATCTTATGCCATATTCAGTCAAGTATAGAATATGACAACAATGCATACAAAGAAATTCTAAACCTTATGAACTGACTCGTGGACCATAGAATGTAGAAGAGCTTACTTTTGATCCCAAACTCACTTTTCCAATAAACATGTATACTTAGACGGAGTTCAAAAGTGAGTTCGTCTCAGTTTTATGGCACTGGAGCCAGGTTCCATAAGCTTGCATGACAATTAAAGAGCAGGGGCCAAGAGATAAATATCTAAACTTATAATTTTCAAACTCCGTTGTAGGCAAAACAAAAAAATGAAATACTCTAATTATTTACATATCTAAAATGAAATAGAAACCATTGTTTTACCTGCTGCCCATTTTGGATCGACTCTAGAGTAAGATTATTATTACACTGTAATCATATAGATACTAATGAAGATGGTCATGAACTCAGTGATGTATATTGTTTATGCAAATATATATTCATAATCGCTGTGAATAATCAATTATTGCTTTGGGAATTATGCATATCCTCAAGAAAAAATGTATGCTAATGAGTTACAGGTAAAATTATTGGTAGTAAGTTATAAGGAAAAAATACACAGCATGTGATTGTACATAAAGAGTCCTCCATGAAGTTTGTACACATTACCTCTGAAATATGATAAAGTTGACTCATAGATATCCATGCTGCCACAAAAGTACTCTAAAAATGTATATTAAAAGGATGCCGAGTTTCTGATTTACTATATATGTGTGGCTTTTTGGGAACAGGTCTTTCAACGATCTGTTGGAATTCCCAAAGGTACTTATTGCACCTGTTATAAGCAGGCCTATAATTTTGTTTTTTGTATGAAATTTTTTTTTCAACTCCTGATACATGAAAAGAAAACACCTGCAGAGACCTTCGACTCGATATTTAGATTTATCATTACAATGGCGTCTCCATATGAGTGAAAAATTTTTCTAGAGGGACATTAAATAATATACATTCAATCATTATACAATACTGTGAATGTCGACAGGATTTATCCCATTGAGCTTGAGATTATATAGAGATAATTCAGATTTTGACATATCTTTTACTCGTAAAAGACATTTATGAAAATCTAACAACAATCTTAATGATAAACGTGAAACATGGAGATAACGAACAATATTCAAGATTAAATGTCCATAAAACAATACAAAATAGGAGCAGAGTAAATACGGACCTCCAAAACATCAGAAGTGGGATCAGTTGTCATGGAGAAGTGAGCATCCCCTGCCGACCGGTCACACCCGCCATGTGCTTCTTGTCACGATGGGAAATAACGGGAAAATCCGTCGTCAATTCAGTGAATAAATAATGGACTAACAATTAGTATGAAAAACGTCATTAAATTCAGCATTTTACTCACTGATAAATTTTATTTGCTAACATGGTCATTGTATCGACCATAGAACTTACGAAATGATGACTTTAAACGAGACTGCTGATATTCTTGTTTCATCAACTTGTTTGTCAATAATTTATCTTTAAAAATTGTTCATACGTAGAGCATGCCCGAATCAACTGAGATATAAAAAAAATCTGTATGTAGGTGATGAAGGTATATTGCTGCATAAGAAAGGGAAAGTGACGATTGTAAAGTTAAATTCATCACGTTTATCATAGACCTCTATTGTTAGATTACAATTAACATCTTTTTCAAGTAAAATCTGCAAATACTAAATTTAAACAATATTTAGTTCACAGATGGTAACGTGAATAGGATTTGGCAGCAGATTCAGCCTATTTTAGCCCTCTCCTTAATATCCAAATAGGAAACAGATGTGTCAGACTCTGTAGCATCTTTTATCTCGAGCTCATCGGGATATATCGACGTAAGAATGAAAGCTACATATATACAATTGTTAATTGACAATACGTCGTCGATATATCTAAAGATAGACTTGAAACCCACAACAACAAAAAAGAAAATGTTTTCTTCTTTTCACATGCAAGATTTTGGACAATTTCTGCTCTGCTTCATATGAATACAAAAATAGGTCTGCTAATAACTGGGTGTAATTGGTACCCATGGGAATTCCAATAGACTGTTGGAAGACCTGGTCTCCAAAAACTACATATATATTGTCAATCAGAAACGCAAGCATCCTTTTGATGTCAAATTCAGAGTACTTGTGTGTACGATCAGAATGTTTTCAATAAAACAATTTTGCAAATGACCACTGACAAGGTAAGTAAACTTAAGAGTTCTATTTTTTTAATGGAAACAGCAGCTGTCAAGGATATCAAAAACGTTGGACTTTAATTTATCGTGTGGAATTCGAATGGTTGTGTATAAAGTTGAAAAGTCGTAAGTTTTTCAGCTGTTGATTTTGGTAAAATTTTGTGATTTCAAATTGTCCAAAAGTTCCTTGGAATTTTAAGTATCCACATCTGATTAACACCACTTCTTGGATATATTGTTGCACAGTACTCTTGAAGATTTGAACTTTTCAATCGTCAACTTCCCTTACTTATGCAGCAATATATCCTTATCACCTACAGAGGGGGTTTATTTCCATCAGTTGATTCGTTACGCAAGAGCATGTACTACGTATGAACAGCTCTAAATCAAGGCACTGTAAGTTATTGACAAACAATTTGAAGAAACAAGAATATCAGCAGTGTCGTTTAAGTCATATCGTAAGTTTTTTGGTCGATACAATGGCCTTGTTAGCAAATACAATTTGACATTAAGTCTACTGCTGACTGACGTGTTTCTACTGGTTAATTGTTGGGCCAGAATTTACACACAATGAATTGTCGAGTCGGCAGGTAACCGATAGCGCTTTATACCACCTCGGTTATTTTAGAGGTCCCGGTTTTCTCCCAATATGCATTGTTTATATGGGCTTTTAAGTTTTAATACTGTTCGGTATATCTACATATATGTCACGTGACACTTTGTCAGACTGTTGTATCATTTACTGCGGGTTCCCAAGGATATATCAAGTCGACATATAAATAGGTTATTATTCTTAACGATTAAAAGTTGTTGATATATATATCTGAATCTTGAATTAAGGGCCACATCATGCCTTTTATATTGTTTCAGAACTTTTTGAATAAATTGTGTTTCATAGCGGAAAGATAAAATCAGTTTGGCTCAGAAAGAATTACAATTAGTGCCAGACAGAATTCCAACAGTTTGTTGGAAGTCATAGATGCAGAAGACGATGCGTATATATGTTGTCAAAGAAAAACGCAGTGTCCTTTTAATATTTGCAGAGTACTTGTGTGTACAGTGAAAGTGATATTTGACAAAACTATTTTCTTGACGACCAGTTACAAGATAAAGAAAATTTCCGGGTTCAATCTTTATTGAAGATGCAGTTGTTTTTCGTTTCAAAAAGTATATTTTTTTCATTTTACCGTCAGGAATCATTGTTTGAAGTGTTAGAAATCGTACGTTTTGACATTTTGAAAAAAAAGACGATTTTAAATTTCCTAATAGTTCTTTCCAGCTTCTGATAATCCCAATCTCACTTACTTACTAAGGACTCTTCATGCCAGGTGGCACATGAAGCAGTCACACAGTCCCTCAACCCAGTCCTATCTTTTGCTTTTGTCTCTGTTTTCTTCCAAGTCATTCCTACAGCATATCTCTTTCAGCTCTTTCTCTCTGATCTTTGCCATGTTGTCTTTGGTCTGCCACCTTTTCTCTTGCCATCGGCCGTCAAAAAGATGTTTTTCCCCTTCCACATTTTTATTTACAGCTCCTCTTGTTGTACTAAAACTAACGTTTACTCCTGTACATATGTGAGGAGTAAAGGTAGGGATTTGGTAGACCATTTGTTGAACCAAGTATAAAAATTCCCATTATCATCGTTTATTATCACTTTTTTTATAATATGACTTTTTAATATTTAAAATACATATTTTATAAAACAGAGATTTATTCATAGTACGTACAAAAAGCTAAAAGTAAGCATGTCATTTTATTTATATGCTTCGATCACACAAATACATACTTTTAATATGTAAATTAATGATTATATACAGCTACAAATATCAAATTTTAATCAAAAGAATGTTTAGCACTTACTAGTATTATAAGAAACCTTTACAAGTTAATTTAGGTCAAACAAACACAAATAATAAAGTTTGAATACATGTACATATTATTTCTTTAAAATTTAACCTTCTAACATTGATACATTTTATAATGTACACGTTTAGTTCTAAATAATCCCAGATCCAACCAACAAAGAACTTTTTTCATTTCAAAATTGTGATATTACAATCATTTGTATGTCAACCAAGCCAAAGAAAAGCAATTTATATATATGTATTTAGAATGTAATATATGTGAAACGTATTCTTGCAATGTTTTGTCCTCCATTTCATGATATTTCTAATTGATATTTAAAGTAAGAATGGTTGTACCAAAGATAATTATGACGTCACTGAAACACTTCATAGCAGATGAGGATACGTCATCTGAAAAAGAATAAAAATATCTATTAGAGGTCCGTGTTAACTCTGTTCCTATCTTTTGTTATTTTTTTAATGGACTTTTGAGCATAAATACTTTTAATCATCTCCAAATATTTAATTTATTACTGAATTTCGTGGCGAGGACAAAATCAATATTTTCTGTTATTAACAATGTCTTAATAAAAATTTTCAGCCGTGAAAAAAATGAAATAAAATATTTCTACATTTTAAATAAATTAATATACAGTATATTCCATTATTTATTAAATGACCCTCGTTGATCTAAATGTTTGAATTCACTTTAATTTTTAAGGAGATGTCAGAAACCCGAAAAGATTTTGTCAATTGAAGGACGTTAAAATGACTATAAAGCTAAAAAGTTTTTGAAATGAGCATGCTTATCAAAGATGAATCAATCTTCAAAGACAAAGGCGCATCCAGGGCCGGGGCGCCGTTTGAAATTTTTGTATGTAAAAATTATATGTCCGTTATCCTAAAATCAAGGAAAAACATCTCTTATTTGTAACAATTTGTCAGCTTCCTGGGACGACATAGCACCGTGAAAGAACAAACCAATCTTACCGCATATTAAATCTGATTGGTTAAGACTCTTCAGTTCTTTTCCTTTTAAGTGTTCTGGGGCATTGCACACTACATCACCATGCCAGGGATCTATTTGTATTCCCGTGTTGTTTCGTAGGTTTATAATCCATTTTAAATGACAGTCACATACAAAAGGGTTCAATAAAAGAGACCTAAAGACAAATCTGTCATTTTAGTGAAACTTCTTTGAAAAAATGCTTGTTTATCCTCTCCAGATCTAGACTGGGAGTAGAGAAAATGGGTAAGTTCATGATAGAGTTCATGATAGATGGGAAAAGTTTTTCAGAAAATTTCGACATATCTCACACAAAATTCAGGGGAAATTTTTAAGATAAATTATCGTTTAATGAAGGTTTAAAAAAGTTTTAAGTCGAACTCATTTGAAGCCAGTCGGCCAGGAGTGGGCGGCAGACAATGTTTTAAAGACCTTTTATTATACCTCATTATAAATATTCTAAACAACGCGTTATCTGATTGGTTCTAAGTTATCACGTGATCGGGCCGTAAAACTTCATATTTCCCGGCCGTTGGCATGCTTTTCATCATATTCCACCACTTCGGATACTTAGTGCATTTTCCCGCAAAAATTATCGTTCGTTTAAAAAAAAATCCCGAGAGTATAGTAGATGCCAAAATAACCTGGTTTACGTCATAAAATTGACGATAATGTGTTGACCAAATGGTTTTTTTAGTAACTTTACGGTATAATAAACAATTCATTGCATGAATGTTCGGGAAACATGAAGACTTATTCAGCCAAGAAATATCATATTCCCCTCGGGGAATATGATTTTTCTGGCTGAATAAGTCTTCATATTTCCCTCACTATCATGCAATAAATGAATAATATGCTAGCGTATATTGCAATACAATAGAAGGTAAATGTAAATAATAACTATGGTATCTGTTTTCATACTACATGTACATGGGTTTTGAAATTTCAACATGCAGCCCATGGCTCGTCAATGTGTCCTCTCAGTAATTGTTTTGATAAAGTGTTTTACCATTATCTGGTTTTTTAAAACCTGGTTGAGAGACACAAACATACTCTTCCTTCTTCCCCTCTTCAAAAGTAGTTTTACAATAGCCCGTATGACTCAATTTCTACAGAGTTATCGCTCCATTTGTAGTGAAGCGTAATATGCCCTCTGGTGAGAGATTGAATAAGACTTTTTGATTTTGCATCAGTCTAAAACTGTATACGATAGCGAGTACATGGTACAGGTGCTTCACTGAATCATGGGTGAAATTAAAATTCATTAGAATCCCCAGTCCGCGAAGTTATTTCAATAGATTCTGATAACAACATCTTCTCACTTCTCTATCGGAAATATTCATATATTAACATCGATATAACTATATATTTTATTTTTTCAGTAAAATAGAAAGTCCGAAAATTCTTTGAGAGAAAGAACTGTTCGAGACCCGAATGGCCGAGAATAGTTTTTTCTCTCACAGAAAGGACAAATTCGAGGACTTTATTCTACTTAAGGTGTTTCCACCCTCACAATTTTATAGGTTCAAAGTACAAAAACTGCATTTATTTTCATTCTTTACAATTATTGCAAAAAATGTATAGGTCACCTTATTATTTAAGATGCAAAACATAAATAAACAGAAGTGTATGTCAACATAAAAAATCGCACATTTTTTGTAAACAGTATCATGAAAAATACATAAAAATTGGTTCAAATGCATAATTCTGATGCTGAGTGTTCCTAAATACTAATCCTACTTAAAAGATACTTTTGAATTTTGAGTATCAGGGAAACTATTTTACAGTAAAGCAAATGCCTGAATGAAGAGACCTTAGAAGGAGTTATTGCCCTTGTCAACATTTTTTAAAAATTGAATAATTGATTAAATATAGAAAAAAAGGATTTTTTAAATTCTTTAACTTAACAATATTTATCATTATGCCTATTGTAAAGCATTCTTCCAAGAGATATTGTTCTATTAAGTATGAACTTAAATTAATTACAGTTTTTGCAAAAACCTATGACATCATTGGAGGGTGGAATTACCTTAAAACATTTTCTCTATTGTTCATGTTGTTAACGTCATAAACTGTCCCAGGTGATGGTTATGTATTTGCTATGATTACGTAACACTTGATTGTCTAGAGAGTGAGAGGTGAATACAAAAGGGATAAAAATATAGCTGTTTTGTTTAACTTAATAGACAATGCCAGGTAAATTTAGATTTAAATGCTAGCTCACTTGATTTCTGATTTTTCCCCCATATAAAACGTGTCCTCATCGGATGGAGAAAGTAAAACATATTTCTCCAAAACACATGCTTAAGGATAGTAAATACTCTAAAGTAGGTAGGCACAAGCAGAAACCTGTATGATTGATTGATTGATTGTATTTTGTTTAACGTCCCTCTTGAGAATTTTTCACTCATATGGAGACGTCACCGATGCCGGTGAAGGGCTTCAAATTTAGACCTATACTCGGCACTCAGGGCCATTGAGCAGTGAGGGTTCTTTATCGTGCCAACGCCTACCGTGACACGGGACCTACGTTTTTAAGGTCATATCCGAAAGACCCGTAACTTTCGCTTCTAGTGCCGAGCGCTTGGCGAAGGAACAGTCACTACCTTTGTTTACGTCTTAGGTATGACGCGGCGCCGCGATCGAGAATCGAACCCGGGCCTCCCGATCACGAAGCGAACGCTCTACCACTAGGCTACCGTGACCGGTAGAAACCTGTATGTATGCAGATTCTGAAGTTGGTGTTCAAGTTTTGATAAAAACTATCGCAAATCTTCGTGTACAATCGGGATATAGGGGACACTATACGGAACATACCTTGCAAACAACAGCGGTGACCTCCCTGTATGTAGCTGAGTTTGAGAAACAGCTAAAAACAGGGAAAACAGGCCCAAATCTACTGCAGTTTGAATTTATAATTGAACCAACAATGAACAGTAGCATAGATATAATGATTCATGGAAGTATTGGGGATTCAGATGAAAAAGATGAAAATTTGTGAATTTTGTTCCAAAAAAATGATTCCGCCTGCAATACCATTTCATCAGGAAACATGTCTTTTCTCTTAAATTTAAAATGCTGTTAGATATATTTTTAAACATTCATGGAATGAATCTACCATGTCCAGCATTCATGTACAAATGTTGTGAAGAGGATGAGAGATGTTTGTTTACTAATAAAGAAACTTCTGCATGTGGAGTGGCCTATGGATTATGTAAAATTATTATGCAACAGGGTATTAAATATATGCATGTATCTCATTTGCATTGGATTTTTCATTCCCAATGATGATAAATGTATACTGTTGAACATTTCATATACAAATGTTGTTATGCATAATTATGTTTTAAATAAAAAATTTATTTGCCTATTTTCATTACTTATGAAGTTCAGAAAACATTTTGCATTTTATGTATTGTTTTCAACATTTAAAGCCTATTCATTAAGTAATCTGTAATTGTACAGTAAGTTGACAAAAAGCTGTCGATTAGTTAGGAATGGAGGGTTTTGTCAAATTAATGTACGGTTACAGATGACTTTAGAGTATAAGTTTTAAACATAACCAAATCTTTTATGCTACATAATGTACTAAAACACAAAGGATTACAAAACAAAAATGTTTGAATATTGACAAAACTATGTTGATATGATTCAATACCTTGCTTTGATCGATATCTTAACATTAATATAATTTTATAAGTTGATGAAACATATAGCAATTAATTAAATCAATTAAAACAAGAGGCCCAGGGGCCACATCGCTCACCTGAGCAAATCGTCTAGGAAAAGACTCAAATCAGATCAGAACTGAAAAGTTTACTTAAGAGGGTTGGGGTGTGTGAATTCAATACTACCTTAGAGTGTTTTCATACTAATACAGCATCTGACTTTGCTGTTCTTGATAAAAAGATTTTTAAAAAACATTCTCTTCCTCTACTATCACGAATCATTGCTTTGAAGTACTTGAGAAGACGATTTTTATAAAGATTTTTCCTATATATTCCTATGTAAAATTTGATCAGCCATTGTGCCCCCACTCTACCCCCGGGGGTCATGATTTGAATAAACCTGAATCTACACTATATGAGGATGCTTCCACATGAGTTTCATCTTTCCTGGCCCAGTAGTTCTTGAGAAGAAGATTTTTAAAGATATTCCTTATAAACTCCTATGTAAAACTTTGATCGGCCATTGTGGCCCCACCCTACCCCCGGGGGTCATG
This sequence comes from Saccostrea glomerata, assembly GCA_003671525.1. Taxonomy (NCBI): domain Eukaryota; kingdom Metazoa; phylum Mollusca; class Bivalvia; order Ostreida; family Ostreidae; genus Saccostrea; species Saccostrea glomerata. Next base: position 2,800,354 of record PRKT01000003.1, on the reverse strand, counting down.
ATTTGAACAAACTTGAATCTACACTATATGAGGATGCTTCCAGATGAGTTTCATCTTTTTCTGGCCCAGTGGTTCTTGAGAAGAAGATTTTTTGAAAATGCCATTAATTTTTCACTTATTCATAATTATCTCCCCTTGGTAGAGGGCGTGGCCCTTCATTTGAACAAACTTGAATCCCTTTCACCTAAGGATACTTTGTTCCAAGATTGGTTGAAATTGGCCCAGTGGTTCTGGAGAAGAAGTCGAAAATGAGAAAAGTTAACGACGACAACGCCAACGACAACAACGACAACAACGACGACAGACAACGGACAAATTTTGATCAGAAAAGCTCACTTGAGCCTTTGGCTCAGGTGAGCAAAAAAAGAAAGTGCCTTAAATTCTGTGAAAACACCAAAACACAATTCAAAATATGCATATAATTAAGGAGTTATTACATTTGTATGTTAATAAGACAGTGTAATATAAGCTCTAAAATACAAGTTAAAACATAACAAGTCAAAAGGCCTTTACGCTTGCGTGATATTTGCCTTACTCCAAAAGCAAGAAAGAGAACAAAATATTTTTTTCTGACATTGATATGTAAAATACTGTTATAATTTTCGACATATCTTTATCTAATCAGTAGTTAAGTCAAAATTATCTCTTTTTTCTTAAAAGATGCTAACAATATCATATAGATTTCTTAGGACTTAAAAAGCACTCAAAATACTCACAGATGGGTAAGATTCAATAGCTCAGAAAACATCGTCAAAGATAAATGAGTTATCCTATTTCCTGACAGATACCTAAATCATTGCAGTAAAAATTAGCCATGCATTTATGAAAATAAATTTGTTATTAATCGTTTTATCGATCACCAGTAGATGTACTTAGATAAATCTAAACGCAACAAAAATTACAAAAGAATAACATTTAGATAACAACCATTTCTGCCCACTTTTATCACCTATTGTTGTTTCACAGAAGAACGTTTCCAATTTTAGAAACGGCATGTTTTAAAGCTTTTATAGACGCTTAAAATAGAAAAAACCTAACTTTTTATACTTAGTCATGTAATCTAGTGTGAGTCAATCAGATACTTAACAACAAGAAAAAAAAATAAAGCAACTTACAGCCATTCAAGATTAAGCAGGCCAGTAAAAGCATCTGGCTCTATATCAGATACCTCGTTGTATCCTAGATATCTAAAATAAAATAACAGAACATTCAAATTTACACATGAAATACAGAATTCTACGTTTTAAAGTGTACCAATTATCAAATATTTTCAAATAAGATAACAGATATAGAGAATTGTACTTGGGTCTTTTACTGGAAATAATTAATTACAGTAGAAGCTACAATTCATTCCCAGTCATTGTTAATATTTTATGCAGATAATTAAAATTACACAGGAATCTAAACTGCAGTGGCTACAATTTCAAATTTTACATAGAATAGTTCCTACAAATTTATATCTTTTTAAACTTAAGATAAAAGAATCTCCAGCATGCAGTTTCTGTAAGACTGACATTGAGTCAATTGAACATCTTTTTGTTGAATGTAATTTAGTAAAAGAGCTTTGGAGTGATATTGAAGAATGGTTTTTGTGTAAGTTTAATATATCTGTAATTTTTGACAGAACAACAATATTATTTGGTAAACATAAGAATAAGGATGTCCATAAAGTGCAAAATTTGATGACACTGATAACTAAGAATTATATTTTTTCGACTAAATATAAAAATCCTTCTGTTCTAAGTATAATGACTTTAAAAACAATTATTGTGGAAAGATTCTTGATTGAGAAATTTTTACTTTTGAAACAATGTAAATATACAGAGTATGAGAATAACTGGCAGAGCATTTGTGATATGATATGATT
>PRKT01000003.1:2750499-2797051 GCA_003671525.1 Saccostrea glomerata | reverse complement strand
AAAAAAAAAAAAAAAAAAAAAAAAAAATATTTTATGCAGATTAATTACAATTACTTTTATGCACCATTAACATTTTTTTAGGTAAGAATCATCATATCTATATTGATGCCATATCAGTAAAAGTAAAAAGTATACCCTGGAATTGAATTGATTTTTCTTGAAGAAACATTATCATGAACAATGAATTATTGAAATTAAATTGGAATTACAGTGTAATTTACATTTTACGCATTTGCTGCAATAAAACTTACAATTTTCTTAAGTTCACGAGGCCAGAGAAAGATTTTGATGCTATCTGTGTTAATTTGTTGTGGTATAGGCCCCTAAACAGAGCGACAAATATTAATATGATGGAAAAAGAATACACACCAAGTATTTAATAAATCGATGAATGTGTATGTTTCATTTAAACACAATACATGTAATTTACATTTTTACATTTTTCCCTTCGTCAATTCAATTTAATCGCTTAATCTTTATTTCATTTTGCTATTAAAGATATGTATGATGCAAGGAATACTTACAGGAAATCGAGATTATTCAGACCACCAGAAAATGATGCCGGTGCAATCTTTTTTATATCATTGTTGGAAAGATCCCTTAAAAAGTAATTTTTTCTAATCATGAGAATCACTGAAGACATAATTAACATTATCATTAACATAAGACCTTCAAAAGCAATACTTTTTTAATTAAATAAGCTACCTCTTTAGAACTAGAATTGCTTATTACCCCATTAAAACACAATTAAAATACTATTGAATAAAACTGACTAAGGATATCTGGGCAATATTTTCACCCAGGGGCTATTGCATTGCAAGGAGGAGTAGTGCTAGCATAAGTTTTTAAGGGGGTGTTTTTAGGGAATGTTGGTTCAAGAACTTCGAGTGTATAACACGTGTCACAGATGGACATCTTTGCTTCGTTTACAGTTAAGTTTGTTTCGTCAGTTAGATTTACAAAAACAAGAGGCCCATGGGCCACATCGCTCACCTGAGAAGCTTTGACCATTCCGTTCTTTACCAGATTTCCCCCTTGTAATACATATAATGACCCCATATAATGAAGATTTTTTAATGACCCCACCCTATTTTTGTCTTTTCTTGATTATCTCCCCTTGTGAGGGGACTTGGCCCTTCATTTTAACAATTTAAATTCTCGTTCACCCAAGGATGCATTGTACCAAGTTTGGTCAAAATGCCCAGTGGTTCTTGAGAAGAAGTCAAAAATGTGAAAAATCGATCACAGACGGACAGACAGACAGACAGACGGATGACGGACAAAATGTGATCAGAAAAGCTCACTTGAGCCTTCGGCTCAGGTGAGCTAACAAGAGGCCCATGGGCCACATCGCTCACCTGAGCACTGTGGCTAAGAAAAAGTAAAAATTGGTTTATTATTGAAAAGTTTAAATCCAAAAGTAGTCCATGACCAATTATTGCTTTGCTATTCTTGAGCAATTGATTTTTTTTTAAATTCCTGTATATGTTTATGTAAAACTTTGATGGTCCATTGTGGCCCCGCCCTATCCCCGGGCGTCATGATTTGAACAAAGTTGAATCTACACTACCTGAGGATGCTTCCATATAAATATTATCAATCATGCCTTTGCTATTCTTGAGAAGATTTTTAAAGAATTTTCCTATATATATATTTCTATGTAAAACTTTGGTCGGCCATTGTGGCCCCGCCCTACCCCAGGGGATCATGATATGAATAAACTTGAATCTACACTCCCTGACGATGCTTCTATATAAATATGATCAATTATGTCTTTGTAATTCTGGAGAAAAAGATTTTTAAAGAATTTTCCTATATATTTCTATGTAAAACTTTGGTCGGCCATTGTGGCCCCGTCCTACCCGCGGGGGGTCGTGATTTAAGAAATTCGAATTTTCAATACCTAAGTATGCTTCCATGTAAGTTTCATCTTTCCTGGCACAGTGGTTCTTGAGAAAAAGATTTTTAAAACATACCACCAAATTTTCATTATTTCCCAATTATCTTCCCTTGAAAGAGGGTCTGGCCCTTCATTTGAACAAACTTGAATCCCCTTCATCCAAGGATGCTTTGTGACAAGTTTGGTTGAAATTGGCCCAGCGGTTCTTGAGAAGAAGTCGAAAATGTGGAGAGGATACAGACAGACGGACAGATGGGCAGACAGACGGACGCCGGACAAAATTTGATCAGAAAAGCTCACTTGAGCATTCGGCTCAGGTGAGCTAAAGTGTTTTGAAATCACGGAGAATGAAAATCCCTAAGTGTAGGCGTCTTTCATTATACAAGTGTTCGCTAAAAGCGGGTTTTACTGTGGTGCCTAGTTCCAAATTACTCGCACAAATCAAGAGGGATGCGCTGAATGTGCAGAAAATTTAACATATATTTGAAGCTTATGAATTTTAAACAGAATTAAATAGAGCAAGGCAAAGCAAACATATTTATGCAGAAAGTATTCAATAAAGAAAAAATACTTGCTGCCAATTAGAATATACGAGGGTTGATCCAAAAGTTCGTGGAATTTCTTAATATTTCATTCATTTATAAGATGAATTGGTTGAAAATTACAAATGAGAATAAAGACACTTGTTGAATATTTTAAATTAAAAAAATATTTTAATAAATATTTGTGATAGTAACTCTGCCACAGAAACGGATGTTTGGAAATGCGGGGGAGACATCAACGCATTTATTATCATTTTAATTCTTAATACATGTACTTGAAATGAGAATTAAACCGATCTTCGTGTTATAGAAAACGAAAATTATGTCATTACATAATGTATTACGATTGCTTGATCTTTTATAAACCTTTGTTTGTATATTTTACTGATTTTTCTGGATGTTATGTTTATTAGTTAATAATTTATTGTTCATCTTAAGGTTGTTAGACGACGTCAAATTTCGGTCAAGTCATAAGTTTTGTTAAAAATCCCGGGATCACTCTATCTTATATGCGTATATTATTGACATAGACTGAGGAAAAATGCATTTAACCACTGGTTTTCCAGTGGCGTAAGAAAATGAAGAAAAATAGAACCTTCATGGACGTTGGTTAAATGTGTGGCCGCCTTTTTGAGGCTCTGTTTTAAGTGTAGTCCCCCTTGATAAATTGAAAGCGTTAATAGACGTTGTCGCCTGATGTACTGTTTTTGACATTGCTACTGAAATCGGAACATCATATGGAAAGATGGGGGGTGTTATTTTGAAATAGAGTAAAAAATGAAGATAAATTGGTGCGAGAGCATACCCAGGCTTTTCTTGAGAGAAAAATGGAGAAAAGGGCAGCATTTTGAAGAATAACGTGTTCGAATTTAACATTAGGGTGAGATGATTCTATAACGTGACGTGACATACCTAACTTGACGTTACGTCGAAGTCTCCCCCGGGTTTCACAACCATCCATTTTCAGAAAGCTCTTGTGACCTTATTGGTAATTAAAACGTGGTGAAATTTTCCATTATTATTGCGTTATGACTCTATTCTATAAATATGCCTGTTGTTTGCTTTTGTCAAATCATGATAAAATTTTAGAAAGAAATTCCACGAACTTTTGGATCAACCCTCGTATATACTTACATGGATTTCAGCTTTTTCATACTAGAATGCACCAACCATTCTGTTTGTGTAATATTGTTGATGGAAAGATCTCTAAAGATATGGAATAAAAATGCTAGGTAAAAACTGGTATTTCTAGAGTTCTGGGTGAAAATTTTTATAGTGTTTTTATTGTTTTTTGTGTGTGTACAATTGATTTAATTCTATAATTTAAAAATCATTATGAAATCTGATTTTCTTTGGTTTTTAAATAACAAACGATTGAAATACAAATCTAATATCATTCTTGTACTTTTAATGCATGAACAATGATGTTTTGATGAAGTAAATAAATTATCATCTATTCTATTAACCTTCAAATAAACCTTATTCAGACGAGACAACTTTTTCCTTAAATTATGATCATTAAACATTTTTCCGACAATAGAGGTATTTTATGTTTTCTGCATCCAAGAACATATCTTCACCAAAAACTATAATAGGTCATTTTTTGTCTCAAATTGCAGCATCTGAAACCTGAATGTTACAATGAAACATACTGGAAGCATCATTTAGGAATCACTGATCAATAAAGAACACAGAATACTTCTACTCCAACAATGTCAACATGGGGTTGACACCAAGCATAAGCTTCCCAAACTTTGTTGACTTTAGTTTTTTCAAATCTCTCTCTCAAATTATTCTGCCATACGTTTTTTATTAACATATATACTTACAGGAATTCAAGATTGCTGAGATTATAAAATGCTTTTGATGATATCTCTGCAATATTGTTTTCAGAAAGATCCCTGGAACAAATGTTTTCCATGACCATCAATCACGGATATTTCAACAAATTAAAAACATATCTAAAACACAAAAATATATTCTGCAGATTTTTTTTTGAGTGATTAATTAATGCTGCAGGAACAGGGGCATGGATTGAGATTAGATATTCATCTAAAATCAAGCACAGATTACTAAAAAAATTACTAAGATTCGTCAATTTAAAATAATTTTAGTTTCAAAACATGTCCATTTAACTTAAGGACAGATGATACAAAAAAATGGATGTCTGGATTGGTATACATTTTTTGGCCTAATTTCACTGCAAATGATGCAAATAATAAATTTCTAGAATATAAAGAAATTGTAAACCTTCTGTGATGTTCAAAGGTGTGCCCTTCTGAAACGATCCTTATTAATCTATACAAATATTTTTCACTTTAAATTCCATTTTTGTGCAAATTTGATTAAAAAATGAAAAACTACGCGGTGAAAGTTATTCATTCTATTCATTTAAACATGACCCAAGTTGTTAATTTCAAATTCTTTGACAAAAGTTTGTTTGTATCATCTGTCCTTAAACAGTCATAATACTATTTTATCCAAATTATGAAATTCACATTTTGAAAAAAAAAATGTATTGTTTCTAAGCAAAGAAGTTAAAAATTATGTTGATTTTGCAGCATAACTAAAGCTTTTATATTCGTGATTTTTAATGTATTTTGGAATACAGACATTTATGAACAATTCTAATCAATTTCGCAAAAATAACATTTTTAATTCCAACTATCTAAAAGATCTGAGTGATACTTACAAGCGTTTTAACTTGACTAGAGTGGAGAATGTTGTCGATGATAAATTTCTTATTTTGTTCTTGTTCAGAAGCCTAGGAAAATGAGCAAATAATGAACACAGGGTGTATAATTGGATAAACCTTCAAATTCATGAAGGATATGTATATTCATTGTGATTTGCTTCATGCAAGTTATTTTGGGATGTGTTTGCAACATTATTACATACTACAAAAATGCTGTTGAACTGAGAGTTTGTATTCTTAAAAAGATTGCTCTGTATGAATGTCATCAAAACACTTTTAAGCACACACAGTCAATTTTCAAGTGAAGTACCTAATCAAACTATTTACAATGTATTTTTAAGAATAAGAGTTAGCGAGGAACTTGATACTTTTGAAATCGATCAAAATTCATCGCCGAAGCTTTGATTTGAAATATTATACTAGAATCGAAACTTAATTTTAAAATAAACTTAAGGCAGGATTGTTCTCTAGTTTCTGAGTACACGAAATATTCAATGTATATTTGCTTGTATGTCTTATATATTTAGGTGAAAGAAATTTAAAAGATCATACTTCTCTTTCCTCATCACAATTGTACAACTTAAAATAGAAATGGTAAATTGAGTTTGAAAACTAGCAGGGACTAAATTTTTGGCGGAATGGTGGCGTATGAGAATATCTTCTTTTCTGCTTCTAAAAATTGTTATAGAACAACGAATTTGGTTATAAATTTTACACAATCAAAGATTAGAAGAAATTTTAAAATACTAGCTAAATTAATTATGTGGAACTTCAGTTTTAAAACAAATCAAATAAATTTGAATTTCCAAACAAACTACAATCATGTAAGCTTTTCAAAAGCTTCCAATATAAGTACAGATATAAGCCAAAAATCCATAGAAAGTGTTTTACTTTCTTACTAAACAGTCAAAACTTTTTGTTTTTGTATCATTTTGTATCTCTATATAATTTCTTTACCATATGTGAAAAAAATAAAAAAAAATGAATATAGGGTGCATAAAAAAATAACTTAAATATCCTAAAAATTTAAGAAAGATAGAGAAAATACTGATTAGCCAAAATTCATTTTTGTTAAACTGTTTGTATCAATTTGGCTATATCGTCTTATAGACCCTATATGAGAATATCTTTTTATGCAAAAAATAAACATTTAATCTTTTGAAATAGAAGACCCTACTGTTTCTCATCACTGGATGCAGTTATAAAATTTCGTCAATTTTTAAATACAATTAAGAAATACAGTTTTGTGTGAGAAGAATCCTACATTAAAAGCTCACATAAAGACACAAAGTGGGAACTTTTAATTGTTCTAATGAGCCTTTTAATTTATCATCAGTATATTATTACCAGTCGTATTTAAAGAAAAATTAACTTGCAACAACATACTCGACAAGCGTTGATATTTAAATGTGAATACTAAAAAACTAAAAAGAATTCTAAAAATAATTGAATGACATGCAGTTAAGAATTCCAAAAAACATTAACCAAAGCCATTCTAGATAATATATCTCAATAATTGACATCATATTTTATCAACAGCTTAATAAGGAATAAACTGGAGATGTAAGTAATTTCAAGGTCTTATCAAACAGATTTTTGTGTAATAGATTAACTAGAAAACTGACAGAGAAAATTCAACAAGTTTTTAACTCAAGGTTTAATTGTTAATCTATTTTTAGCAAAATTATTCTATTCCTTTCGAATCGCATTATCTAGAGAATTTTGTAGCTTGCAATATTTTGTGAGTAGAGAAAATATTCTGCAAAATACCCGGTCCACTAGCATTTAAATGGGCCAAGAACCTAGTAATTTTTGAAGGTGAATAATACCTCCAGAATCGTAGTAGTACAATAGTTGATTTTTCTTTCTTGTGAAGGATTTTTTTGTCATCTGAGTAAACGTCATCCTTATCAAAGGAATTTTTCTTTATTATTTCATTGATATAATATGTATCCAATACTTACAATTTTTCAAGTTTAATCAAATCGGAGAATGCCTGTGGTGCTATCTGCTTTATCTTGTTTTTGGAGAGACGCCTTAAACAATTAGAAATTTGATGAAGTCAAATTATACCGACTTAAGCATGAAACAAAATTTATAAATTTGAAATATTTTGAATTTTCTACAACATCAGTTTTTACCTTGTTGATTGTTACCTTGTAGAAACCGTTATATCATACAATACTTTTGAAAGGAATTACATAGATAAAAGTAATTTAATCTTTGTCCCTATCACACTTACAACTCCCTGAGACGTGTGAGGTTGGCGAACATTGATTTGTCAATTTTTGGTATCTTGTTGTTGGTGAGAAACCTAAACAAATGACAAAGCAATAAAAATGGTATACAAGTAGATAATAATTCTAACAAATTTACCTTAAAATACACAGTTTATTATGTACTATCTACTTATTCAGATTCTCTGACAAACCGGAGAAGAAATACGTTTTAATAAGGAAAAGGAAATTTTAACGAAATGGTTACCGATAATGCATTTCATACAAATGCTATATTTCTTGTTTCATTCTAAGGGTCAACATACTGATACGCATTTTTAACGAATTTGATTTGCAAAAGGTCAAATAAGTATATAAATCATATTCCAAAAATCACAATAGTACTTTTTCCTTAATAAAAGTTCATGTATTTTATCAGCATTGTTAATATCCTTTTTATGTAGATAGCACAAGTCCACCTGTTTCTGTCTTGCTATCAACACTACGACCATTCTTCAAATACTCAAGAAAATGGCAAATTCTACTACACTGTGTAAAACGGAAGTTATCATTTGTTAGAACGTAATGGGTCGTTGAAAATGTTAAAAATTTCTCATTACTTTGTTCAAAAGGTTAAAAATATCATTTTAGGAAATTTATCAATATTGGAAATGTAATGATATTATAGCTGCATGATTAAGCTATTTAAAACATTCAGAAGTTCAATTATTTCGAATCCTATCATTATGAACTTGACAAATATATAGATCAATTGATATTTTTGTCAAAAATAAAGGTTTATCTCTTTAGCCCATCCAGACCTAATAACAAGTATGTTGGCTCGGAATAATTCCATTCTAGTTCCTTTGACCATACCAAATATACTTATAAACGAGTGTCTTACACTCGAAACCTTTGTTTTATATTAAGGTAATTTCATTCATTCCAATCGTATAAAGTATTCATAGAATAAAACTGTAAGTAATTTAATGTTTCATATATTTTGTACTTACACTGTCTTTAAACGAACCATGACGGAGAACGAGGATGTTTGCATTATCTTGTTCCTTATCAAATCACTACAAAAACAATTCAAAAGTTCAATACAAATACCAAACACTATTTAGCTGTAATAATTTTTATGTTCAAAACAGTTATAGAATAAATTTACTGAAAGGAAAAAGAAACGCATAGGAACATATAATATACGAAACCTTTTTGACTGTGTGGCAAAACAATTATGAAAACTGGGAAAAAAGGGGGTGAATCCTGGTTATTCTGCATGAAAATTGGTGTTAAAAACCACTCAACCGTGAAATGTATGACGGCGCACAGGAAAAGTGGTAAAAAACCAAGAACGCTTGCATGGTGATGAAGAGAGTTTTGTGAGCACATTGATGCAGTGGAGGTATAGACATCATTTTTACATATTTGCAGTCAGGATGAATTTCTTGCAATCATGGTACGGCCGATGGAAGTTTCAATGGGTCTGTAATTTGAATTGCATATATATTAAGTGAATAAAAAGTCAACAACATTATGAAAATGTTGATTTTTGTGTTTTTAATATCCTAAATATTAACGGCGCATGTTTCTTTTGGGGGTGATTACCACTTCCCTACGCGACGTAATACTTGCCACGATTGCTAGTTTCCATACTTTTACACCATGTTGCAAAAAATATTGTTTTTTGCATGTAATTATACTGTGCGTTCCTTGTTCCTTTCAGAATGTGTCTTTTAATTAAAAAATAATTGTGTGAGTCAATCATAAATATGAGATATATATACGTATTTTTAAATCTCCTCACAGATTTTCAAGATTGATGAGGCCAGAGAATGCTCCTGATGCAATCTTAGTAATTCTATTGTTTGACAAATATCTACAAAAAAAACAAAACAAAAAAACAAAAAACAAAAAACAAAAAAAAAAACCAAAAAAAAACAAAAAAACAAAGAAAACAAATAAATGATATGCTGTAAATCACTTTTTATTATGCGCGAGAACCTTATTTTCGCGAAATTACGCGAGACAAAGTGCTCGCAAAAATATGATTCTCGCGCATATTAGTATTCCTATAGATTATATTAAGCAATCGCCACAATTCGTGAAAATTTTGTCTCGCTAATAAAGAGGCATTGACTACCTCGCGAAAATAAAGTATCGCGAAATTTTAGTGATCTACAGTATATCTAATCTGTATATAAAAAATTATTGGATTTGTAGACCTCCACGGTTTACTGAGGAAGATGCAGCTAAAATAATCTGTCTTTTCCTTAAACTTAAATATGCCAACAAAGGAATTGACGCGGTCAATGTAACTTGTAATATCCTTAATCACAAAAGGATCAAGTCTTGCATTCGACCATATTTCAAGTTAAAAACTACATCTTGTATTTCCTATAAATATTAAACGACTATTGCGTCCAAACCTTTTGATTACAAGAAAACTTTATGGGGCCTGGATATCCAATGCCTAAAACATAATCCTCCTTCTTCACCCATTACTACAGTTCTGCTTGACATGTTATTACATGTGAGGTAAATATAGTTAGTAATAAGGAACTAAGATGTATAATTTTAAAAGGTCCTAAATATGGGGAACAACGTTTCTTCAACTGTGTCGGAATTTCGTAAATATTATGGATTCTGTAGAAGATTACGCCAGACGATTGGCCAAATATGAAAAAGAAGACGTTGACATTTTGTCAGAATGGACTAATGTATCAAATCTATGTTACAATCTCGTATTAAATATTGAGGGGCAATCTGAAACTATCTTTCCTTCTATATTCAAGATTCCAGAATATTTGCATATTTATATTTGCATCATGTAGAACCAATTTAAAAATGCACTAGCATATCTATCCATGGAGATGATTTTAAATTTTCATTACTAAAAAAATTCTCATAGTACATGTATATAAGATTTCTATAATATTTGCATCATTTTGAACAATAAACCTTCAAAACTATACCAGCCTTCTATCCGGATTTATTTTTGTGTATCGTCTGTCTATCCAAAATTTATACTGGCTGATAATGGAAGTAAAGCTAACATATTATTTTCTAGATGTATCATGTACATGTATCTGTGTATGCCTAAACAATATTGCAGCCAATAAATTAAGATATTCCTGAATATATCTGAATAAATGAAAAGTACTTTTAAATTTAAGCAATTCAGAAGCAACTCAAAGAAGCATCAGAACAGAAAAGCCATTTTTTCTACTTGTATGCATACCTGATTTCGAGATTTTTGCCAAAAGTTAAACTTGAGTGCTCAACTATTTTTAGAATAAAACCCTTCTGAATAATAGCGTAAAATACTTACAGCCTTTTAAGATTAGCTAGGTCGGAAAACCTAGCTGGAGCCATTTCTGTCAATCTATTCTTTGAAATAACCCTTAAAAATCAATAACACGCTAACCATTATAACCATTTTCAAAAGCATTGTATTCAAATGCAATTTTTTTTCAATTCGTTTTTACAATTTGAAAGATAACAATTTTTAAAAGAATTATCAAAATTCTAAAAACATATTGACAATAAAACCTAACCTTTAAAAATCAAATAAGCAATCAATAAACAGTCTCCACTTCTTAAGAACCCTCTCTACACTGCACACTAAAGAGTTCTAATTCTAAGGTATTTTTCTGCAGTTAAAGTGATCTGCCCTTAGATCTAAATTCTAAAAAAAAAATGTATTTTACAATATATTGCTCAATTTGTAATCAATTCAAGCATTCTTCACATTTAAAAAGGTCAAGATAAATTAACTGAACGTGTTATTATCATGTATTTTCTCTATTGAAGTATTTAACAATGAATTCTATTCACTATGTTATTTTAAAACATTTTTCCCGGGGGTAAATGCCACGCACCATACATTGATAATTAGATAAATAACCTCAATTATAACTCCTTTATACAATATATCTTTCTCAATGTCAAAAAAAAAGTTTGCACTTGTGTAGAGAGGGTCCTTAAGGCAAAATTCAACGTTCTTAAAAGTTTAATGCTTTACAAAAAATCAAATTGAAAAATAGTTGTTAGCAGTGCATTTTGATTAAATATTAAATATGCCTAACATACAGTTCCTCTAGATTTTTCATGGAGGAAAAGGATGTCTGTGGTATCTCTGCGATTTCATTGATGTTCAAAAGCCTGTTAAAAGAGTCAGTTTTATAATTCAAAAACACTGTGCTTGAACTGAAATGGATCATATGTATTGATTAAAGTTACATAATGAGTCTAAATCATGTGTTTCTTTTAAGATATCTGTACCATACAGGGAAAGATTTATGAATTTTATGAAAATATAACGACGATATGACAACTAAATTGCACTGTAAAGCAAGAAAAAACTGCACAATATAAGTGCCGGAAAACCAAATATTGAATCTACTGTTTTGTTGTTTTCGTGTATGTCAAGGTTACGCCACTTTTATTTTTATGGTAACGATGGTAATTTATTCAACTTTTCTTCGCACGCATACAATAGGGAGGATTGATTGATTGTATACTGTTTAAAGTCCCTCTCCAGAATATTTCACTGATATGGAGACGTCACCATTGCCGGTGAAGGGCTGCAAATTAAGGCCTATGCTCGGCACTCAGGGCCATTGAGCAGGGAGGGATCTTTATCGTGCCACACCTGCTGTGACACGGGGCCTCGGTTTATACGGTCTTATCCGAAGGATCGCCTTATTTAGTCGACTTTTACGACAAGCAAGGGGATACTGAGGACCTATTCTAACCGGGATCCCCACGGGGTTACAATAGGGAGGAAGAAGTAACTCAATATTTTCTTACTGGGGCATAATGAAATTATTTTTACTCATATTTTCTCCATAAAAGTAGATTTTTTATGTTCTGAAAGCTGTAATTTCTGAAACCTAATAATTTCAGTAATTGAAATAAAAATTTGTTAATTTTGCCATTTATGCGTCACGGTGTCTCATTTAAATGCAGTTAACTGACAAGAAAGTGATCCCATGTGATAGTTTTCTTTTTAATACTTGATTGTACGGGATCATGCTAAATTGTAGAATGTAAAAAGGTTAATTGAACGCTCTTAATAATCATTATTCAATATCTAGTCTAATTATATGGATTTCATATAGGAATTTCTTTCTTTCTTACCAAAGTAAAATATTGTTTCATACTTTTTCAGACAATGGAGAATGAGACCTATAGAAATCGGCCTTTGAACATTTTTTTATTGATATGACATGGTAGTTAAAATAATATATACTCCCCGTCAATGAAAACGCAACACCCTAATCTTAGGTGAAAATTATGTACAGGATATAATTATGTACCAAAAAAAGTTCGGACATCTTTAACTTTGCCAAATCAGTTTTTTTACGGGTGAATGATTTTCATTTCATTACCGGAAGTTGATTTTTAGCCCTCTTAGCAGAAATCAAATATTAGCAATTTTGATAAAATTTTTGACAATATTTTGGTTTTTAAGGTTTTGTACCTGTTTATAATAAGTATTGTACTAAAATGCCTGGAAAAAATATTTCTTTCTTTTCCAGATATGATTTCCTGTATTTCCTCAAAATTACCAAAAGCACGCTTTCATTGCTAATGCTGGAAATTCTCAAAATAAAGAAAAAGGAGAGGTACAGATGCAAATATACGCTACATAACGACATTTGGACTCATGTGTTTCAAAAGCATGAATGGCAGTTCATTGACCGGAAGTTTAAGGGTTACTACACTGCGCCAAGTTAGAGAAAATTCGACCTCAGTATCTGAACAGCAGACAATCAAAAATGCCAAAGAATACTTATTTCGCTCAGATAAAGACATTGATAAACCTATTGCAAGGTAGAAATCGGACTGCGTACACTGTATGTTGTACATGGCGGACTAGCATGTTTTGATTAAATGGTCGGAAGGGGGGTGTTTTATTTAAATGTTATCTGTTAAGAGGGCTAAAAAATCAACTTTCGGTAATGGAATGAAAAACATTCAACCATTAAATAACTGATTTGGCAAAGTAAAAGATGTCCTAACTTGTTTGGTACATAGTTATATCCCGTATTTAATTTTTCACCCTAAAAATAGAGTGTTGCGTTTTCATTGACGGGGAGTATATTTATTGTTAATGTATGTTGCTATTGATGTGAAAATGATAACAGCCCTCAAACATTTACATTATAAAACCATCTGCAACTTTATTGTCTCATTTTTTTACTTACAGGGCAGTTAAGTTTCTCAAGTTGGAAAACGCTCTCTCTGATAGCATTGAGATCTTATTGTCAAACAACCACCTGAAGAAATGTTAAAATCATATTAAGTATGTTTCGTAATAATACATACATGTATGTAAGAATTAAGGTTGTCAAAACAAATTCGTAGACAATGTTTATAACTTTGGTAACGTGCAACCAAAACTAACCAAATTTTGCATATACATAATACATGTATATTCAATGTTCTTTAAGATTGTGAATTCTGGAATATATTTCTTTCATATCAATAATATTGCGGCAATCTATATGAATGCCGATAAGGTCTGTCGGTGCACAAACAAAATTTGAAGTAATTTACGCATATAAGGATTGCATTTGCTTTTACTTTTTTGTACTATGGAAACTATTGAACTCAAATTTTAATCAGTGAGACTAGAATCAAAATCTAAATAACATTTCAAATTTTCATTTAAATATAATTGGAAACAGACGATTGGTGTCATGATTTTCAAAGTGGTGTTGGAATTGAGTTTTGTGAAAATGACGGCGTCAAACACGTGACCGGCGCAGGGAGATGTAATACAATGAAGCGCATTGAAGTGGTAAAATTTTCCGTTTGGATGGAACGTTTTGAGCTATCTTTAGACACGCCCATTTCTTTAGAAAGGAAAAATCGGTCAAATGATTCAATCAATACATGTAGAACAGGTTTCCATAAATATAATAGCCAATCAAATTGGCGGTCTACATAAACACCGAGTAAGCACGTGTTCGACTGATACATGTTATGCTAACTCCAATAAACATGATAAAATCATAATTATGTACAAATTCGTTTCAATGCGTGTTTTACAGAAGCGGGGACTCTATATATAGCTCTTTCTTGTTAAAAAATCTTCATTTCAGTGTAGCTCATGCTGCTTGCCGCGGAAAGTGGGGTGTCCTAAAACATTACGACGAATATTTCTTTCTCTTCTCTAAAGAAATAGGCGTGTCGTAATGTTATAATTGACGTTCAAAACATGACTCAGAACGTTTCATCCAAATGGAAAATTTTACCACTTTAATGCTCTTCATTGTAAATTGATTTGGATATGGTTTATATACAGATCATAGACGGAAAAAGAGTACAAAAGTGACATTACACACTAAATTCTAATAGAGAAATTGTTTTTAAATGGTATACGATTCAATGATGGATTTTCCTTTATACCGAAAATAGTTACTGCTAGTAAGAAGAAGAGTATTGTTTGTTAAACGCAGGCAGTGAGGTACGTTCTCTAGGCCACAAACGGCCAAGAAAGATATGTCAAACAATGTTTTCTGCTGCCTACTTTGTGAGGTGATTTTCAACTAAGTTTCGACTGAAGTTTGAATCTGCTAAAAAGTACAGTAGTGAATGTAAATAAGTCCTTTAGTCAAGAGTGGTTTTTCACTTTAAAAAATTATAGGATTTTAACAGACGCGTGTGATGCAGAAAAAAGAGATCATGACGTGCTTTCGTGCGCCGATGTTACACTTACATGCTTTCTTTATTTTTTACAATTATCTTATTAAATGTGATATCATCATGAATCCATCCTGAAATGCATGATCATAAAATATTACTTTTTGCTATGACAAGAAAAGAAATTTAATTTAGCAAAGAGAAATTGAACTGTTTTCCCTGTCTACGACTTTTTAGGACAACCCTTGTACATGTATATGGAAAAGGGATGATAGAACACTGAAAATATGAAAAAATAGAGCGGTGGAAAGATACAAATGAACTTTGCAAGTATCGATCAATTAGTCAAATTCATCGATTAAGCTGCTTTCCTTAATTTTTAAACAGAAACTAATTTTATAAAGTTTCCTTTTATCTCTATGTATTAATACCTTCAATACAGATAATATTTAAACTCATTAATTCTAATCTAGAACTAAAACATTCATGTTTGTCAAATATTTTAAAGAAATTAAAATCTTAAACGGAATTCCAACAATCTGTTTTTATTCGAAATGGCAATTATTGTACTTTCGAAATTACTTTGAAGCAAATTTTCATTATAAAACGTTTACATAAGAAAGAGAAACTCTAGCAGAAGCCAACTGGACGTTTGCGAAAAGGGGTGACTTTTACAGATGACAGCTTACTCTTAGACAAGACCAATGTTCGGATTGAAGCTCATTATTTTACGAGATAAATATTTTGCTCAACATTTAATTTAACGAAAAAAAACAAACAAATCAGTTAATTGTCCGTGAAGAAAACGACAACCACCCTACTCTCAACACCCGGCAATCACTTTTTAATGCCCCTAACAACTTTAGAGGCATTACTTACATGTATGACCTCTAGACGGGTTTTCTCATCTATTATCAATTCTGTACCTCCGCACACGATACAGGTTAATATGTCATTTTACAATGTAAACTGTCACCTGTAAAAGTCCTCTACTGGACCTTAAACCGCCACGTCAAGGTCGTGTGTTCGAATCTCGGTCTATACTGGGCTAAGTCGATAAAAACAGCTAATGCCTTTTCAATATGGTTTCATCAAAGCTCTGCGCATGCACTAGTACAAAAAACACCCCGAGTCACGAATTTCACAATTTAGGTAGAGAAATCAATGCTCATTAAAACCAAGTCAACAGTTTGACTGCTTGATGTCAAGGAGTAAAGAAGAATTTCAGTTCCCCTTCACCATTAATTGTAATTTTTGTTTGTTCCCCTACATCAATAATTTCTATAAGGTAAATTTGGTTGTAATTGATTAAGTCCTTTGAGACTTTGAGAGAAGATGCTTTCAAAAGAATATACAAATGTAAAATCACGACTCGTGTTGCAAGCTTTAAGGGGACGGACGAAAACGAGATTGCAGTAGGTCAACTGAGTGACCGAGTGACATAATAATTTCGTTCATGGAACTGCTATTTTACATGTAGCATTTATAGAAATGGCGAGTGGGTATATATGATACAAAATATCCATGACGCACATGGAGATAACGAACAGTATTCAAGCTCAAAAGTCAAAACAAAATTGCAGAAGTGCAGTCATTTAAAATTAGTAAAACATGAAAAATAATGTTTCCATTTCTTGGAAGTATGGGAAGTTTTTTAAAAAAAATACTTACAGAATTTTTAGATTGATGAGACCAGCAAATGCTGATTGTGATATTTCGGTTATCTTGTTTTTCTGCAACATCCTTATTATAGTAAAGAAATAAAACCAATAACGCTTCTACAATCAAACATGATTTAAAATGGAATATCCATTCTATGTGGATGTCGGATAGAATAAATAAGTAATGTACCAGGGAAGCAAATAAACTTAATAAAAATAAAAAAAAAAATAAAAAATTTATAAAAACAACAATTACCAATAGCAAAAAAAAATGAATCAAATTATATTTCAAATTTCATTGTTCGTTACAATACTCTGGTTGAAAGTACTTACAGCCATGTAAGATTTACAAGATCAGAAAATCTCGATGGCGCTATCTGTGTTAACGCATTCCCGGAAAGATCCCTGAAGAGATAAATGGAATACTTTAATTTCAACCGATCCTTACATTTTACATTTTTAACATATAAACAACTGCAACAAAGTAATTAATTATCTATTTTTTTTTTAAAATCTAGGTAGGCTGTTAAAGAATAAGTTGGTGTTACATGGACTTTTTTGGAGTCTCTTTTAGAGTCGTTGTAATGATTTTGTTTGCAAATGCAACCTATCATTATGTCCTATAATAATCGACATGTTTCATATAAAATGTAAATATATACTATTTGACATCAGATAATTCCATCTATACTGATCAATACGCGGAGGTGACCGATTGATAAGGGATGCTACATGTAGACCCTTATCCAACCTGTGGGAATTTGTGTTTTTATCCTCTGTTTACAGATCTTTCAGTATTATTTGAAGGTTTAAAAAGCTTGTCATCTAAGATATATTTCAGCAAATAAAAATATGTTTTCAGATATCTTAAATATTCTTATCTTCATAACCAGATGATTGGTTAAAATTACTACAATAACCTTTTCATTTTTTATTATTTTTATGCTGTGTATCAGGAAAACTTGTTAATAAATTATCTATGTAAGATAATTAAAAAAAAATTAAACTAGAAGATTTGATTTATAATACATCGATTACAAAATATCTCCAATGAGAATAAAAAAGTTATATGTACAGATTGCATACATACGCTGTATGAAGACAAAAAAAGAGAACAACCTCATGTTTTTGCGTTGTGTTTCATACCCTTGTCGTAGTAACTAGCTATACTAACAACTATAAATGAAAAACATTTAAACATGAAATTCTTTTTGTCTAAGAATTGGTCATCGGTACCCCTAAGAACAGATAAGTAAAATAAATCGTACTCAATTAAAATGGCAAAATCTGTGTAAACATTATTGTATTCGTCTGATTATTCAAACATACTTCAGACATTTCATTAGATGTTATAGGACAAGCCGCTATAGCACTGTTAAAAAGTGTAAAGGAGTTGGAGCAGATAATGCACTGGTATATATCCTTTTCAAAACAAGAAACCTCAAACTTGCAATGAACTTCATTACTTGCAATTCTTTTGTTTAAATGTTTGTACGTCCAAAGTAAAGACAGATGTACAGATATATGAAGACACTTGAAGTCTGCAAAATCTGAATCAGAGTAAATTAAATCTTTCCATGAAGAATTGTAGTAGGAATTAAAAGTCTGTTTTACGATTTTCTTCCAAATATTTTTTGACGAAAAACTGGTATTGTCTATGCATTTCTGAAGATTTTTTTCTAAGGAGTATTTCAAGGTACTATGGAATCATTTTTTATTCGTGGGGGTTAATGTTCGTGGGTTGTCAGTATTGTGGGACGTCATTTCGTTGATAAGTCCTATTTCGTTTTCGTAACTTAAATACATAACAAAACACATGTTTGTATATACGTACGTTCGCGGGGAATTAAATTCGTGGGTCAGGGTTACCCCTGAATATTGGTCTTCTACAAACAATGGTGATTCCACAGTAATAGAGTTAAGATCTTTGACAAAACCGAATTTTGATGTTTGGTTATGGTTGAGATACTCCGATGTTCGTATAATAAGAACTTGTTTCGGGAGGAAATTACTATCCGGCATGGTGCAGAAATTTCCAATAAAATATATACAGTGAAGCCTCATTTATCTGGGCGCTTTGGTTTCTAGTCAATTTGTCCGGATAGGTGAAGCGTCCGAATATCTGAATTACCAGTTAAACAAGACAACATCACGTTTAAAAATTATGTTCCGATGAAATGTCGTCCGGATACTGAAGCGTCCGGATATCTGGCGTCCGGATATTTGAAGTTCCACTGTAGTTTTCTTCTGTCGATTTCATCTTGTATCTGAGCATACGTTCGCATACAGCCCGATCTTGTTGATTTTTGGAAATTTTGTCTTTTCAATACAATGTTGAAATTTATTCAGAATATTCCGATCCTTTGTTTTCAAATAATGAATTTGTTCCATAACTTACAACCGAATGATACCGAAGGTTATACAACTTTATTATAAATATTAACAAACGTTCTGGTGTGACACTTTTTAAGAACGAATGGTACTTTGTCGAAATTGGTATGAACTAGTCACCAACATGCCATGAGTAATTACTAAATACGTTTTTTTGGTGTTGTCTCTAAATATTACAACAATCGATTTTTCAGAACTAAAAGTAAAACGCAATTTACATGAGCACTCATAGGCAAAATTAAGTAACATATGGAGACCAGCAGGGGTCAAACTTAAAAAAGCTTTGTCATCTATCAAGATTGGGTTTGAAAATATTCATATTTTTACTAGCATTATTAAGTTCAATGACCAGGTTATTATTAAAAACTGGATACAAAAAACCTGATAAAACTCCCCCTTATCGTAAACCTTGTTCTGCCATAAACCATTTTGACATGCATCCTTTAACAACAATAGCACTACGTGTATCTATATGGCAATCATCAATGATAGACCATAATTTGTCATTAATCCTTAATTTATTAAACTTAACCATCAAACCTTGTCTCCACACGGAGTCGTAAGCTTTGGTACTTTCCAAAATGAAGTACATGTATATCCATTGCTTTTGTTTTCCATATTGCAGTATATGGTTTCTCGTAATGCAAATACAAAAAGGAGGATTGGTGTGAACAAAGAATGGCTAACACTTGGTACATAGTAAAATTAGGTGAAAGAAAGAACACAAAGCAGAAAATGATCAGTACCTAGTCTGCAAGATTACAAGAACGACTACAAGCTTCCTATAAAGAAAAGGAAAAAGATGTCAAGCTAAGTGCTAGGAGGGATACACCAATGTATATTGGAAGTCTGGCACAAGAAGATGAAGGAGCTGTTTAAAACCTAACGAAAAAGCTATTTGGTCGCACTACAACCCAACGTGCTCTTGTGAAAGATAAATATTGATTGATTGTATATTGTTTAACGTCCCATTCGAGTATTTTTATACCCATTCAGAGACGTCACCGTATGCCGGAGAAGGGCTTCAAGTTTAGACCTATACTCGGCACTCAGGGCCATTGAGCAGTGAGGGTTCTTTATCGTGCCAACGCATACATTGACACAGGACCTACGATTTTAATGTCATATCCGAAGAACCCATGGCTTTTCACTTCTAGTGCCGAGCACTCGGCGAAGTAACAGTCACTACCTATGTTTATGTCTTTGGTAAGACGCGGCGCCGCAAACGAGAATCGATCCCGGGCCTCTCGATTACGACGCGAACACTCTACGGTTCACTCGGCTACCGTGACAGGTAAAAGATAAAGATGGTCACCCACTGGCAACAGAAAACAAGCAAGTCAATTGTTGAGTACAATATTACCAGGAGGTACTAAATTGCCCAAAACCAGATGAACCAGCAAGTTCAGACCCTACAGTAAAAGATTTAGAAATTAAATTAGAACCAACCTTGGGGGAAGTCCAAAACTGTATTAAAGCATTAAATAATGGTAAATCCCAAGGCAATGACTACATGCTGAAATGCTGAATCAGATATTGCAATACTATTAATTAAAACTCTGTTAGACTTATACATACAAATCTGAAAAAATTAACAATACCACACGACTGAAGTAAATACTAGAGAGGCATATTACTCTCAGTTCCCGGCAAGATGTTCTGTTTAATACTGCTGTAGAGAATAGTTAAACAACTAAACTCCAAATTCACAACAGCAATTTTAAATCAGTTCTCCTGTATTGGTCTGAATGCTGGCGTGTAGTTCACAGAGTCATGGGAAAATTAGAGGCATTCCGCAACATCTGTCGTCGAAACATTCGCCGTATCTTTTGGCTGAAGAAGATATCTAAAAGAGACCTGCACAAGGAGAGCAAACGCAGAAGCTGAACTTAAATCAAGCAAAAAAGAAAGATACGAGGGGTGATAAAAAAGTTCGCGAACAATTTGAATAAAATAAAACAAATAAAATTAGGTTTCAGTGTTCATTTTTTTAAAAGTGACCCTCCCTTAATTTAATGCGTATTTGCAACTGTTCTGCACATGCGAGAATCACGTGATCCTGGCGGTCACGTGACATGCTCTGAAGCATTCTGTTCATGGACGCTAAAATATACTTCCTAGTCTTCTTTTTTTTACCATGCATGTTAATTTTTATAACAAGAACAGTCTTTTGGCAGATACAGTCTCGGAAATAGGATGGTTGGATAAGGCTATCCTTTCCCAGAAAGACCATAGTGACCATCAAAACCCAAGTTCTCTGTCTTAGGAACTTCCTTTATCCAATACAGTAAAGTCGCCAAATCCAGGTCATGTCAGGGTGTTTCGTTGATATTTTGCAAATCTGTCCAATTTATATCTTATGCAATATATGTATTGAAAGAACAAATAGTGAGTCATCCAAACACCTTTTCGTTTTCTAAGTAGCTACACGGGAACAATATTTCCAGGGGTATTTCAGCAAGGCCTAGATTCCCCAGTTACGAATCATTTTCTCCAATTCCGGGTCATGTGACTTCACGGTCGTGTAATATTCATGGAACGTTTCGGAACACGATTTTTATGTTGAAAAATAAAACAATTCATGTACAGTGGCGTGCCAAAAGTGAAGATAATTTTATTTTTTCTCTATATATTTCATTGAAAACAACATTTATTAAAATCATAGGTAAATGGTCAATTTTTGTCCAATTTAATTATTTATTTCAGTACTTAAACCAGAAAATGTGTAGTTATCTTTCTTTAAAAGATCATTACATGTTTAATATGTAGTAAAATATAGTTCATCACTAAACATCAGTTCTAAAATTCAAGATCAATGTTTACTATATAATTCATTGTGAGTATATGACTTACAAATTCATGTCACACTTAAATTACAATATTTTTAAATTATCAATGCTTATCAGATAAAAACTATTGTTTTTTTTAACTACAACAATTTCTTGGATTATCAAGAAATTTTTGATAAAATCTGTCAAGAAATGTTGTCATACCAGTGATTTTACAAAATATTGTTTTCAATGAAATATATAAAGAAAAAATAAAATTATCTTCACTTTTGGCACACAACTGTAGCTTGGGAAAAAAGTAAAACAACAACAGAAATATGTTGAAATTATTTTTAAAACAATTGCAACAAAACAAATTGCAGTATGCAGAATTAAAAAATGTATTAGGATTAAAAATAATACAATTAAATTCATTTATTAAAAAAATGCATTTCAAGGGTTCACTCGACTTTAATTTTTAGAAAAAATATTTTCTAGTTAGAATACTTTTGATAATCAAGGTAAATTCATGGTTGTCGATTGGTTTTGCTCATAGATTTTGACATGTTCATGCCACGAGATTGTTATACCCGCAATTGGAGAAACTACTACAGTTTGATTTAATAATCATTATAATTTTATTTATGCAGCGATCATTATGATTGATTTCTGAGTTAAAACTAAATGCATTTGCCATACTTTCGAGCTATTATCATTTATCTAGAACGTTTAATCAGCCTCTTCGCAGCGAACAAAAACGAAAGTAGCCCGTCACCGCAGCAGAAACATCCTAGTCTTTAATGCGTGCTTTTCAGAATTTCGATTGTCGGATGCTCTCTTAAAGTTTATATTCAAAATTTTGTAATTAATTACATACAGAAAGATCAGTTCTTCGTGAACAGCGTATTTATTAAGTTTTTTGCGCTTAATTTCTAACATTAGGCATAAAATACACGCGAGTGACCCGGAATTGGAGACGACCCGGAATTGGCGACTCCACTATATGTATGGAAAAATTTGTGGAGACCTCCTTTTTATAAAATTTATAAATATGTTAATGGCCTAAATTAAACGATATTTCAGGGATTCAATAATAACATTATTAAAATATTCAACCATATTTCTACCTGTTACTTTGCAATCTTTCATAACAAATTGCCTAACAAAGGACGCATCTCTTCCCAAGCTTGCTTTCGTTGGGCTACAAAACAAACGTCATTTTTAACCATCTTCCTCCCACCACTTTACAATCAATCCAATTTATGATTGAATGTATTGAAACCTTGTACAAATTATTATACGTTACTTCAAAGGAATTTTCAAGTTATATATTCAACTATACAGCCGTTCGTTGCTTGAGTAAGCCTATGACATCTATTTCGTCACGAGTCACCTACATATTGATGTCATTTTCACATTAAGACGTCACAATGATGGAGAAAATCATTACTTTTTATATGTTTTTATAGAACATATGCATGACTCTGATGTGCAAAATTTCATTCTGATTTGATTTGTTGTTTTGTAAATATAGAGATAGTTCGCGAACGTTTTGATCACCCCTCGTAGAGATGGCTTGGACATGCGATGAGAATGTCCCAGAGCAGGATATTTAATACAGTCCTACATTGCACACCATTTTGAAATAGGAAGCGAGGTAGACAATCGACAACTTGGAGAAGAAACAAAACATCAGAGCTACAGGATATGGGCAACTCGTGGGAACAAGCACAGTATGTGGTGGCAAAGACAGAGGATTATGGCGACAGCTTGTTGAAGCCTAATGTCCCATCGGGGACGAAGAGGATGAGTAAAGTAAGTAAGTAAGTATGTAATGCAAAAGATGCTGTAGTACATGTACACTACAACTTAAACTTTTTTGGTACCCTTACTGATAAGCATTACACAGTGACCATTACACAAAATAAATGAGTGTATTCGATCATGATTATTTTTTTCAAACACTTCTAAACATTGTACATTACAGTGATACTGGTCTATATCTATTCAGGTTTGTTTTGGGTTTGTTATTGTTCATGACGGTACGTATTTAACTTCTAAGACAGCGTTAAAATGTTGCAAATAACTTTTATTGTTTTCTCCCCATAGTTTTTAATATATTGAGTAAGTACTATAATATTGTATTTGGTATACCCCAGGGGCTTCTTCTGTTTTTAGAGGATAAAACGGTGTTTAAGACTTCAAAACTCAATATAGGACCTTTTGGTATAACAGCATTGGAAATAAACACTTTCATTTGTTTATATCCTTGTTGTTTAATTTTTTAGAATATATCAACAAACTGATTGTCATTACACTTTAGATAAATTTCTTGAAAGTAGTTAGCAAAAACATCTGCAACACTGTCCGGAGAGTTTTCTACGTTGTTTTTATGTCTAATATCTGGATATATCTTATCTTTCTTTTGATATCTCTTGTTTTTAAGTAAGCCGTACATGATACCCTGCTTCATCATCTATATCTTTATTTACAGTATTAATATACATTTCATATGCTTTATCCAGAATTTTTTTTTTAAAATTCACGCTTAGCTTTTAATTTTTTGTAATTATTGTGGGATATATATTCCATACCTCGTGGTTTTCCGTCGCTCATCTATAATTTCTACGTATCAAGTTCTATGAGGCTTCTGTTTTCTTTTATCAATAAGACAGAATAAGACTAATTAAGTTTTAAGACAGTGATGGACTGTGTTTGCAAACAAGGACATAACGACGATCGTAGATTTTAACAAATGCTGACTGTAACACGGTTGTTGAAACCCTGTAACATCAACATCATTATCAATAGCTTACCTAGAGTTAACAAGAGGTCCACAGGCCTTATAGGTCACCAAAGTATCATGTATAAACTTTCCAACAATTGAATTGGTTCCTGTATTAAATCAAAGGCCATGAAATTCAAAATTTTGACAGAGGCACTATTTCTTATCATACTTATACACTAAGCTTGCTTACTTTGGTTACTTAATACCCAGAGGTAGATCAGATTAGCAAAGAGAAAATGCATTTCCACTTATTACCAGTTGTGCACCCCACCCCACGGGAACCACTGACCCTGCGGGTACATATTTCAAAATTCTGGAAATTTTATCATAAATATTTCATCATAAATGGTTGATTAATACCAAAAAGCATATTTCGAAGCATTAATTTATTTTCAGACTATGTAACCCCACCACAAGTACCCTGACCCATAGGGCCCTAAAATTGACCATTTTGAAAGAGGAACCTTTCATCATCATTAATATGTACTTAGAACATTGGCATAATATCCAGGAGCAGAGGGAAAAGTTTCCAAAGAATTCATGCATTTTCACTATATAATCAGTAGATCCCCGTCTAACACCAAAACCCATAACCCTGTGCCCTGAAATTCACAAATCTGGAAGAGGCGTCTTTTCGCACCGGAACTATATACATAGTTCATTGGTTTGATACACAGAAGCAGAGAAGAAGATTTTTAAAGAATAAATGTATTTTCACTATATAATCAATATCATCGAGGCCATATAATTTACAATTTTGTAAGAGGCACACTTATTCAATATAAATATGTGTTGGTTAGTTTGTTTAATACACAGGAGCAGAGAAGAAGATTTTTAAAGAATTTATGCATTTCACTATATAATTAATAGAGCCCCATCCTAACACCAAAACCCATGAAATTCACAATTTTGGAAGAGGCAGCCTTATTCAACATAACTTTGTATTTGGTTTGTTTATTAAATGCCCAGGAGCAGAGAAAAAGATTTTTAAAGAAATAATGCATTTTCACTAGTATATAATCTATTTAGCCCCGCCCTAGCACTAGAACCCCTGACCCCAGGGCCATGAATTTCACAATTTTGGTAGAGAACCTAATGCTAATTCCAATCATGCAAACAGTTTGACTTCTTGATGTCCAGGAGTAAGACGGTTTTTAAAGATTGCAGTAATTTTAGTGGTTTTGGCCCCACCCCTCAGGCTCCAGGGGGCAGTGTTACAACGCACTTTGAAAAAAATGCGTTAATGGGACAAAATCAACGCACTTTGAAAAATTAAAATTTCTTTTCAAAGTGCGTTGATATCGACCATATTAACGCACTTTGAAAAAAAAATGTATGGCTTGGTCGATATTCTTGAAAATCTTAGGTATGATAAATACTAAGTAATTGAACCTTTTGAATAACTTTTCGGTGATAAGGTCACTTCAGGATGTGAAAGTGAGCGATTTTGATTTTTCCATACTTTGAAAATTCTTTTTCTCTTAAATATTTTACTGTACTTAATTTTTTCTAGTTTGCATGCATTTAATGTAAACTAAAATTTATTTAAAATACACATGTTTGGGTGTAGCATAGTCATCCGGGTTTGGGTGTAGGGGGGTACTTTCAATTCGCTACCTAAGTAAATAGAGTTGGTCTGAGAGATCTTTTATATGTATACTCATACTTCTCGTTCTCGATGAAGGTTAGTTAATACATGTAAATTAAACCGTTCTTTGAAATATATAATTACTAGTATTAAAAGTCGATTCTCTCAATTACTAAAATCTAAGTCTAGAATTTTTGTTTTATACATATTTTTTTCAAAGTGCGTTAAAAGTCCATATGGTAAAAATGTTGATGTACACTCTTAACGCACTTTGAAAAAAAAATTCAAAGTGCGTTGAGTGTGTCCCAAATCTAACGCACTTTGGAAAAATTTTTCAAAGTGCTTTGATTTTGTCCCAATTTTAACGCACTTTGAAAAGTTTTTTCAAAGTGCGAAATTTTTTCAAAGTGCGTTGCCACAGGGCAGAGACCATGAAATTCACAATATTTGTTCCCCTTCACCCATAGATGCTTCATGCCGAATTTGGTTAAAATTGGTTGAGTGGTTGCAGAGAAGATGCTAAAAATATTAAAATGTTAGCGCACGACGCACAACGCACGACGACGGACGAAAACTGATAGCAATAGGTCAACTGAGTTTACTCATGTGACCTAAAAATTGACCGAACTCAGAAATGCCATTGAATATCGAATGATTTCTATGGCATTAACAGGTGATCTGATAAGTTCTGGTCGTTTAAGTTGTATAAACTATTCTGATAGACCAATGAAATGTTTCTTGAAAGTTAAAAGTTACAAAACAAGTTTATAACCTTATAACCTTTCAAATATTTTATTAAACAATTCAAAAAAGGATGTATCTTTGCCAAATAAAAAAAAAGTTAAATGAAGAGGTAGTTATTTAGCAAAAACTTTTAAATTCTCTGTAAGAAAAAAAGTTGATTTTATATATCCTTAAGTTATACTTACAGGTTCTTAAGATTAGTCAAGCCGTAAAACGCCTTAGGCGATATCTCTGTAATCTTATTGCTTTCCAAATCTCTGATTAAAGAAAGTGTCAATTTTAGTTGTACTAACAGTATTCTATCAGGCAAATAATATATATTGGTATATTAATATATTACATAAGGCGGTCTGACTTAAAATACAATCAGTTTCTTACACATTTAAGAAAGTGACCTCAACAAAACTATCTATTTTTTTTTAACAATAAGATTATTTCCTTATTCACTCACACTACTCATTAAAAAGCAACACGATCTTCTTTATCCATGCCTTTAAAGGTAATTTTCTCTCAATATTGTGCACATTTATAATATTGTATATTTTGTTTACTCTCTTCTATTTAATTCAAAATTCACATTTGCGGTACTTACAGAGAAGTTAGATTTTCCAGGGTAGAGAAAGCCTTCTCTGGGATATGCTTTATGTTATTTCCCTCCAAACCTCTAAAACATTGTTTCTATTTAAAATTACAATCAATATACATCCAAATTTGAAATCAATTATTGAGATCAATATGCTGCCGGTCTTGTAGAGTAGGATTTCCTCTCTGATATCTTTTCCACTAAAAAACTGACTCAAGAGTTGGATCCCCCCGGAAAGTAGGCCGAAGACTACGTTTAGCCCCATGGAAAAATTGACTGCAGAGTAGAGAACCTACAGATGTCAGACACCAAATTCAAATTTCCTGGGAAATCCTACTTTGTTCAATAGTTACAGATTGCAATTTACCCTAAAGTCTATACCATGACTGTTCCTGTGTATGTGGGGAGGGGGCAACACATCGTTACAAGTGTACCTTTTGTGGAAGAGTTGGATTTCCCCCATACATATAATGATTTTTTAAAATGTCAAATGGATATAGGATACAACACATTCAATAAAAATTAGTTAAATAAAACTTTCATTTTCGGCAGTTTGGATGTTATTCATTAAAATAAATCATACTTACAGTATTTTAAGATTGGCGAGACCTTCAAATGCTGATTGTGATATCTCTGTTACATTGCTATTACTCAAACTCCTTAGTAAAGTAGAGAAAGTAAATCAATAACACTTCTGCAGCCAAATATGATTTTAAATGCAATATCAATTCTATGTGACACTACTTTGTATCGGTTGAATTAAAAGTAATGTAAAAGGGAAGCAATTGAACTGAAGTTATGTTTATAAAGATAAGAATTACCAAAAGTAAAATAATGAAATCCAAATTATATTTCGAATTTTAGTGCTCGTTGTAATATTTTTCATTGATAATACTTACAATGTCGTCAATTTTACAAGGTCAGAAAACCTTGATGGCGGTATCTTTGTTATAGCAATTCCCGAAATATATCTGAAGAGATAAATGTAATACTTCAACTTCCAACTATTCTTACATTTAACATTTTCAAAATATAACAACTGTAACAAATTAATGATATACCGGTATTTAAAATTAAAATCTAGGTAGGATATTTACGAATATTATTTTTCTCATTCATTTAGATCTCTGATTAGCTCAAACTTGATCGTATGATCAAGTATATAACAACATAAAGACTTATGTTACTATTTATAGATTCTGAAATGCATATCGATTTGGCTTCTAAAATGGAAATAATATTCTGCTATCAATAGCTAATGCAGTGTATGACTTGATGTTTCTAAAAATAAAAATAAACTGAAACACCAGTTTTTAATTCTGATGTTCTGTAATATATCTGCAATAACAGCTCTGTAATAAAAGTAATTGATCAGACGTGCCAGTGCCTTTAATGAGAATTTACTTTATATTTAAACGTATTGGAGATGTTTTTCAAAAATTAATAAAAAAAAATATACTAAAGCAAATGTAACCTTTTAAATTAATAAATTCCCTAATTACTCTACCAATATAAAGGAACAATAATATTACATTAAACAGCTCAAATTAATTTTGATTTGTAGTCTCTAAGTCTTTTATCTTCATATTTTATATCTAAATACGATTAGGCAGTTTCTTGTGATTTGCTAAATTTTGTTTGTTAAAAATATACTGTAAATGTATTATATTTAGCGCGTACGATATTTGGCGGAAATTGGATTTTGAACAAGTTGGCGTGGATTTGATTTAGCGCATATCTTAATGTTCTTCTTTATCGATATACTGTAAACGTATTACATTTGGCTGTGTATTCTTTTTAGCGTTTTTGGCGGATTGCAATATCCGCTAATTCAAGTACAACGCTAAATGTCTCCACATATATCTTCAAAGAAGAACATTAAGATATGCGCTTAATCAAATCCACGCTAACTTGTTCAATATCCAATTTCCGCCATATATTGTACTCGCTTAATATAATACATTTACAGTATGTGCCAGACATTTAGCGTTGTACTTGAATTAGCGGATACTGCTTTCCGCCAAAAACGCTAAAAAGGATACACAGCCAAATATAATACGTTTACAGTATTTTCTATATGCTTGGCTTTTCAGATATTTTTTCAGAAACAAGAGCAAGTAAAAAAATTCTCAGTCTCAGATACTGTTTGCTATCTCCAATATATTTCATATGAAATATATTGGAGATAGCAAACAGTATCTGATGTTCTACCCTCCTTCAAAACGAGGTTGATGGTAGAAACTACAATTACCTTTTTATAAAATAATTATATCCTAAATTCTGTGCATAAGGAAATCTCGTTTATGAAACATGTGGAGAGAACGAGCAGTATTCAAAATCAAAAGTCAATAAAAAACAATACAAAATTGTAGCAGAGCAAACACAGACTTCCAAAACATCAGAGGTGGAATCAGGTGCCATGGAGGAGTGAGCATCCGGCCTGCTGACCGCTCACATCCACCGTGTGTTCCTTTTCATGATCGGGAAATAATTCTATACGCGGGTTGTCCAAAAAGTTCGTGAGCAATGGCGTTTTTTATCGAAATGAATGGCTCAAGATATGCCTATTGTATACCAAAATATTAGTTCAGAAAATTCAAATCAGAATCGTTTGGTTTTCATTGTTTGAACTTTTTGTTAAAATTATGGTTATTAAAAGTGGACGAGGGTTATAATGCCATACACTTTTAAATAAAGTGATTTGATTAAAATTATTTTCTTCATAAAACAATCAAAGCTGATTAAAAATTCAATATATCACAAATAAAGCAGTTATCGTCATTTACTGATATCTTTTGTATCGATTACTAAAGAGACAAGGTAAATATCAAGCGAAAACCGCAAAAAGTATGTTTCAAAAATTTACAGGAAAAGTGTCAGCCAGCCGAATCAAAAAAAATTAAGCATTTGTCCACGAACTTTTTGGACAACCCTCATAAAAGATATACTTTAAACATGAAAAACGAAGTTCCGGTTTTCTGTTTGAAACAGTGATATTGCATGTTTTTTTTGTTTTTGTTTTTTTTACATTCCGATATAAATTCTGATCTAATAAATTAACAAGGTTGTTGGATTCCTGTCACATCAACGTATTTATCAATAATTTACCTGGAGTTAAAAAATGATTGCACTTAGAGTATGCTATTGGGTATCGATTTAGTTGGGAGACATTGACACCATATGTAATCTGTTACTTTCTGTTCAAACTCATTCTAATTGTGTAAAATACCGTGGTAAAAAATACTAAGTAGATTATTGATATACTCCTTACTTTGCAGTTCCAAAACAACGTGATGACATTTCTACAACTTTCCAAATATTATAATGAACATTTCATCAAATAATACGTCTTGGCCACAAATATAGCTGTTAAACAGATACAAAATTTTTGAAATCTGTGAGCAAAAAAAAGTTTGTGTTACGCAAATAAACAAACTTAGATATATTAAGTAAACAAGCTTATAATGAATTGATGCTACAGATATCAATTCGTTAATGAGAGAGGCGTCTATTAAGCAAGGAAAGAGCAAGAGCCACTTTTGGCCTTATTTGGCACTGGGAATTTCTGAAAAATCAAAACCGATCAGTTCAGGTTGCAAATGCAGTATTTATCACTTGGAGTGTTGGTGACCATGTATCTATTAATCGTGAAGTAATTTCCCATCAAGTCAATGCATTATTAAGGTCATAAAATGCTTCATTTTCCTCAAATCCTGTTAATCCCTTTCAAAATGAGGTAAAGTTGAAGCATTTTATCAATATTTCATATAGAGCACAACCTCTGATCCAAAATATGCAAATACATAATGAAAACTCTGTTTCTGAAGATTAAAAAACGTTTTATTTTTTGGATCGTGGGCTGTGCTAATATTTTATTTCTTTGCTGAAGGTAGTCAAATACGCATGTTTTCTGCAAATTTCAAGAACATTGCTATTTCTCAAACCTGTTTTCCAATATCTGGATTCTAAAAACGAAATTTTATTATAGAAAATGAAAACACCAAGTGTCTACTTTATTTTTATATATGAAATGGGAAAGAGGGTAATAGTTAATTAATTGATATAAGTACAGGGCCATTTTATGCACAAGATGGCTCTTGCTCTTTTAATTTTTAAAGCAGAAAAACTGCTTGTATTGTACAGTAAAAGACACCAATAGCGAACACACTTTGTATGAAATAAACGCTTATATGCAATAGAATATTTTTATTCTATAAGCAAAAATATATCCGTAAATTATACTTACAAGTCCTTTAGATTAGACAAGCCGTAAAACGCTGTCGGCGATATATCTGTGATCTTATTGTTATTCAAATCTCTGTTTAAGGAAAATTTTACATAAAATAAAGCTCTTAACTCAAAATGTACACACTTCTATCATGTTATACATTTTGTAAACATTGACTATATTGTGCATCTGTTCATATTTCATTATTCATATTTTAGATTTATATAATCTCACCAAAACACGGTAAATACGTGTAAAAAATATTGAAAAATTCAGTTAATACGTGCATTTCTTAACAGAAATCAGTCAATACACGTATTTCCTAAGCAGAATAGGAATTTAGTGTATTTCCTGAAATTCAGGAAATACATGAAATTCCTGATTACACATATTTACTGTAACATATATATACCTCTCCCTAATAAATTCAAATTTTACAAACGTGACATAACATTTGCGGTACTTACAGATAAGTTAGATTTTCCAGGGTAGAAAACGCCATCTCTGGTATCTGCTTGATGCCATTGCTTCCCAATTGACTAAAAAAATTATATCTTTTTTTATAAGATTATGTTCTATCTGCATTTGTAGTCATATATTCAGATCAATTTACTACAGATACTTTAAAAAATGTAGACAATAAAACTGGAAATACCAAGGATGAATTAACCAAAATTAAGGAAAAACAAAAGTGCATCTGCACGTCGCATTTGAGATCTGAGAAGGCGTAACCATTCTTTGCGTGTTTAATGAAAACAACAAGCCAAACGTTTATTTTGACGGGATTGGTGATTTTTTACCTTTTAAAACGTTATTTATGTTGAAAATATTATTGCGCGTAAAGACGGAATAAGTTTTTTAAAAAATAGTACTACAGACTAAAATGTCGGTTATATCAACGATTCATAAGTAACAATACAATTATTCTTTAAGATTCGGATTCTCAATTTTTTTTCAAACACAATAATTCACAACATGGGTAAATCTAAATCGAAAAAGAAAACAAGGAGAAATAAACACAATAATTTGAATAAATACCCACCCCACCTTTCGAACTAAACCCACGACCTTAAGGCCATATCTTTCAAAACGATGTAAGAAGCAGCGTTCTTCATCATAACTATGGCGTAGTGTTTCGGCTAAACACCCAGCAGGAGAAGATTTTCAAAAAATTAATGCATTTACACTATACAATCCTCATCATAACTATGAAATTAGTCCATTGGGATTAATACCCAGTAGTAGAGGAGAAGATTCTTAAAGAAATAATGCATATTCACTGTTCATTCATCAGAGCCCTGTCCTAACACCAGAACCTTTAACCCTGAAGTCTTGAATTTCAGAATTTTGTAGAGGAATCAATGTTACTTACAATAATGCCAACAATCTGATTGCTTGATATACAGTATTAAAGAAGATTATTTTTTAATTTTGCATAAATTTTGATAGTCTTAGCCTCAACCCTCAGCCGTCAGAAAGAAGGGGTCATGATTTTCAATTTTTGTTCCCCTTCACGATTAGATGCTATAAGGCCAAACTGGTTGCAGTTGACTCAGTCCTTTTAGAAAAGAAGCTGAAAACGTACACAAAATGACACACAACGCACGTCGTATGACGGCGGACGAAAAAGATTGCAATAGGTCACCTGGGTGACTCAGATGACCTAGAAAATGCAAGCAAAGCAATGCTTAAAGGGCAGACATTTAAATCAAGGTCAATGAACTGTTATTATTACATTTTTGTGAAAGGGCAATGGATGTACGATACATCACATTCGTTAAAAAAATAAGATATCAATAAAATCTTTATTTCTTGACCATGTTGATAATTATTAATAAGAATAATCCATACTTACAGTTTTTCAAGATTCATGAGACCAGCAAATACAGATTGTGATATCTCTGTTATCTTGTTATTTGACAATTCCCTTAGTAAAGAAAGTAAACCAATACCTGAGTAACTCTTCTGCAGCCAATTATGATTTAAAATGTATTATGAATTCTAAGTGACAGAGTGTGTATCGGATAGAATAAATAAGAAATGTACAAGGGAAGCAAACAAACTTAAATACCGTAATCCAGATGTCTCTGGTAAGACTGTAGCTCTACTGGTTTGTATGTATACGAAAAGAAAAGTAGACTTGGATATGAAACTTTACAACAGGCAGCGAAAAAAAGAATTATTTACCTTAATGTAGTCTATTTGTGTGCCAAGTTATATTGAAATCAATCCAAAACTGTAGGATAAGTAGTCATTGAAAGTATTTCTTAGAAATTTTTATTTTAGCAACCTTGGCAACACCGTTCATCAAAATCAAAAACCAATGCGTAGTCTTATTGTGTGCCAAATTATATTGAAATCAGACCAAAACTGTAGGAGGAGTAGCGTTTAATAGGAATTTCTAATAAAATTCTATTTTTAGTCACCATAGCAACATCGTTCATCAAAATCGATGCACTATATTATTACCTAAGTGTAGTCTACTTGTATGGCAAGTTATATTGAAATCAGACCAAAACTTGAGGAGTAGAAAAGTTTTGAAAAATTGTTTTTTTACAGACAGACGGACAGAGAGACAGAAAGACGGACGTCCGTCACCATTCTATCGCATAAGCTCTTCTGATCTTGACCAGTAGAGCTAACAAGAGGCCCATGGGCCTTATAGGTCACCTGAGCATTATGCAACAACTTTCCAGTGATTGAATTTGATTTATGTTTTAAGCCAGATGCTATGGCATTCATAATTTTGAAAGAGGCACCATTGATCATCATAACAATACACTTAACAGTTGCTTAGTTTGTTTACTTAATGCCCATACCCAGGGTAGGGGACAAAAAGTGCATTTCAACTAATCAGTAATATTCAGCAATAATCAGTAGTGCCCCTACCACACATGAACCCCTGTCCCTTAGGCCTTGATATTTGATTTATACCAAGGAGCAGATTTCAAACCATTCATTCATTTTCAGTATATAAGTAGAGCCCCCCCCCTCTTCTATGGTACCCCTGACCCTGGGGCCTTGAAATTCACAATTCTGGAAGATTAGGGCCCTTGTCCATCATAACTATAAAGGTATTTCATCTGCTTAATACCTTGGAGCAGAAAAGAAAATTTTCAAAGACTTAATGTATTTTCACTTTATAATCAATAGAGCCCCGCCCTGACACCAGAACCCCTGACCCTGGGGCTATAAAATATACAATTTTGGAAGAGGCATTCCTGCTCATCATAACTATGTACTTAGTTAGTTTATTTAATTCCTAGGAGCAGAGAAGAAGATTTTCCAAGAATTCATGTATTTTCACTTTATAATCAATAGAGCCCCGCCCTAACACCAGAACCCCTGACCCTGGGGCCATAAAATTCACAATTTTGGTAGAGGCACTCTTGCTCATCATAACTATGTACTTAGTTTGTTTATTTAATACCCAGGAGAAGAGAAGAAGATTTTCAAAGAATTCATGTATTTTCACTATATAATCAATAGAGCCCCGCCCTAACACCAGAACCCCTGACCCTGGGGCCATAAAATTCACAATTTTGGTAGAGGCACTCCTGCTCATCATAACTATGTACCTAGTTTGTTTATTTAATACCCAGGAGAAGAGAAGAAGATTTTCAAAGAAATAATGCATTTTCACTAAATAATCTATATAGCCCCGCCCAAACACCAGAACCCCTGACCCTGGGGCCATAAAATTCACAATTTTGGTAGAGGCAATCTTGCTAATCATAACTATGTACTTAGTTTGTTTTTTTTTAATACCCAGGAGCAGAGAAGAAGATTTTCAAAGAAATAATGCATTTTCGCTATATAATTTTTATAGCCCCGCCCTAACACCAGAAACCCTGACCCTGGGGCCATAAAATTCACAATTTTGGTAGAGGCACTCTTGCTCATCATAACTATGCACTTAGTTAGTTTATTTAATACCCAGGAGCAGAGAAGAAGATCTTCCAAGAAATAATGCATTTTCACTACCTAATTATTTAGCCCCGCCCTAGCACTAGAACCCCTGACCCCAGGGCCATGAATTTCACAATTTTGGTAGAGGACTCATTGCTTATTACAATCATGCAAACAGTTTGACTCCTTGATGTCCAGGAGTAAAGAGGAAGATTTTTAAAGATTGCATTAATTTTAGTGGTTTTGGCCCCACCCCTCAGGCCCCAGGGGGGCAGGGGTCATGAAATTCACAATTTTTGTTCCCCTTCACCCATAGATGCTTTGTGCCAAATTTGGTTGAAATTGGTTCAGTGGTTGCAGAGAAGAAGCTGAAAATGTTCAAATGTTAACGCACGACGCACAACGCACAACGCACGACGCACGACGATGGACGAAAACGGATAGCAATAGGTCACCTGAGTTTACTCAGGTGACCTAAAAATAGAAATCTTAAAGTCATATATGGCGTATTTTTGATAAGTTCAGACTAACTTAATTAAAAAGATCTTTCTATTTGTTTTCTTTCTTTAAATAAAGATAGGACTTCCCTGTAAAGTATACGATTTAAATCAATCGCATTTCATAGACATCACAGATTTTAAACAATAACCGATTTATTTTCGGGCCAGAATCAAAAAGCAGACACAGTTAAAAGTCAATTTAACTATAGAAACGTGGCGATATTTAAGTTCAAAATCAGTGAAAAATTGAATTTGAACGTAAATAAGAATATCATGTAAATCTACACTAAATCTCGTATTTTTATTTTTTAACTCCTTTACGCCGTATGTAACTTTAACACTATTTCAAATGTTATTGCTCGGTGTAATACTTCGGATGACAGTACTTACAGACGTGTCAGTTTTACAAGGCCAGAGAACCATAATGGCGCTATCTTTGTTAACGCATTCTCCGAAATATCCCTAAAGAGATTAATGAATAATAATTAATATTTTTACATTTAAAAAATAAAAACTATATTATATACCTTAGTGGCAAGCTATTCACGAAATATATCGGTGTAACATGGACTTCTACAGAATCTTGTTTAAAGTAATTGTAATCACTTTGTTTGAAAATGCAACCTATCATGTGGTCTTTTTATGTCTGACATATTTCATATAAATTGTAAATACGTGTATATATAATTTGACAACAGATTATTCCGTCCACTGAACAATACATACGGCTCAAGGCAGTTGTGACCGCATGACAAAGGATGCTTATACTCCTACATGTAGTACCCGATCCATCCCCTTCAATGGTTTATATTCTGTTTACAAATCTATCAGTGTTATTTGATATTTCTGTGTATCTGATCTGTTAACAGATCTATCAATCAGATGTTAAAACAAAATAACCTTTTTCT
Source organism: Saccostrea glomerata (assembly GCA_003671525.1). Lineage (NCBI taxonomy): Eukaryota > Metazoa > Mollusca > Bivalvia > Ostreida > Ostreidae > Saccostrea > Saccostrea glomerata. The sequence goes on along the minus strand of PRKT01000003.1, from coordinate 2,759,974 downwards.
AAATTATTTTTCTTAATTCTGTGAATTAGAAAAAATAGTTAATCAATTATCTAGATGAGATAATTTCATAATTTAAAAAAATATCCTCTTTTCTTTTTGAAACCTTGACATAAATGATTCACATAAGATCAAGATGCTTTAACGACATGCACGTTTTTCAAAATACAGATACAAATCAAATGATCATAATGATTAGCTTGCATTTATGTACGTTTAATGAAATGTTAAGTTAACATGCAGCGAGGTTCTCCGTCATTCCAAATTTAACTTTGGCGCAAGAATTGCGCGAAGTTGTAATATTCGCGGTCATTCTCTACCAAATTCTCGATGAACCCGAAATAAATTTAAAAACATAGCGTCTATGAATAAATATCAATTTTAAATGCAAACAACATTAACCATTTGGAAGAATGATTAATAAATTCAATAAAAATGATAATAATAAATTGATCTCGATTTAACATAATGTAGAACAAAATTAAAAAATCTCCATAATATATGAATATTAAATAATACTGTGAAAAAGACCAACCCTTCCGAACACACAAACGTACTAAATAAATAGATATTTGCTTATAGACCCTAAAAAAAGAATCAGTTATAACCGGTTTTAAGTATCTAACCCTAATTTAAAAAAGAAAATATTTACATAAAGTAAATATATAGTGTGGTCATTAAAGGACAGAGGAAATTCTGGTTAGTCACACAAGACACATAAAATGTTTTGTGCAAGAACAAAGTTAGAGACATACATGTTTGCTGTAGAACTTTTTTTAGCTTGAACAAATTGATATTTAAATTTTCCTTTGTAATTATGAAAAAAGGGCTTCAAGTGTCCAGCGAGGTCTGGAAGATAATTGATTGTGCAAGCCAACAAATGGGTTATAATAAGAGAAATTTAAAATTAACAGTTTAGCATAAAAAAACCGAAAACGGTACATAATTTATCGTACTTACAACGACGATCTTACTGTTGCGTTCATATTTTAACTGTGGCGGAACTATGGTGCTGAATTTTAACTGTGGTGCTAAAGAAGTTAACTGTGGCGGGGCCGCCACGTTATACGGCCTAAGAAGAATCGTGAAGCAGTAATCATGCTCAAAAGTCCTCACCATCTTTAGCATAATCTTTATTGTTCAACCTTGAAAAAAATGGTTGGCCGGTATTTGGCAATATTTGCCCCAGAAATATCAAATCATTATACCTCTGCTGAACTTACAAAATCAAAATTTATATTGAAATAACTGTTGATTGAATAAAAAAATATTGAATAGATAAAAGGAATTCCTAGTTTTCTGGATATTAAAAATCGTTTACGCGTATGTCTTTGTTATAGTCTGTCAGGAGAACGAGGAAAAAGATACGCTTCTTTAATAAGTTGTTCAAAATAAACAAAACAATTTGAGAGCAGAACAAACATGGACTTTTGAAGAACATCAGAGGTGGGATCAGGTCCAATGGAAAGGGACTTTCACCCAGTTAAATCTGCCATAAGCATTTTTCTTTCCTTATCTAGTACTAGTAAACGGAGTACTCTTAAACAATCAAATGTAAATCTTCAAGCTCAAATATCTCTACAACTCCACAACTACACCCCTTGAAAACACCATGAGAGACCTTAGTATTGAACAGGAAGGCAGAATTATCCGTAGTCAAATCTAGTTTTAAAAAGAATAGCATAACAATTGGTATATGTCAGTTAAAAATAAAACCCAACGATAAACCTTTTTTTTACAAACACGGTCATTACAACGATCATAATTTAACATAATGCTAACTTAACGAAGCTGTTGAAAGCCTGTTACATCAACGTTTTTATCAATAGCTTTCCTAGAGTTAAAAACTGATCAAACTCCGAGCATGCTTTGGAGTATCGAATACATTGGGAGACATTAACACAATATGCATGTTATCTGTTAATTTTTTATCAAATCCGTTTAAGTTGAAAAAAACACCGTAGTATAAAGACTATTGAAATGTTTCCTTAAACTTAACATAATAAAAACAAATTTATAACATTTCTAAATCATATCAATATTATTTTAGCAAATAATGCGCCTTGACCAAATATAAAGTACGTTATGAAAACAAATAACAATTAAGTTATGAGAGAGGTTTTTATTATGCAAAGATATTTGGAGTCTGTAAGCAAAAAAAATGTGTTAAGCAGTTAAACAAGCTTATATCGGAAAAGCTCACAATTGACGCTGCCTCTTATATTCTTACATGTAATGACTTACTGCACAGTAAGGTTATTTTCTAACTCACTCATGCTACTCATTAAAATAGTGACGTGATCTTCTTTATTCATGCTTTTTTAATGCTATTTTCTCTCAAAATCGGAACTTCTTTCATGTTATACATTTTTCTTTTACATCCCCTCGTAATTCTAATTCTAAATTTACAACGTGATAAAACATTTGAGGCACTTACAAATAAGTTAGATTTTCCAGGGTAGAAAACGTCATCTCTGGTATCTCCTTGATGTTATTGTCTCCCAAAGCACTAAAAAAATGTCTATATTCTTTTTACATTTGAAGTCAATCTTAAGATCAATTTACTATCGGTCTTGTAGAGTAGGCTTTCACTCTAGCATCTTTCTCCCCGAAAAACTGATTCTAGAGTAGGAGACAAAGAGAGAGAGGCGCTATTTCTATATCTTAAAGTTATTTTGCATATTTAATCTATTTAATCATATCAGAAATTAAAATAGATTTTCTGATGTCAGAAAATAGATTTTTTGACATCAGAAAATATGAATGAAATACATAGAATTTACTACTGAATGCTCCCTTATTATCGTCCTATATACCGATTACGCTGCTGCTTTGTGATAAATGTTACCACTCCATAGTTATATACTGAACCGCAAAAGAAACGCAACATACAGTAATCTACAAATGTTTGAATTTTTTATCTAATGATTATTAAAAAAGAATTCAGTAAGGCTAAAATCACTTTTCTGAACATCAGAGATTTGATAAAAATGTTAAATGTTTATCTTTTAACTTTACTAAGTAACTTATGACTTTTAAAACACCCCCTCTCGGCCATTCAATTACAACGTGCAAGACTGTCCTAAACAACACTAGCAGCTTAATTTCTACGATACAATAGGTTAATCAATATCGAGATCTGAGCGTATGAATCATTCTTTGCCATTTTTAAATGCCTGTTTTTCAGATGATTAGGTCGAATTTTCTCCAATTTAGCGCATTGTAGTAGCCCTTCGACTTCCGGTCCAAGGACTATTTATGAATAAAATACAAAAGACCCCGTTGAAGCGTAATGTAATGTATTTTTGCATCATCAACTCTCGTTACATTACCGATACTGACCAAATTGAAGATATCCATAATTTTAAGATATAATTTTACTGTACATAATTATTTCACCCTAAAGTAGGGTGTTGCGTTTCTTTTGCGTGTCAGTATAATTTCAGTCCAGCCTAAATCTTTGTTTATGTTTTTAGCATTTGTATAGATAAATGCAGAAATCTGAATAAATATACAGAAATTAATAAATGCATTTACAATGCTGATAAGTTACTAAACTATCGATATTCCGAATAAGTCTTGCAGCCTCCTTTAGTTGCTAATATAATGGAAAATAATTCCTGAGAAAATCCAATAATTAACAGAGTAACTAATTTATCCTTCATGCATTCAATTAGTTGTCTTTATTCACATCATATAAAACAAAAACTTTTAACCCTCATTATGTCATGAACTATTATACAAGTTTGCCTTCCCACAAATTCTTTATAGTAGTACAAAATCCAAACACAGTGGATGACCTACTTCTGTGAAAATATCTGGGCCGAAGAGAATTTATTATCTGCATGAGCCTACAGACTATATGTTATTGAATTTCAGGTATCAACATATTGATTTTGTGATATCAAAGATATCAGAAATTCGAATTTTTGATATCACAAAATGAATTCGAAAGTTTGATATAAAAAAAATATCGTTTAATATCAAAAAATATATTTTCTGATATCAGAAATGATTTTTATATCATAAAATTGAATTTCTAATATCAAATAATTATTTTGTAATATCAGAAAATAACTTAAAATATTAAAACGAAGCCCATAAATGACACACTTATCTAAATAGATAAGCCCCCCCCCCAACCAATGGAACCCCTAACGCTGGGGCCACAATTTTGTAAGAGGTATTGTTCCTCAAAAGATACTTATAAATCGTTCATCGGCTTAACATCCAGGCAGAGGAGATTAATACATTTACTCTATAAATCATTTGAACTCCGCCCTAACACCAGAACCCTGACCAGTAAAATTTACAATTTGAAAGATGCGCCCTTCCTCATCATAACAATGTATTTAGTTCATTTATTTTACACCCAGGAGTAGAGGAGAAGATTTTTAAAGAAATACTATCAATCCATTTTCACTATTTATTCATCAAAGCACTGCCCAAGCACTACAACCCCTTATCCTTGAGTCATGAATTTCACAATTTTTGGTAGAGTACTCAATTTTTGTTACAATCATCAAGCCAACTCAACAAGTTTGCCTGATGTCCAGGAGTAAAGAAAAATAATTTCGAAACTTGTAATTCTTTATGCTTTCAGCCCACCGCTCAGGTACTAGGGAGGCAGGGCCATTAATTTCACAACTTATCTTCCACTACACTTATAGTTGCTATAAGGCAAAACTGATTGCAATTGTTTCAGCCCTTTTAGAGAAGAAGCTAAAACGTACAAATGTTTAAAAACACAGTGCACGTTGCACAACGATGGCCGAAAAGAGATTGCAATAGGTGTCTCTTAAGTAACTCGGGTACCCCAAAAATAAACCGACCAAGGCTGGGCTTAACAGCCAGTCACTTAAAATTGATTGAATATAGGACACAACACATTTATTAAAACTAAGTTGAATATTTTCAAAAATTCTCATTTTATTTACAGTGTGGGAAGTTATTCATTTACATAAAACATACTTACAGTATTTCAAGATTGATTAGACCAGCAAATGCTGATTGTGATATCTCTGTTATCTTGTTAAAGTTCAGTCTCCTTAGTATAGTAAAGAAAGTAAACCAATAACTCTTCTGCAGCCAAGAATGATTTAAAATGTTATCAAGTCTATGTGACATTTTTTATACCGGATAAAATGAATAAGTAATATAAAAGAGGAGCAAATGAACTTAAGTTTTACTTATCTAAATAAGAATTACCCCTAGAAAAAGAAATTTAAATTAAATTTCAAATTTTATTGCTCGGTGTAATACTTTGTGCTATAGTACGTACTTACAGTGACATCAGTTGGTTGACAGTACTTACAGTGACGTCAGTTTCGCAAGGCCGGGGAACCATGATGACGCTATCTGTGTTAACGCATTCCTCGAAAGATCCCTGAAGAGATTAATGAAATACTTCAACTTCTACTGATCCTCATATTTTAAATTTTTAAATTTAACAATTTTAACTAATTCATTGCATATCTAATTTTTAATCTAGACAAGCTACTTACGAATAAGTTGGTGTTACATGGACTTCCACGGTCTTTATTAAAGTCATTGTAATGACATTTTGGTTTTTTTTTTTATAATCAGTCGGAAGATCGAGGGAAAATGTATACATTTTAAAAAAAAAATACCGGTAGGGCCAAATAAACAGTACAAATTGAATTAAGCAGAGCAAACACAAAATTCTGAGAACAGGTTTAATGGAGGACGATGTCCCCAGTTAAATCCTCCATGATCCTATTTCTTGATCTAGTAAATTGTTGGTAATTGAGTAATCGTAACCAATTAAACGTAAACGTAAATTCCAGTCTTCAAATATCTCAATAACTCCACGTCTTCGCCCTCCAAAAACAACATGTACCTTTGTATTGATCAGATGGACAGAATTATTATCCGCAGTCCAATTCAGTATTACAAAGAATGACATTACAATTGGAATATATCAGTCAAAATAAGATCCGATGATATGCTGTGTTTAGAAACAAGGTCATTGCAAGGATCTTATTTTTACAAAATGCTGACATCAACGAGATTGTTGAAATCCCGTAACATCAACGTATTTATTAATAGCTTGATCATAGATTGCAATCAGAGCATGCCATCGATTATCGAATGTGTTGGGAGACATTAAGAGCCATTCTCTGTAATGATTTGAAATTTTATTTAGGAGCTGTGGCACGCATAGTCTCAGAATTTCTCCAAAATCTCTATGATAAAAGTCATTGATACCCTAAACTGAAATCAGGCAAAAATTGGTTGCTATGTTTTATAGTTACCATGGCAACATGTCTTAAAGTTCGAAAAATGGCATTTATAAACATGTTTAGAGCCCCATAGTTAACATTTGCGGCAAAGCAAACGATTGGCAATGACTGTTTCCAAAAAGTGATGGTCAGATGTCTCAAATGCATGATAAACATGTTTGGTTAATCAACTATTTCATACGTTACTATGGTAACAATGTATTCAAAAGTAAAAAAAAAATATTCATTGAATTTTATAAAGTCATACACGTAAAAATAAAAAGCAATTATAGGATGAAATGTGACCAAATAATAGAAAAAAGAGCCTTGAAACATATACCAAGAACAAAATATGATATTTCATTTTGGTTGGCAATGGTTGCCAAGGTTTTTATACCACAGAGAGCCTTCAAAGTAACACTCTGTATGTTTAAATCTGATCCTATCTTTTAAAAAAAGCACATTTCCTCATAACTAATGATCAATTTTATAAGATGTTGGTGTGCTCCAAGTTTTCCCATTTGAAAAAATTCAGATTAGATTTTTTAAATAGAGCATTGCTATGGAAATAAGCAGAAAATATATGCTTAAAAACCTGAAAAATATTTTCTTCCCTTAAATGTAGATTCCCAAAACTTTTATGATTGATATTTATTAACAACTAACTTGACTTTTAATTTTGAATATCATCCAATCTCTAGTAGCAATTATACCCAATTTTTCTTATGTTTTTGGTGTTGCAAGGTCCTAAGGATGTATATTTGCCAGTCTTGAATTTTCATGGTTTTCCTCAAGACAGTAGCATAAACCCAATCTTAGTTGCTGGTTTTGCATGGTTACACTGTGTTACCATGGCAACCATAAAAGTTATTTATAATAATATTGCTTATACTTATATACTTAAGGTCAAACACTTTCATTGTTTTTCTTAAGTCGTTGATTGAGTTTGAGCATGTAACACCTACCATTAGTGAATACAGAGTGTTTTTCAGCATATTTCAGCATTTTAAATGTATTCCAAATGTACCCTTGGTTACCACTTACTTAGAGATATATTCTAAACAGTTTCTTTACAGTATAAGTGACATCAAGGTGTGATGTTTTTGTGAGAATGGTTTGTTTGCTTTTTCTAGTTTTTATTAAGCCACAGTCAAGATTTAAATTGGCTGAAAATCTCGATTTTAAAACTTTTCCGGCCGTTGCCATAGCAACCGAGACACTTAGCAACCAAATTTTGTTTGATATTTATTTCTGGTGTCAAGTACTAAGCATGGTTGAAGTTTCATAAAAATCGGTGACCATGCGTGGCAACGAAGTTTAAGTGGATACAGAGAATGGCTGTTAATACCATAAATGCGATTTGTTACTTTCATTTCAAATCAATTTAATTCAATTATGAAAAATACAATTATATAAAAATAGACTATTGTAGTCTTTACTGAAACTTAACATTTCCAAAACAACTTCAAATTATTTCTAAAACTTTTCAAATACAATACTGAATATCAAAAATTTCATTAAGTTATACTTACAACTGCTTTAAATTTGTTAAGCCGTAAAACGCTGTCGGCGATATCTCTGTGATCTTATTGCTATCCAAATCTCTGTTAAGGGAAACTTTTAATTTAAATAGTACTTACAAACATACATGTAGGAAAGGATTATACGGGTATACGGGGGATGTTCAATAAATAATGTCCTCGGTGCTCAGAAAGCAACACAAAAGGCTTTTCAATGATCTAGTCTTAATGATTTTACTTAATTAAAACACATGTCTAATAGGGGCATGGACACTGTTTCAGCTAAAATTTTAAAATTTATTTTTCCATTCTTACAAATATTTAACTACGATTTGACAGTTACTATTGATTTGCTGAACTTCATTTTGTTATAAATATGATATTTTCTATACGTAAACAAAAACAAAGCACAAGTCTTGTTTACATTATGAAGAACTTTAAGTTCTGTATCTTGTTTGTTAATCAACAAATGATGTTCGAATTTGTGCTAATCAATAGATGATGCCTTAAGTAGGTAAGTAAACATTAAAATTGGTTTTAAAAAATCAGTTGAAACTGTGTCAAGGCCCCTTTAAATAATTTATCCAATTTCTGATTGTTTTAAAACACTTTTTTGAGTATGACCCTTCCTATACTGGAATATGGAATATCCTATGATTTTCTAGACTTGTTATTCTTTCTGAAAGGTGTTTTAGTCCAACTTTGAAAGTGAAATAAGTCAAACTGAAAATCAGTAAATCGTCCATATCTCACGACAGGAAGTGACGTCGTACATATAAAAAATTTCCAATAAGGTTCAGACCAATATGGCGAATATAGTTGGTGCGACAAAACATGAACTTTCTGGTTATCCCCAAATCTCCTTTATTTATTATGGCGTTGGGTTTTGACGCTGTCATGAATAAATTTAATGTAATGGATTCCTGATTCTGGTTCCTTTCTCTCATAGACCTTTTAATTTTTTTGCAAAAATTTTGCTTTCTAGACTCATCCAGGTATTGAACTGCCTCCCCGAATAAGAATTTGAACAAGACCAGTAATATTTTAAGAAAATCGCAAAACTGTACAAATTAAACTGTTTTTGTGCTCTTGAAATTCTTTGCTTTTCTCAGACCTTGGCTGTTTTTGTCACGTGTATCCTATTGTAAATTTGTTGTGAGGATTTAAAGCAATGGATTCAAGTTTCATTATCTGTCTGGATTTCAGACAAACGTGGATAATTACAATTTTTGATTTTTAAGAGTCAAAATCAGCAAGCATCGAGCATTGAATGGAAAGTCAAAATTTTATTTTTTCAAAAGCTTTTGGTATATGAAAGATTTTGTCTTACCTTATGCTAAAACACAATTAAAATTTTTTTCGAACGTATGAAGGGACTGGTATCCAAGGAAATTCATTTTCTTAGCAACGTGTTCATAAATCCTTATGAAAATCAATGATTTTTAGACATTTTTCTACGAATATTTTTTCTGAACGTGATAAGATAAGGTATTTTGGTTACTTTATTTGTTAAGAGATGAAATTACTTAATTCTCCAAAAATAGGAAAAACAAAATTTCTGTAGTGATATTGTTGCCATGACAACGGGAAAAGAACATGGCGTCAATGCTTATTAATTTTGAAAAAAGTTGCATATGTTTATCACTTAATTCACAAAATCTACAACCACTGCTGGAAAAATGAATGGTATGATCTTGTTAGGGGGTATCTATATGT
>PRKT01000003.1:2727157-2748167 GCA_003671525.1 Saccostrea glomerata | reverse complement strand
AAAAAAATTCAGTCACTAACCGTAATTAAGACTCATGAAAACGCCAAAACTGAGGCTCAGACTGCTCCAAGTTTGTATTTTCTTCTAGTCTTCTGTACACTGTTATTGAAAACAATGTAAGCAAACTACCGTTTATTCCTCCTATGTTAGAGAGCTTTACCAAAGGGAGGTAATTTGAAGCAAAAAAGACAGAAAATTATGGATTTAAATCAGTTATCATATATAAATGCTTTAGTTGCCTGCAGATTTTTTTCTTGATTCTTATAGAAGAAATACTGTTTAATATATATTTTATGTTGATAAGCTTTAATGTGGTTGTAGATTTCTTAGAAAGTACTTCAAATTTGCTGTTTTTTAAAGCAAAATAAACCTCCAAAAACTGGTTATATTTATCAAAAGGTGAAGAGAATTTCAAAAATCAACAGCTGCTAAAATAGAGTATATTTACATAAATAAAATAATAATTTAAAAAGCTTTTTTTAATGACTAGTAATAAAAAAGTATTTGTTTAACCATAAATTCAAGTGTCATGATCAGGTACAAAACACGTTATCTGAAAGGCGCGTGGTTTCCATAGCAACAATGCGAAAAATTATTTTTTGCTTGCTTTTTTCTATCATTCCCTTTGTTCTGAAAATTTATATATGAGTTTTAACCAAATCTATGTCTATGCCACTTTCCACATTATTTAACTGAATGCTCGATGCTTGCTGATTTTGACTCTTAAAAATAATTGGTTATCCAGATATTCTTTCGCGCTGCCCTTTTCATTCATTTTTCAAAATATAGGGTGACTTTTAAGCACTTAGCTTTTTTACTGTTAAACATTTCTTTAAACAGTGTAAACTATTCCCAAAATGATGCCTTTCAATTTTGCTATGTGTCCTTAAGGCATTCAAACATCATTCGTGATATTTGTTGACTTTTGTCAAACAGTACATTGGTTGTTGCTTATCTTTGTCGCCAAGGACGGTACCCATTTTTTGATACCCAGTACATCAATTTTGTTGATTAAAATCTTCCTGCTTATGTGGCAATAACACAAACATTGGTTGCTGTAAATTTCACATATTTTAGTAAATATTTCTTTGGGATTCCTAATGAGTTTAACAGCAGTTTTCATGAAGCTTTTATTTTCACTTAGGTTTACCGATTCTTTACCATTCATTTATGATGCAGTGTCTCGAATAGTCCTTGTTTTTCTGCTTCTCACAGTGAAACTATGTGGTGAAAAGTGGTCATCTAAACTGTTATCAATTCATGAAAGATTCAATCATGAAAGAAAGTCAAGCTTAATGTCTAAGGATTTCCGTTTTGTATGTCATAGAGCTCAGGACATTATTCATTGAACAGGCCTCGTATTAGTACTAAAAACATACACGTATGAAAATGATCTACACGGGTATATTAGGTTATATATAAATAAAAGTGCCTTAACTCAAATTTAAGACAAATGTTCGTCCATTTTAAAAAATGACCTAAATCAATCTTATAGTTATTTCACAGTATGATTATTTCCTTACTTACTCGAAATACTCATTTGAAAAATCGACATGACCTTCTTTAAAGGTCATTTTCTCTCCAGACTGTGCACTTCTATCATGTTGTAAGTTTTGTATATATTTCCCCTTAGTAAGGTCAAAATTTACAAACATGATATAACATTTGCGGTACTTACAGATAAGTTAGATTTTCCAGGGTAGAGAACGCCATCTCTGGTATTTGCTTGATGTCATTGTCTCCCAACCCGCTAAAAAACATTGTATTCTTTTTTATCATTTTCAATATAATGTATTGTATGAAATTTATATAAATAAATGGGGGGAAAAAATCTTAATATGCATTTGAAATCAAGTCTTTAGATCAATTTGCTACCGATATTTTTAAAAAATGTATCCCATGAAATGGGCATCGACCAGCAAAAATGAAACACAAAGAAATATTAACTTGAATCAAGACAAATCAAAAGTACATTCGTATGTCGCATTTGAGATCTACGAAGTCATAACCACACTTTTCGTGTTTAATTTTATTTATGGTTTTAATTGTATTTTTAACGTACATACGGGGTTTACATCTCTTGGTTGTTTAGAGCATGCTCTACGTATGAACAATTTTAAAAGAGATAAGATGTTGACAAACAAGTTGATGAAACAAGAATATCGAGATTCTCGTTTAAAGTCGCATTTCGTAAATTCTATGGTCAATACAATGACCTGATACCTTTATGTTGTGGTGGTCCATTTAAATTTGATTGCTCTGCTCCTATTTTCTATTGCTTACTGGACTTTTGAGCTAAAAAATACTGGTTCGAAATTCTCAATATATTCATGAAAACAGCCAGTTAAACTTTGTTTTACGGCCTTGGTGATCCAAAAAACATATATACATGTATATATATGTTTAAAATATTATTACACGCAATGAACGGAATCGATTCTAGATAATGTAATAGATAATGTAATAGAATCCATCATTGCTACGTGTATGGGACAATGAGATATTAAACTCAAACAAAGTCAGGTGTCCCGACTCACACAATGTCAGGTGTCACAAATAACTCAATGTCAGGTGTACCGACTCATGCCATGCGAGGTGAACCGACTCACACAATGTCAGGTGTAACAACTCACTCTATGTCAGATTACCAACTCATACAACGTCAGGTGTCACGACTCACAAAATGTCAGGTGTCAGGACTAACTCAATGTCAGGTGTACCGACTCATGCAATGCGAGGTGTACCGACTCACACAATGTCAGGTGTAACGACTCACTCAATGTCAAGTTACCGACTCATACAACGTCAGGTGTCATGACTCACACAATGTCAGGTGTCACGACTCACTCAATGTTAGTGTACCGACTCACACAATGTCAGGTGTCACGACTCTCACAATGTCAGGTGTCACGACTCACACAATGACAGGTGTAACGAGTCATACAAAGTAACTTGTCCCTACTCACACAATGTCAGATGTCACGACTCTCTCAATGTCAGGTTACCGATTCATACAACGTCAGGTGTCACGACTCACTCAATGTCAGGTGTCATGACTCACTCAATGCCAGTGTACCGACTCGCAAAATGTCAGGTGTCACGAATCACACAATGACAGGTGTAACGAGTCATACAAAGTTACTTGTCCCTAAACACACAATGTCAGGTGTCATGACTTACTCAATGACATGTGAACCGACTCACACAATGTCAGGTGTCCTAATATACATTATGTCAGGTGTCCCTGACTCTTACAACGACTTGTGTCCCGACTCACCCAATTTCAGTTGTCCCCACTTACACAATATCAGGTGTCGCAATTCACATAATGTCAGGTGTCACGACTCTCTCAATGTCAGGTGTCAGGTGTCATAACTCACTCAAAGTCAGGTGCCACGACTCACTCAATGTCAGTGTACCAACTCACTCAATGAAAGGTGTACCGACTCACACAACGTCTTGACTCACACAATGTCAGGTGTCACGACTCCAACAATATCAGGTGTCACGACTCACTCAATTTCAGGTGTACCGACTCACACAATGCCATGTGTTACAACTAACACAATATCAGATGTCCCAATTCACATAATGTAAGGTGTTCCTGACTCATACAACGACGGGTGTTCCAGCTCACAAAATATCAGGTGTCACGACTCACACAACGTCACTCAGGTGTCTCGACTCATACAACGTCAGATGTCAAAACTAACACAATGTTTGGTGTCACGACTCACACAATATCAGGTGTCCCGACTCAAAAAAAAATCAGGTGTCCCATTTCACATTATGTCAGGTGTTCCTGCCTCTTACAACGACATGTGTGACGACTCACACAATGTCAGGTGTCCTGACTAACTTAATGTCAGGTGTAACGACTCACACAATGTCAGATGTTCCGACTCACACGACGTCAGGAGTCCCGACTCACACGATGACAGGTGTCCCGACTCACAAAATGTCAGGTGTCATTATTCACACAATATCAGATGTCACTTAGGTGTCTCGACTAACACAACGTCAGGTGCCCCTATTCACACAATGTCAAGTGTTCCGACTCTCACAATGTCAGTTGGCCCGACTCACACAATAGCAGGTGTCTCGACTCATACATTGTGAGGTGTACCGACTCAAACAATATCAATTGTCCCGAATCACAAAAAATCAGGTGTCCCAATTCACATAATGTCAGATATTCCTGACTCATACAACGACAGGTGTCCCGACTCACTCAATGTCAGCTGTTCCGACTTACACCATGCCAGGTGTCCCGACTCACTCATTGTCAGGTTCCCGACCCACACAACGTTACTCAGGTGTCCCGACTCATACTATGACAGGTTTCCCGACTCACACAATACCCGGTATAAGCCTAAGGGTTTCCTGACTCACACAATATCAGGTGTCCCGACTCACACAATGTGAGGTGTTCCGACTCACACAATATCAGGTGTCCCGACTCACACAATACCCGGTATCAGGTGTCCTGACTCACACAATATCAGGTGTCCTGACTCACACAATGTCAGGTGTCACGACTCACAAATTGCCAGATGTCCCGACTCACAAAACGTCACTCAGGTGTCACACAATGTCAGGTGTCACGACTCACACAGTACTCGGTATCAGGTTCCCGACTCAAACAATGTCAGATGTTACGTGCACGACTCAAATAATGTCAGGTGTCACGACTTGCACGACGTTAGCTAGATGTCCCGAGCCTTCTCGTGTAAAGAGAGCCCTAATACACTTCGTGTTTTATGGACTTAGTGCCTTGACCCTTTTCGGTGAAATAACAATTCTTTATTTTTTCATATTTCCAAAGTTCTACTATAAGACTTTCGATAACAATCAAGGGCTACCTATTGCAACTGCATTGGGGCGCCAATTTATCAGTTGTAAGACAAGAAAAGTCCGAATTTAATGTGCTGCTTTTTAATGAGAGAAGCTGTCTCGAAAAACAAGATCTGTCTTTGAAACACTTCTTGTTACATGAAAAACGTTGGAATTGCCCAAAAAAGAAACACATGTGAAATAAAATAACACGTTTCAATAAAAAAAAAATAAACAAAACAACAAATAAAAACAAATGCATTACTATTAAAAAAAAACTATTAATGACTTACAGATATGCTGCGTTGTTTGGGACATCTGGAATGCTCGTGAATCCTTTGTATCTGCATTCTATGGTAAACCCTTTGTATCTACGATATATATTTATTTCTGTTTTGATGCCACAAGTACATATATCACACACATTTTCTGAGGCTACAGCGACCAAAGTCACATAAAACATGAAAATTTTAAGCTTCAACATTGTTGAAACCAACCGCCGATAAATTTATTCTTCTCTCATATGTACAAAGTTCTACATGTACGTGATGTAGGCCTAGGTCAAACACATTTTTGTTTACGTTCTTGCCTATAATGATGCTGGGGTATTTAGCGTAAAAAATTGCAGCGAATTAAGTCACCAGTGTGCTAGATTGTTGCTTCGAAGTAAACAAAATAAATTGTGCGCATTTTGAGCCGTGGGTCCACAGAGGGCTTGGTGTAAAATGCAGAGAATCTCCGAAATGGAGTGTCAAAGTGTTTGTTTGTCTGTTTTTAACATCACTCTCGAGAATTTCTTACTCATACAGAGACGCCACCATTTGTCGGAACTTTAACATTTTACACAATAACCAAAATACTAGTAACACGATTGAGGGGTGTTTTCGATTTATGCAATACTTGTACATCTATTACAATTTCCATTTCAGTACAGTCAGTAGCCAATAAGGGGCCGTGTGTTTTTTATTATTATCATCAAAACGTCGGTGGCTTGCAAACCTTCCCCATTTTAGGCAGTATATATTCACTTCATCTTTTTCAAAAAAAATGTTTTGTCCTGTACATATCCAATAAAGTTTCGGAATTTTCATTGTCACCCAGAACCATTTTGGGAGTAAGAAATAAAATTCTATGAAAGCCTGAGTTCAAGAACTCTTCCTAATTTTTTTTTTTTTTGTACGGTAGCCAGATCTTCCTATGGACTGTGACTGGTAAATATTTCAAAACAATAAAGATGTAACAGAGCTCTAATGATTTTCTTTTCACATTAGGGATGATAGAAAGCAGACACTCTGACCACCGGAATCATAGAAGTTGGAATAAGACAAGCATTTCATACTTCTAATTATTTGATGAATAAACTTTTACCTTGAAGATAATATAAACTTATTTTATCAGTTTAAAGGTATTGAATCACTATTTATATTTCCAGTAAATAACACATATAGATATCAAGTAACAGCTAACAGACAACATTACTCCTCAAACATCATAAAACAACATCGCAGATCTCTTTTAATATGTCTCTCTTTTGAAATTTATAAATAAATATTCATTGTATGACATTAAAATAAAAAATTAATATTAACAAAATTCACTGTCTTTCTGGAATTGCTTTAAATGCTTGATGATTGTCAATCAGAAAATATTGATGGAAATGTTAAGTTGCAATCACATGACGAGTTATCTCCCTTTTTCACACACTTTGGTCTCGATTTCCTGTTATCCATTGGCCTTCACTGAATCATTAGCTTCTAGAATCAGGTCACAAGCTGTCTTGTGCTTTTTCCAATGAGAAACTTGACATTCCCTGAAATATAAAAGTTAAGTTATTTAAAAAAGCACTTCCATGTATTTACATCTTGCAATAAGCAAATAAAGAGCAGCAGATGCAAACAATCTAAAACATATTTTAGAAAAGGATGATAATAAATTTTGTACAAAATGATCAAATAAAATCTTAACAAATTCACAGTAAAAAAAAGACTTTGTACTTTCTTTACATATAATGGCTTACCTTCTGCAGTACCACTCGCTCTGACAGCGTGAACATCTTTTGGTGGCTTCAGCCCCACACACGGCACACCTAGGGGGGTCTGTCAGTAGTCCCTCCAAAACATCAGAGTTATAGGTGTCCGCCCATCTACAAAAACAGATGTATGAAAGAGAATGGGAATAAAAATACATGTAAATCATTTCTTTAAAGATATAGGCTCATGGGCTTCTGCAAGTTATCAAATATTCCTTTTAAGATAGGTACCCCCCGATCTAAATCCAACAGGTACTATTATTGTAGATTTATACCTTTGTGCTAAGACCTAAACACATGGTTATTTAGGTTCATTCTAATAGGTAATTTTGCCCTACCATCACTGACTTAACTTTACCATATTGTTACCTTTTGGCCTGGGCTTTCACTCACTAACTTAACTTTACTAGCGCATTCTATTACCTTTTGGCCTGGGCCCTCACATCACTGTCTGAGGGGTTAAAGAAAGTCTGGGACTGTTTCTTGGCAATCTTTTTCCACTTTCCTTTATTGTCATTCAAAATTTTCTCTTTGATTTCTGGAACCTGTGATAAAAATCATATTAAACAATCAAGGCAACACATTTAAAAATTCTAAAATAACCCCCACTGGGCCCATACTACATGTTTAACAATTCATTCCATCGAAATAAAAAAATATCTTGTAAAAATAAATACCTTTACAGTATAAATAAAAAGAATCTCATATTATTTACAATTATGCTCCTTTTCATTGGCATCAGTTTAAGTAAATCAAAGTATCTGTATACAAAATATGTTTTTTTGTGAGGAAAAAGCATTTAGTCCATGTACTGATGATGAATCTATTTAAAGTACCTGTTCCAGGATGAGTTCTCTAGCTGGGGCAGGAGGTTCCATCATTGACAAGTGCTCCAAGTACCTCTGCATCTCAACCAGAATAGGAAGCTGGTCCAGCATCACCTCAGTCAAGTGGGACCTCAACTTAAATGTAATTAACAACCTCAGTCAAGTGAGACCTCAACTTAAAATGTAATAAATAACCTCAGTCAAGTGGAACCTCAACTTGAAATGTAACTAACAACCTCAGTCAAGTGGGACCTCAACTTATAATGTAATAAACAACCTCAGTCAAGTGGGACCTCAACTTAAAATGCAATTAATAACCTCAGTCAAGTGGGACCTCAACTTAAAATGTAATAAATAACCTCACTCAAGTGGAACTTCAACTTAAAATATAATTAACAACCTCATTCAAGAAGGCCTCAACTTAAAATGTAATTAACAACCTCAGTCAAGTGGGACCTCAACTTATAAAGTAATAAACAACCTCAGTCAAGTGGAACCTCAACTTAAAATGTTATCAATAACCTCAGTCAAGGGAGACCTCAACTTAAAATGTAACAAATAACCTCATTGAGGAAGGAACTCAACTTAAAATGTACAAAATAACCTCAGTCAAATGGGACCTCAACTTAAAAAGTAATAAATAACCTAAGTCAAGTGGAACCTCAACTTGAAATGTAATTAAAAAACCTCAGTCAATTGGGCCCTCAACTTATAAGTAAAAAACAACCTCAGTCAACTGGAATCTCAACTAAAAATGTAATCAATAACCTCAGTCAAGGGAGAGCTCTGTCAAATGGGACCTCAACTTAAAATGTAATAAATAATTTACCTAAGTGGGCTCTCAACTTTTAATGTAATTGATAACATCAGTCAAGTCAGGCCTCAACTTATAATGAAATAAATAACCTCGCTCAATAGGAAGCTGGTCAAGCATCACCTCAGTCAAGTAGGACCTCAACTTATAATGTAATAAAAAACCTCAGCGAGTGGAACTTCAACTTGAAATGTAATTAAAAAACCTCAGTCAATTGGGCCCTCAACTAAAAATGTAATTAACAACCTCAGTCAAGTGGGACCTCAGCTTAAAATGTAATAAATAACCTCAGTCAAGTGGGACCTCAACTTAAATGTACTAAATAACCTCAGTCAAGTGGAACCTCAACTTAAATTATAATTAACAACCTCAATCAATTGGGACCTCAACTTTAAATGTAATTAACAACCTCAGTCAAGTGGGACCTCAACTTATAAGTAATAAACAACCTCAGTCAACTGGAATCTCAACTAAAAATGTAATCAATAACCTCAGTCAAGGGAGAGCTCTGTCAAATGGGACCTCAACTTAAAATATAATAAATAATTTACCTAAGTGGGCTCTCAACTTTAAATGTAATTAATAACATCAGTCAAGTCAGGCCTCAACTTATAATGAAATAAATAACCTCGCTCAATAGGAAGCTGGTCAAGCATCACCTCAGTCAAGTAGGACCTCAACTTATAATGTAATAAACAACCTCAGCAAGTGGAACTTCAACTTAAAATGTAATAAATAATCTCAGTCAAGGGAGACTTCAACTAAAAACGTTATAATAACCTCAGTCAAGTGGGACCTCAACTTTAAATATAATAAATAACCTCAGTCATGTAGGACCTCAACTTTAAATGTAATAAATAACCCAGTCATGTGGGAACTCAACTTAAAATGTAATGAATAACCTCACTCAAGTAGAATCTCAATTTAAAATGTAATAAATAACCTCACTCAAGTGGGACCTCAACTTAAAATATAATAAATAACCTCACTCAAGTGGGACCTCAATTTAAAATGTAATAAATAACCTCACTTAAGTGGGCCCTCAACTTTAAATGTCATTAATAACCTCAGTCAAGTGTGGCCTCAACTTAAAACATAATTCATAACTTCAGTCAATTGAGATCCCAATTTTAACATAACTTATATCTTAAGTCATGTTGGATCTCAACTTCAGAGATAATTTATAACTTCAGTCAAATGGGACCCCAACTTTCAAAATACTGTGGAAACATCATTGTCCGTCGGAAACCAATGTTTGCGCATTTTGAGATTCACCTTTATCCATGAATTTTCACCCCTATTAATGAACATCTATTTTGTAAAGATATTGATTCATTGAATCTCCCTCATAAACTAGTAACCATTCATAATAGTTTGTAATTCATGAGTAAGTAACTCCAAATAATAGATAAACTGGATTTATGAATTTGTATTGTATTTTGGAGACTAGTCAGTTTATATCTTAATTTATATTTACTGTAAATCACTTTTTTTCCACAAGAACTTTTATTTTTGCGTAATTATGCAAGACAGTGTGCTTGCGAAAATGACATTTTCACGTTTGTGAAAATTAAGTTTTCCTAAAGAGTCAATGACTATCTCATGAAAATAAAGAGTTGCGAAAATTTAGTGATATACAGTATATAAGTTATACAAATTTTGTCTTTTGTGTAAGCATACCTTAAGAATACTGTTTTTCCTGTGAGTGTTCAGTTTATATCTAATTTTTAAATAAGCTTTACAGTTTTGTCTTTTTTGTAAGCATACCTTGAGGATACTGTTTTTCCTGTGAGTGTTCAGATCATACTTCTGTTGACATTTACCATTCATCAGCAGTGTGTACAAGGCCAGCCAAATCTACAACAAACAGGAAAAATTACATAGTGAGCTTCTACTTCTATCTCATGTACTAAAAGCCCCATTTCTTCATCTTCACTTAAAAAAAAAATAAAACTAACGAACAACTTGTTAAATAAAGTCAATCAGTCTTTCAGATTCAAGCCCATAAGGAAAACATTAATTTATAGCAACTGTCTCTTTTCATGTGCTTTTTTTTCGATTCAACTACAGTTTATTTAGGTTACTTTAAATTGTTAACTTCTAAAAAACACAGGGTCTGTTTATAAATTATCATCATTGTAAATAACCTGATGGGTTATTTTCATACTCTCCAAGAAAATAATATTACCTGCCCCTCTATCTTTGTGATTTTCATGCTCTCTTCAAAGTTTAATTCCTGCCACTTACTGTCAATAAATTTGAATACTTTTCCTGCAGAAAGAAAACAAACCTAGACAATTTATCAGTTCTGACATAATCAGTAACTGAAGTTTTAGAAGAAAAGAATTTTTCTTTGTGAAAATGAATTTTATTTCATTCCTTTTTCATATCCCTTCAATAAAAGAGTATTTCAAATAAAATTTAATATTTCATCTTATAACTTTTTGTTAAATTACCATTTTTCCTTTTTGTCCAAGGTGGGCATTCCACTAGTTGAACTAACAGAATAGGAATGTCCAATGTATTTAGCATTCTGGTCATTACACTTAATGGCAAGCTAAAATTAAGTTAAAATAATTCATTAATTCAAAATGAAACACATGCCTTTGAAAAAGCAGATTTAAATCAACTTTCCTACATCACAACAGTAGAAGAACAGTACAGGTTCTACATAATGAGCTGTTTACCTACCTTTCCAGATTGTCTGTGATGTACCGCAAAAGAGAAATCACCTTGATACAAATCTCAAAATTTAATTTTTTCTCCTGCTTTTGCAACTCCTGTAACAAAAATATTTATTATCATGCATATCAATCAATTAGACCACTATTTAAATTTTTTAAATAATTCAAATTTATAAAAATTATTTTTTCATCGAACATGCTTGTATTAGTTTCGATGATAAGCTTTGGAAAAGGAAACATCACTGTTAACTGTGTACTCTAGTCCTTTATACATTTCATAAGAACTGGCCAAATCTTTACAACCAAATTTCTGAAAGTTTGCTGCCATTCAACCATCATACCATTTTTTGTCCCCCGCTTGAAAAGTGGGGGATATTAATTTGGGTTTGTCCGTCCGTCCGTCCGTCCGTCCGTCAGTCCGTCCGTCTAGCCATCCGTCCGTCCGTCCGTCTTTTTGTAACACTTTCGTTTCCACACGATATCTCCAGAACCCTTTGAGCTTTTGCAATGAAATTTAGCATAGCAACTCCCTATGGACTAAAGAAGAAGCCTATTGATTTTGAGGTCAAAAGGTCAAAGGTCAAGGTCATAAATAAGCAAATTCTGTCTGTTATAACACTTTCATTTCCACACGATATCTCTAGAACCATTTGAGCTATTGCTATGAAATTTTACATAACAACTCCCTGTGGCCTAATGAAGACCCCTAGTGATTTTGAGGTCAAAAGGTCAAAGTTCAAGGTCGTAAATTTATACATTCTGTCTGTGTGTAACACTATCATTTCCGGGCGATATATTAGGAAGATTTTGAGCTTATGCAATGTTATTTTATACCAAAACTCCCTAGGACCTCTCTTATCCCTCTCAAAGTGCCCCGCCCCGTTTGTTTTATTAGTATTTATAGTTTTACATGTCGCTATTTTTAGCACAAGGGGCATGAGGAGAGTTATTGCGTATAAAACAGGTTCTCAGCGGACTTTGTTCTTATTACATCTATAAGAACTGTTTAATAAAGGTTAAATAAATCAAACACCATGGATTGTGTAAAATTTTGACAATACCGAACATGAATATATACATGTATGTGACTTCACTTCTGCATATACTTAACTCCATGTAAAGCGATTCCGTGGTTTAGTGGTATGTTTCTCGCTTCCCATGTGAGAGGTCCCGAGTTCAAGTCCCTGACGGACCACTTTTTTTTTTAGAAATACTTTTTTTTTACTAAATGATAGTATTCAGCACGCAAAATGAAAAATTTACGAGGTCTAGCTTGTGCAAACTCATAAAATCATCATTACAGTGTGATAAATATTCCATATAAAAAGAATCTTCTATACACATTATAAAGAATAAGCAATTAAATCCTTATATCCATAATGGTATATTTTATTTGCTTCAGTATACATGCATGTATACATTTGATAATTCTACAAATTCAGTGAGTGGGATCCGACTCTCCTCCTCCCCACGAACTGCGCACGCTTTACTTTTTCCTTCAGCGGGGGACACAAATTCTCTGAATTAGCTTGTACATGTATTACTTAAAATTTCTGATGAATGACTGCTAAAATCTTTCCACAGAGTTACTGAGGATTTACTACAGTAACTACACAACTACCGTAAACTTCTAAAGACTAATTATTAACAAGGACTTACTGGCCAAATTACCGATGTGAGTTTCTGAGGACTAGCTAGCTTACTGCCAAAATTCAATCACAGTAGTTTCTGTGGACTAAGTTGATTAACCATTTCTAGGAATGTGTGTTTCTGAGTACTACTTTGTTATCAATAAGTTTCTGACAACTAATTACCACCATTTTACTATTTCGAGTCTCTGAGTATCAAAAATTTAAAATTAATTCCTTGTTTTATTGTATTTTTCTGATGACGTATTATTTAGCAATGAGTTCCTGACAACTTATACCATGGTACCATTGACAGTCTCTGAGAACTAATTGGTTTATTAATATTGAGTTTCTGAAGACTTACCTCCATATTACCACCGTGAGTTTCTGCTGATAGTGTGGGGTCATTAGGTTCCTCCTCATCATCTTCTACACTTTCAGACCTAAGCAAAATTTTTAAAAATGAGAGATTTATCATTAGGTCTATTGAACATGAATTGCTGTCTAAAGGTTATACTGAGAAAGACATTGGTAAGATAAAGGTCAGATTCAGCCTTCTATAGCAGTAGACTATCAGGTATACAGACCTAGCTACGAGTTGTGTTAGCCTTCTATAGCTATGTTAGCCTTCTATAGCAGTAGTATATCAGGAATACATACCAAGCCACTAGCTGTGTTAGCCTTTTATAGCAGTAATCTATCTGGAATACATACCTAGCCACTAGCTGTGTTAGCCTTCTATAGCAGTAGTCTATCAGATCGGGTGTACAATCTTCTGCCGCTTCACAAGTCTCACGGTAAAACATAGTAGTCTCCAACAGATTCACAACTGTCGCTTCATGATAAAGCTACAAAATATTGAAGAAAGTTTTTCTTCCTCATACAGATAACCTTAGTAAAAACCTAAAATTGAAGAGTATATTGTCCATGATCCTTAAACATGTCAGAATCCAGTTCTTATGTAAAGAAAGCAAAATTCTTTAAAAATTGTATTCTTCCAAGCTGACAAAGAATTTCATGCTAGACATACCACCATATATAGGGGGAATGTTGTCTTTGGATTGAAGTTCATGTCGACAAGTTCTGGGAAGATCTTTTCTTTCCAAACCTCTGTTAATATTAGATCATGGACAACTACATCTACCTACAAAAAGAAATGTTCATAAGATTGAGAAGCAGACAAAAGTCAAATTATTCCGAGGAAAGAAAAATTTGTTTTATCATTCTTGTCATTCTCTGTACGTAAACATCCAAATTGCAAACACTTATGATTTTTTTACAGTATAAAATTTCCTTTCATCTTTCTGTAATCATTTGATGAGACACTAATCTGAATCAAGAGAACAAAACATACATTCTGATACCAACATGCAATTCTCTTTGTTGATACATCAGTACATGTGTACAGTATAGCAAAGAAGATAAGTGACAATTCAAGCCATGGAATATTACTGTAAATTCTAAATTTCTATAAGTTTACATGTATTTATTAGTTTTAGAAGTTATAGTTCAACTTTACTGTGTTTTGGTCTAAATTTGTTGAAAGTTTTGACACTGTATGATTAGAAATAGTACTGTTACTACTTATTACATTGTAATAGTAACAATCATATAATGCATGATATGCAGTTTTTCCACTTTCCAGTTTAAAATTCATACTTGTTTTAGGATTCTTGGTATAGACATTATGACTAGTTGACTCACTTTGCCACAAGAGATAAGAAAATCCTTGATGAATTCATCTTCCTGAGCTGTTGCATTGACTACTGCCTGCATGTTCAGTTTTTCCATGTTCTCATGTTGTCTACCCCATCTGTAAGATATAATATATTCAGAATGCTGATGATCCTATGATACTAACTGGAAACTGAAGATATTACCAATCATGTGATCACCAAAAATGATTATCTCTATGGGTTTGTTAAAACAAAAAATACATGATATCTCATAGTTTTGTTGCAACAACAATATAAACATTTCAGTTTTGAGGAATCTACCAGAGATTAAGCTAAATTAAGAGAAAATGCACATTAACAAAGGAATCCATTTGGTGGCCCAAATCTCACCCTCATTGTTTCTAGAAGAGATATATAACTACTAGTACAAAAAATTTCAGAAAAAGAAAGAAATTTAACCAAACAGGACATATTCTCGTTTTAGGGAATATGTAGGGGGTCTATATTCTGTTCCATTCCCAATGGTAAAATTTAGTAAAATCAATGTATGTTTCCCAATAATTCATAAAAGAAAATTCCAAAAAAGACAATCAAAACAAACAATTATGGTTAAAAATGTCCAAACTCTTTTACATGTATTTCAGGAATAGTGTTTAAAAAAATTATTAAGCATGCTTAAAAAATTATTGTGTGACGTTAATTTTAAAAAGAAAAATAATGAACAAAAATAATTTTTTTTTTAATTTAGAAAAATGATGTGATATTCTTCTCAATTTCTACCATTATTTTTTTGAAATGCAAAGGCTAATTAGATTTGGTTTTACACCCCTAAAAAACACAATTCACAACAGATGCTACAAAATATACTGGTACAGAAAGGAAAAAAATTATCGGCTTCTATGACAACGCTGGTTGTTTTCAACTCACTCTCTTCCACCGACATCTTTTATCCCGAATTTCACCAGATGTTCGACATATGCTTCTGCTTCGACAGACAGTAAGACTTGCGTACCATCTGAATTCATGTTCAGTATCTAATATTCTTGAACATTCCAAACTAAACAAATTCTAACAACCAACGTGCGAGTTCTTGTTGTAAACTTCCTGTCGAATGTGTATCTCGAGCCCGATATTTTTTTTTCAGCGTTAACAAAAATTCTCTCCCTTGTGTTAAAGAATAAAAAACTTAGAATTCAAAGAAATACTTTAATTTGTTTTATAAAATCATAATTTAATTTTCGTTTAATATTATCAATCCATATTCATATTTTTTTCAATATAGATTCCTCATTCATTTTTCTAATTGAGCAAAAATTTTATAGTCTTTAATAAAAACACTTGAAAGGTGGAGAATTAAATTTTGTCCACCCCACTAAGTCCATAGTTAAACAATAAAAGGGCCTTTGTCGTGAGTGACACATGGAGCCCGTGAGGGCTTCGTGCGGAATCGCTATCAAGAGATTTCGGAGGCACAATTTGTGGCGCACGGTGGCAGTTAGTGCTCAACTGGCCTGACGCCCCACCGAAAATTTTTTAACACAAAGTAGAATCATCATAGTATTATATAATCTTATTCAAAGATTTTAAAGGTGTAGACCCTGTATACTTCATTTTACGAGTTTTATATTTCATTACAACTATATGTTGGGTACATAAGTCTTTGATGTGCAGTGTATAGAGGATTATATGTCCGTTCTACACTCCACGTTATAGTTTCAAGTTTATATCTACAACATTGTAAGTGGATGGAGTTTATATCTAAGTGGATGGAGTTTATAATAATTTGATAACTTTGTATTTACCCACTTAGTAAATTAATATGATCTAACTATTACTTAGATGTAGCATAAGTGGTCTGAGAGATGTTTTCCAATATGACAGCAGAAGATAATAAATATATTTACAATGTAAAACACTGATGAAAATTGAAGGAAATAAAAGAAAAGGAATATTGTACAAGTATAACAACATGCCATTTTCCAATGCCTGAATTAACACCCTTTTTTCCTAGCTTTGTTTTTTCAACATATTGTTGATCAATCACGGGCATTGAAGAAATACCTTGAGTAAAACACATAATTTTACAATTTCAGGGATATTATATAAATATAGCCATTTTATGAGGTCGATACATAGATATATCGACTTCACAGAAAAGCATTTTGACCGACCACGAATAGGTGAATGTACATGTAATTTCAAAATTTATAGCACGATGAATCAAAGGAATTCAACATTGCATGATTATCAGAAATTCCATCAAAATAATCAATGCTAACGAGTTTAACTGGATACACTTCAAACCATCTGTCAAAAAGTAAAGTTGAAATTGAAACTTTTTTCTCAGTTTTGAGTTCACGTGACAATGAATGCAATTAGAATATGGAGCAAAGTTTACAAAAATGTGTGACAAAATGTGCTCCAGTAACTTTTTGAACTCGAAACTTCAAAAACATGTTTTTATAAAAATTAATGTCCTCTGTTTAAAATGATTTAAAGAAGTCATAATTTGCATCTTTATCAGTCTAATCATTGTCATTTTTTATGGGACATGCACTTTTTATAAACACAGGAGGCCTGCTTTTCGCCAGTGTTTGGAGTGATATTCGATAGGCTAACTGACCGAGTTGGAGTGTGTGTGTATTGTGATCGCTGACACAGGACAAATCCTGCCCTTAGGTGACCAGACGACCAGTGGGGCGCCGAAGGGGGTGCAGACAGCTAAGCCGCTATGTAGAAAATATTTTTAAACCACAAGAGTGCATGCATTCACACACGAGTTTTTCTTTCCTTTAAACTTAGTTCTTCGTTCACTGGGACATAACTTAAAGTGACCGAGGAAAAAAGATGCTTGAAGTTCAAAAAACCGAGTTGAAATATAAGCTTTCTTTAAAGTTTAACGTTACATAAGTTAAAAGCAGGATTGACTCGCGTACCTTCTGTATACAATCGGACAGGGCGTCATGTACACTGACCAGCGGTAATACAAACTGCACAGCTCGGAGAGAGTGCTTAATCGCCAGAAAATGAACCATGATCGTCTTATTCCTGCCATGGGGTGAGTCTCTCTCTCTCTCTCTCTCTCTCTCTCTCTCTCTCTCTCTCTCTCTCTCTCTGCTCTAGAATATATATTTAATTTTAATATTTTACTTTATTCTTTGATTCTGTAATCTTAGTATAGAATACAAATGCTATAATCATTTGAATAAAAAAAACAACATATATAAAGATATAATGCCTCCTAATTTTTTCTTATAATATTTTAGGTTTGGGAGTACCTGGATTTTGCCTTTTGTAGCAGTATGGTTAGCTGTTTATATTTACAACGTTCCCTCTCCTATTAATCCAGAACCTTACAGGTAGGTAGAATATAAATTAATTAGAACAGAGAATATAATATTGTACACCCCTGTAATATTTCTCAAAAGCAAAGATATTTTGTATGAATTAATTGATTATACATACATGACACATGCCAACCATTTTAAGGCATTATAACTTTATTAGTTATATGATCAGTGCATATATATAAATTTTCTGTGTATTTATGAAACTATCCTGATAATTATTATAGTTATATTTTACATAAATTTTATATTCTGTATCAAAATCGTAAAGATTTCAGAGAATGTATATCTTTAAAAAGTCAATTGATTTTAACAAATGCTTTAAGCTTAATATTTCAAAGTTGACCTCTAGCTCTAATCCATAAAACAGTCAGAGACTTAATTTGCACCAATATGAGTTATTAGAATTTAATGGAAATCTCTTCAGATTAATTTTTTTCTATTTTTTTTTTTTGGTAGTTATCCAAAACCTTTGCCTGAATTGGTGGGGCCATTGACAATTAACTCCCATCTTAAGAATGCAACAAGGGCATTTGAAGGGGAGATCACTGGTCCAGAGTCTTTTGCCGTTGGCTCAGATGGTAAGATTTTATTTGGAGGTGTTTGTTTTGCCTTGAATAATTTCATAAACAAATGAATAACATTGCCTCTTAATTCTTATATATTATATTCTTAATAAATATAGCATATGCATTTAAAATATATGTAGCTTATAATTTTTATTAGGGGTGGGTGGTGTAATATACTATTCAAGAAATTTCAATTAATTTTGCTTCACTGCAACTTAGATCTACTCAATTGTAAAAGAAATGGCCAATAAGACCAAGGAAGATATATGTCTTGAGATTATGAGGGAGAGCTCATAAAATTATTTTAAGAATCAATCTTTTATCAAGGATTAAATGATTGTCAAAGGTATTGATTCTAGATAAAAATTCAAAAAGTAATTTTGCTTGATTTTTCCCATTAAGGAGTCCTGTACACAGGATTAGCTGATGGCAGAATTGTAGGATTCAAAGGGGAACAACTCTGGCAGGTAACAAGGATAGGAGAGTTCCACCCACAATGTGGTAGGTTATAAAAACGGTGCGGAGCACAATAGACTTTCATGATCACTGCGGTACTGCTCTTTTGCAGAACAATAATTAATTGAGTGAATTCTTTATTATCAACATCTCATCTACATCTTGATTCTTTATTTACAAAGGGTTTACAAAAGGGAATCAAAAATCTATACTTTTGTAGTGTAGATTTCAGACTGGAAACTCTTAGCTTCACGCTAGTGAAGATCGAAGCATAATTAATCAAATGATATCAATTTTTTTAAGTGAATAGTCAGTTGGTAGGTTATTAAATAAATCATGAATAATAAAAGATTAAGTGAAAAAAAAGGAATTCCCTAGCTAATACCAGTATAGTTCGTGTTCCAGCAAATTAAGCCTAATATAACACAATGTAATGGTATTTTGAAGGTACATTTGAGTTTGAACCTATCTGTGGGCGACCCAAAGGAATGAAGATCAACACAGCGGACCCCTCCCACCCCCTTATTGTGGTCGATTCCTACAAAGGACTGCTACAGGTGGACACAAAAACGGGGGACATACAAGTCTTAGTTTCCAGTACCACAGGTTGTTACATGTACAAAAAAGTAGGACAGAAATTAAAATATCCATATTTTTCAAAAGGAATCTGAAATATTTGCCATTTCTGTCATTTCAGTAATGTTGACTAGATTTTTGAAATATTTTTAATCATTTCCCAGAACCTGGACATGTACACTTTATTATGCCATGTCCATTTTTAATACTTGAATTTTAACCGCTTAAATAGGAAATTGTATTCTAACTAAATTGTCAATCCTGAAAAAAAGTCATTTTAAACTATAAGTGGATACAGTGGACCTTCAGATATCCGGACGTCAGATATCAGGATGCTTCAGTATCCGGACGACTTTTCATTGGAATGAAATTTTTAAAACGTTTTTTTGTTTGTTTATCTTGTAATTCAGATATCCCGACGCTGAACATATCCGGACAAATAGACTGGGAACCGAAGCGTCTGGGTAAATGAGGCTCCACTGTATTCCCATTTCCTAATGTGTATGACATCATGAACAAATATTTCAAAACACTTCTTTAATCCATACTGAACTTTGTGGATTTGAATGGATAAATTACTACTTTTTTTTCAATAGGAGTAAATGGTAAGCCTTTTAAGTTCCTGAATGCTTTAGACATTACAAAGGATGGTATCATATACTTCACAGACTCCAGCAAGAAATGGGATAGGAGGAATTATCGATACGAGGTATTTACATGTACAATCAGTTTGATGTGATTCGTTTACTTTATGAAATGTTTGAAATAAACACCAAACAAGTTATCAATATTTCTTTTTGTATGAACCATTATGCCGGTATTGATTTGCTTCAAAAACATGATTAGATAATGAGAGGTTTGAGGTTTAAGAATTATGAGTTATTGGCCATCGAAAGAATTTCTATGGTAAAACAATCTATTCTATTTTCTTTCTATCCTCTCTCTTTTTTTTGCTTTTGCAACACAGCTCTGTGATTACAACAGATGGTCATAATTTTTATTTTATTACATCATAAACTGTTAAGAAGAAGCTCTATAGGATAAGAAAAATCTGAAAACTTCTTACTCAGCTATACCAATTAAGTTTTACTGTGTTTTGAGATAAAATATTGGAGATGATAAAATCAGAGCTTATACAACTTTTCTTTTTTTTTAAGCTGGAACATATAGTGAATTATCATATTCTCATCCTTACATGGTCATGTTTAAACATCTTTAAATTAAAACAAAATGTGATTTAGAAACACTGATGCCCCCATATGGCAGCTTATGGCAAGGGTTGAATTTTTCGCTAATGCAAATTGCAAATCCAAGGTCAAAAGGTCAAAATTGTTGGTATCCAAAGGAATGCCTTGTCTAATAACCCTGTCACCTGTGAAATATGAAAGCCTTAATTATTAGTATTAACTTTCCAAAAGTTATGGTCAACGTTAAAGTTTTATAAAAGTGGGTTAAACTCTAAGTCAAGGTCAAATCTAAAAAATATTTTAACCCATCAGAAGGTTTTATCACAATTAATACACATGTGAAATATGAAAGCCCTAGCACCAACTTTTTCAAAAGTTATGGCT
>PRKT01000003.1:2700027-2718077 GCA_003671525.1 Saccostrea glomerata | reverse complement strand
GTTTCATCTTTCCTGGCCCAGTAGTTCTTGAGAAGAAGATTTTTAAAGATTTTTCAAATATATTCCTATGTAAAACTTTGATCGGCCATTTTGGCCCCACCCTATTCCCGGGGGTCATGATTTGAACAAACTTTAATCTACACTACCTGAAGATGATTCCACATGAGTTTCATCTTTCCTGGCCCAGTGGTTCTTGAGAAGAAGATTTTTTAAAAATGCCATTATTTTTTTTCTAATTCATGATTATCTCTCCTTGGAAAAGGGCGTGACCCTTCATTAGAACAAACTTGAATCCCTTTTACCCCAGGATACTTTGTAGCAAGTTTGGTTGAAATTGGCCCAGTGGTTCTTGAGAAGAAGATGAAAATGTGAAAAGTTTACAACGACAACGACGACGACAACGACAGACAACGGACAAATTTTGATCAGAAAAGCTCACTTGAGCCTTTGGCTCAGGTGAGCTAATAACAAAACTACAGGCCTTGAAAAAGTAACATTTCTATACAAACAACTTTGTTGGAAGAGACACTGATATTAGAGATGAGAATTATATCTGGTTTCACTGTCAGCGAATTTCATCTGCAGATGGTTCATTAACTTTTCATATTAAGTGGTAATACTTAATAGTAGATGATGGTATATGAGGCATCAACCCTAGCTGCTCAAATCAGACTTTCTTGGTAAGGTCATATGGTATAGAAAACTTTCAGAATTTATCTACTCATGAAAATCTACAGATAATCTCAATCATAGCTATGAGACGAGTCCCCTAATCCAATTAGATTACAATTTTCATATTTACAGTTAGTCAACAATTGAATCACTGACAAAATTAGCTGGAAAAATTATTGCTATAAAGATTTATCTGTTTTATTTCTGTGAGAAATTTCTCCTTGGTTTTGATAGCTAGCTCTCTAAAGAAAACCCTGTGTTTTGTCTTTACTTATACATCATAAATTCAATGTTTTTCTACCACCTTAACTACGTCAGTATTGCGTCAATGGCTCTCAAAGTCTGCCATGGTTGTCTGTTACTTCCATTTTTTTTTCTTCAAAATTTTTTAAACATTATTCTAACCTTGATAGGTTCCTCAGATTATTCTATTTTTATTCTTTGTTTTTTATCTTTAAGGTACATCATGCAACTCATCATTATCAATGAAATTTATCAAACAAAGGCATGTTCTGAGTCTGCTGGTGGTCTCATACTTTACATACATACAAGATATTTCAACCCCAATTTTGATTAACTTGTAATTTTTAATACCAAGTATTTTACAAATTCTAGAACTGCATGTACAAAGATGCTAGACCAAATATCTTGGAATTATTTTCATATTGAACTGAATCATCTTAAAATCTTTTCACATAGCAAATCCTTTAATAAAAAGTTAGATCCACCTACCTATTTTGCCTTTCTCGTTCAGCTCTTGCTCATACAAGGCAAATTTTCTGGGATTGTCTAAAATATGGAACTTTTTCAACAACATGGAGATCACGTCCTTTGTAGTTTCATCACTGTTAATAGAAATAATATGATATCAAAATGTGAACAGGATTTTCTAATGACATCAATCTGCATCCACACACAGTACACAAATAGTAATTGTGTACGTTACTTATTTTTGATATCAGAACAAAATATCTCAATTTTCGAATTTGACACAAATTAACTCAGTTAAGCTATAAATGGATTCAACATAACAACAAAATCAACTAGGTCCAAATACAAGCTCCACTGAAGTTTTTTGTTAGCTTCAAATGTATACGTTAATTTAAGTCAGCTTATTTTGTAAGGAATGGGTTTTGCAAGATAATGACATTTTATATAAAATATGATCTAACTATACCATGTATGTAATAGTAAAGTCAAACTCTTGGCCAAACACCCTCAAGTCTGGATGACCAAAGTGCATACATTAGTACATACTATTTATTTGTCCCTTACCTGGTTATATGAATAGACTTGACTGTGTCACGGGGCATGTAGAACGAAATAGTCTGGGTGTTCTGTTCTACGATGTGCTCATTGGTCAGGAGTTCGTAGACAGAAGGGGGTCGTGCCCCCAGTGACATACAGATAGGTCGTACAAGGTTCAAGGTCACCTTCACAAAACCCTGGAAAATTTCACCCTTTTCTGTATGCTGCAAGAAGTAAAAAGAAACTTAAGTAATTACATTAGTAGTTAGATTCTACCATCCTTACATTGTTAAAAGGAAAATATTTGATCACATTCTTTCAACTGAGAAAAGACAGCAAACACTGTTCAAACTAATTCTATGGGAATAAAGCACTTCATACAGTCATCTGAGAAAATGACAGGGGTATAGTGATGACACATGTATGACAGGAAAATCAGATTTCTCCAGTCAATATGAGAAAGGATGACATGTAAAAATAATCAATATGATATATTTGAGTCGGATTGACTCATCAGAGACCAAGGGGTTCTTATGTTGATTGTTCTCCGTTTATAACATTTCAAGTCTGTCAGGTATTTTGAATTAAAATACATTCCGTCACAATTTTTTTAAAAACTGTTTTCTTGAACAGGATATGAAAAAGTTTATTGCATTTAGGAATGCTTTCATTTAAGTTTAAAAGCAATGAAGTTCTCTTTATTGGCAATATGATATCTTAACATACTGGTAGTAACCAAATAAAATAAAGTTAATTTGAGAACTAGTTAGCATAATATATAGTATGTCAGTCTTTTTAGTTCAGCTTTCAGTTTCATATGCAGAGAAGCATTGAATTAAAGTGGTACACCTGAAATTTCAATGATGTGTATTACATGTATATAATTTACTGTATAAACACCTGAAGGGGGAGACCGACACATACTGGACCAGTGAGAACTCATTAGGTACATTTATTCAGGTGCTTGTCCATTAGGTGGAAGGATTTTCACACTCGGTGAAGCTATTCCAAGTGATTCACCACATGGTGTATTTTGGAGAACCTCCAAGACTTTTTTCCCTGTATGATAACTTGTAGACATTCTATAGCTTCCTCACCTTCTGCCAAGCAATGTTTGGTTAATCTGAAGATGGGGCATTGGAGCACCAACAAGGCAACCAATAAACCCCATGCTATATATAAGATACCTGTAGATATCTGTGATGTTTGACTTATTGCTTTCAAGTAAATCAGAAATGAAATTCTAACATTTCACACAGATTCCTTAATCCTTCCAAAGATGCAACCCAGGCTGCAAGCATGCAGTAAACTGATTTTGACACATATAACTCCAATACATTTCAAAACAAACCATATACAATTTTCAAGATAGATTAATCTAAGAGGAATCATAAATAAACAGAATGATTTAATTCAGGTTTATGAAAGTTATTTCTGTCAGATGAAATCTTTTTGACATAGAGGATACACACACTAACAAACAAGCTTTTAACTGACTCAGACATCCCATATGTTTATCATTGACTCTGTCTGCCTGTTTGTGGGTTTGTTCACCCCATTCATTTCTTTGAAACATCTGTCCTCCTCCTAGGGTTCCCCAAGAAACAAAGACAACCGCAGGAACTTGACACAGAGATTGACAAACCCTCAGACTGGCTATGATGTGTATGGTTTATCCTGCATCTTAACAGGAAATCTACCAGTGCATTGTCTGCATTCCACTCAATGCATGTGCCGCATGTTGGCAGTACTAAACATGATTTTTATTGTGAAAAAAGAATTCTTCAAATATATACCTCAGACTTCTTCCAGACAACCAAGAGAAATTTTAATTGAATCACTATAAGACAAAGTCTTTAATGTACCTTTTTGTCTATGTGGATGAAAATCTAAACATAAAATTTTGTTTTATTAAGATGGAAATGTCTAAGGTCTGGTAGTTCTTTAGAAAGTTTGGTATAAGCACTAATTAACATACAGCTAATTCCACTTATAAAAACTTTCATCTCTTAATCTAAAATCACAAAAATTAATAATTCATTTATGAGACATTTTGATTGAAAGATCAGTACAATAATATCTTATCTTCTCAATAACTACTCCTTTTGAAATAATTTACAAATTTATCAAAACAAAATGATTGCCAGAATCACCTGTTATATGTGATCAGTTTACAATCCAAAATTTCAAATTTTATATCTTCTTTGAGTTAAAGAGAGATAAATTTTAACTTTGGCATGTTATCATAAAAATTCTCTTTTTGTGCCAGACAAAAATCTCTCCTACCAGCCATCATTAGTTCAATGATCTTGGTTACTTTATCTAAAGCCTAATATTTTATTTCCAAAAACATTTCTAGGAATTTTAAGAACTGAGTAATTTAAAAAAAGTTTAACAGCCTTGGATCATATCAACTTAAATTTCTCTGCCAGTCTGGTTTTAAATGATCACATTTTAATTTCTGAGAATCAATC
Source organism: Saccostrea glomerata (assembly GCA_003671525.1). NCBI lineage: Eukaryota > Metazoa > Mollusca > Bivalvia > Ostreida > Ostreidae > Saccostrea > Saccostrea glomerata. Next base: position 2,713,683 of record PRKT01000003.1, on the reverse strand, counting down.
TATTTACTTCTCCATATCCTATTCATTCATTTTTCCTTTAAAATAAAACCATATTAAAATTGATACAAAATTAAGCTTCATTCACCCACTGGGGTTTCATCTTAGTCACCAAACACCTTCACAATAGACAAGGTGACCTTGAAATCCAAGGACAAACAAAACATCTGCATAATAATATCAGCTATCTAAATTGCCATCATCACTGAAACCTTAACTTTTAATATCACAATTTTGGCAAATGATTAAGTCTCCAACAAAATTTACATTTCATTGTTTTTCAACCCCCACCTCAATTCTATACTGCTGATTGCCAGTATAAGAAGTGGTTACAGTGTACAAGTTATCACCATGTAACACTCACTAGTTTGAAATCTGCCCCCGGCACCAGTGCATTGTATTCCTCTAACTTCTGTACATGTAATACTTACTAGTTTGAAGTCTGCCCCCGGCACCAGTGTATTGTATTCCTCTAATTTCTTCTTCAACTCCTCCCTGTTAAGAGTGGCCTGGCTCGGTTTCCGTGGTAACTTGTCATCAGGGATAGTCCCTGACCTGTAACCACTGTCTGTCTCATCCTTCTCCTACAAAAACAAATCAAATTTTTAAAGAAATCACTCGTACAGAAAATATGCTATCCATAAAACTTTTTCTTGTAATTTTAACACATTTAGAAAAGAATTGTTAGATTCTCCAAATATATGGCACCTCTTCCTCAAATTTCATTTTTCACTCTCTAGCATGTAACTTCTACAAATATAGGTTTTAAAATTAGAGTCTGTGCAATTAATTTTTTTTCAATTTTTAATTATATTTCTCTGCATAACTGATAAAAAAAATTCCCCAGAACATGCATGCAACTGATTTCCAAAAACTTTCTGTTGAGTTTCAAATCTACTTCCCCAGGCCCCTGTGAATTTTATCTGACATACATTAGAGGTCTCCGAGGTAGTCTCGCTGCTGGCGCTCGGGTTAACGTCGGAGACTCTGGGAAGTCCATCCACATCCTGGGAGGAGTCGTCTAGAGGAAGTCCATCAGGGGCGTGTTTACACGGGAGACGCACTAACTGGGCACACTTTTGGTGGCTTGTAAAATGACAATCTGTAAAGATTAAATCATCCAATTTTATAACTAATGTGTTACTGAATCAGATTAATGAATGCAAGCTGAGATAGACAAAAACTGCCTCTTATTGAGACAAAAAAATGGAATTCATTACTTAATTGTAAAGAGCTTGTATACATCTAGCTTAAATTATGAACTTTACAAAAAATGAAAAAAAGATAATCATGCTAATTATCTTCTTTTTTTTTTTTTTTTTCATTTTTGGAAGTGATCATAAAGAGTTTAATATCAATCAAATGATTGTAATGGCTGCCCTCTCTCTTCTGTATACTATCCACAAAATCAGATTATATGTTTTTAAAAAATCTGTGAATATAATTCTATCAAAAATATTATATTTCAAGTGCATCAGATATAATTACACGTTAATTGTTTACTCTGACCTTTATAGATTTAACAACAAATTTTACAGATAACTTATAATTAAATTCTAAAATACATTCTGCGCATTTTCAACAATTAATTAATTAAGTGATAATAAAACTATGGCATTCACTCTTTTTTTTCCCGAACTTTGTAATTTTGATTTATTTAGGTGTAATCAATTTCAAATATAGATCATAAATATATTTTTGAATGCTGTTATGCAGGAGTGTCAGCATGCTTGACATTCAGAAACCTTATTGAATATACAGCTACAGCTAGGTGAATTTAAGAACTATGAATTCCACTCTCTAGCCAAAGTTTGTATTAACGTATAAGTCAAAACTGTAATTAATTTGTACAGTCAGCGTTCTGGAATGGAAATATGTAAAGCAGACTTCATCTAAATTACAATAATGGCACCAAATATGGTAAATGAATTCTGAGTGTAATTAATGCTGACCCTTCATTAAGGAACAAAAATAAATAGAACATGTCAGTTATTATTCACCGTAATGTCAACCATTTAGTGGTGGCACATTCTGAGGACACAGTGTTCCCATACGAATTTATTACTCCACTCTAAATCATTTAAGGCTTTTATAAGAAAAACCATTGAATGTACCGGTACATGTATCACGTACATATGAATACGGTAAAACAACACTGGCCCCATTTCATTAACTGGATATTAAGACAAAATTCCAGACTAGATATAAAAATTACAATCAATGGAATTCAATAAAAGGAAAGTTTACATTGTTCATCTAGTTTATTATAAGCAAGATTTCAGAATATGCAATATCTTGGATAGACAAGTTTTACTGTACTTTACTGTGATATATATTTCAATCTACTCTTGGAATTTTATTTAACCGAGAAAGAATTTTCATGGACTTAGACACTCCTAAACTCATTTCAAAACAAGTGTATTTAGTTAGATGCTACTGTATTCATTTTGCTCAGTTACCACTGGTTATTAGTGGCACAGACACATACAGTAACAGAGAAGTATAGGGAACATCTGTTAAGACATAACTGTGGATACAGTGGCTGATATTTGAGATGACTGAATAAAACAACTGTCGGCCATACCAATTTCTAATATAGTTCGTCGGATTCGCCGCATCTATTTTGAACAAATCCAAATTTTAATATTAAAAAAAAAAAGATCCACGCGCACGTCCAAAAATATCCGAGTTCAATTTTTTTTCTACTTTTTACACCAAACGCACAAAAGACTTAGAAACGTGTATGACAGAAACGCGGGATTCAATAAGTGAAGTTTCTGCACGATGCCTGTGTTCATATGTACCATAGTTAAGAACAATGGGTGCGAAGTCGTCCCATATACTGCTATAGAGATGGAGGCAGAGGAGTCTTTTGAAGCTCTATTCGAAGAAACAATAAAGAGAACGTCGACAACATACGAGAGATACACACAAGGTTTAGTAAATATCGACGATATTTGTGTAATAAAAATTCGAGAAAATGCAAAAGGTGACGCTATTGAAATTTCGAAACCTGATATGAGACTGTCACTTTGCAGAGACTTGAACAGGAAATTCGTGGAAATGAAGTTACGTCTAAATAGCAATGTTAGGCCTACTCACGAGAAACAAAAGGAAAACGCATTTTCACGTCTCATGAGCGCTTCAAAAAAGTACTCTCTCCCAGAAAAAATAACAGGAAAACGAGAGGAACTTTCAGGACCACAGAATTTATATAACGATTTAATAGAATGGGCATCAGACTTCGACAATGGTTGGACAACACAGTTCATAGAAAGTGGCAAGAAGGTCTTCACATGTCTACGTAATGCATTATGGTATGTTGACAGTTCACATGCTAAATTTAAGGAAAATGGCTGCCCAATTCCAGTTAATTTTCAGAAATTTAGTGGGTATAACAACTTCAAAAAATATCACCACACACAACCAATTATTACACAGGAAAAATTGAACGAGCACTGCCTTCAGTTGTCCAACTGCCTTTCATTTCCCTCTATGTCAACAAAAAATCATAAAGCATTATCAGACCGTATGGAGTCTCTTCTTGAGTGTCTTTTGAAATATAAGGAAAGACTTTACAAAGACAATACTCGACATAAAGAAGTATATCATGAAAGATTAGAACCAACTTTTCAACCAGATCAAGACAGCTCTGGTCAATTTATATCTGCTGTTACCAAAGTTGATAGCATATATTCACCAGTGGATCAAGTGGTTGTATCATCAGAAAGCTATGAAATCATTCATGTGGATAATTTCTGCCCTGTGGATCTGTTCAAAAGAAGAAAATTCATTCAAGAGTTACAATTATCGAAGTCAGTTATGCTTTATAGACTTTCCTTTGGTGGTAATGTTGGGACGCTGAACTTTGTTTGGAGGGTACCTGATGAAGATTCCCCAGAACGGTCTGCACAAAATTCTCGATTGGAGGGGAAAATATTGAAGAGTCTCCCAAAGTTTTCAACTCGTGCTATGCGCAGAGAATTCATAAACAAGTATGAGAAATATGTTAAAGCGCCAAAATCAGTTCTGCGTCAGATGTACCATGAATTAACAGACACAGAGGAAGTGTCTGTTAATAAAGCCCAGCAAGAAGTAAATAATCGTGCAATGGAAATACTGTTGAATGGCGATGATACTGACCTTTTGTTTGACTTAAGAACAATGCGAGGGAAAGATATTGACACAAAATTTGGGATCTTTTTTGAAGAAATGGGGAAATATTTTGATGAAAAACTGTTAGCGGTACAAGAGAGACGCCATGGAAATGAACTTTATTTACCCCTTGCTATATCAATTGAAGATCTCATTAATGAAGTCAAAGAGAGAATTCCAGAAGTGACACCTGTCCCATGTGCAGAAACCGTGCGCCTTCAGTTCACCCCGCAGAATCCTTTTAGTCAAACTGCTTTAAAATATACAGGGCGTTTTAACATTAAGTTCAGAGTTCAAACACGTCAATCAAGAGTAGACCACATTGATGCAAAATATGTTGCTGTGACATTTAGGTACCTGAAGGAATTTCTTGTTCAGTACAAACAACATTCCCTTTTTGTATGCATGGATGATAAAGCAATTGTGCCATTAGGAGAACCAGGGATTCCAATATCTACTGGTGTCAGAGGCCACAACAAAGTGATGGCTCCAGCAGATGGGCCAGCTCTTACATGTACAGACCACGACTTCCATATTGCTGGGATTATCCCATCTGTTGCCTTAGTGTGTGATACACCTGAATTTCCTGAGGATAGCTTTTTCCAAGGAAAGATGTTTGTCACTATTAAAGACAAAGTTTTTCAACATTCTACACCCTACAGGCATGCAGTGGAATTGCTAAAGATTTTAAGGAATAATTATTCTAATAATGATGTGGACTTGGATGTTCCTATTTTGTGTTTGATGACGGACGGAGGGCCGGATCATAGATTGACATATGAAACTGTGAAAACTTCTTTGCTTCTTCTTTTCCTGCAGCTGGACTTGGATATGATTATTGCTATTAGAACTGCACCAAACAACAGTTGGGTTAATCCGGCAGAACGCTGCATGTCTATTCTTAATTTAGCACTCCAGCATAGTGCTCTTGCTAGAGATGAAATGACACCAGAGTTAGAGAAAATAGTAAAACGGTGCAGTTCTTTGAATGCTATTAGAAATATGGCAAACTGTAAACCAGGCCTTAGAATGGAGTATCTGAAGAGTATGACTCGAGTAATTCACACAGTGGGAAAGCGATTTGAAAGAATGAAACTTAAAGGAGAACCAATTAAAGTCACTACTGGACTCAAAGAATCCGTTATACAGAGATGAATGCGGATTGTGAACGAAGTTACACATGCACTAAATTCTAAAGTCAACACCTCTGCATCGACAAAGGATCTTCGAGAATGTAGAGAGCTTCAAGTAATATTTAGTTTAAATTAATATATTATTTACCATATATCAAAGAATTTTTTAAAAGTTGAGATTGTGCAATTGAAGATTTTATGATCATGATATCCAATTTTATTTCTACAGGATTTCCTACAGATGCATTGTATCAGCACCCACTACAGTTTCCAGATAATGAAGTGTGTAGGAGAGAATCCTTGTCCATACTGCACCATGAATCCAGCCAGACTACCTGATGAATGATGATGTACTTACTGGTCTCTCATTTCTTCCATGTCCAGTACCAGATGACAGTGGTGTTCATTATAAAACTTTTCAAGAGGTACGAACATTTATTAAAATTAAATTATTCTATATTAAAATTAAATTTAAAGGAAATCATCATATGCATTTATGAATTTTATTTCGCATGATGTTGACACTACAATTCTATCAAAAAATAATTGTGTACTCAAACTTTAGTTAAAACTAAATTGTTTAGGTGTATGGAAAGAAGGTGGATGACAGTCATCGTCCATCATCCAAACAGAATTCTGAGGAGGCACAGAATGCAGATAAACAGAATCGTGACACATTAAAAACACAGAAAGCAAGAGATATCATCCCCTGTGGCGAATGTGGAAAACCCAGACTACTGTTTTCCCCATCCAAACTTACTCATGAACAGGTACTTTTCTCTGAGTAGATAAAAATCAAAAAACTTTCTTACAGCATACATGTATTAGTTTCTATTTGAATGTCCAAAGAATTATGTGATTATAATTATGTGAATATTGTCCCTTTGTTCCCTACATATTGAAGCTGATTTATTACAAAGCTAGAAAAAAAACTGAAAATTTGATAAAAGATTTTATCAAGTTTTAAGGTTGCATAATTTGAATACATTTTAGAAATGTCAATTTATATCACAGGAAATTTCCCTACGAAGACTGAAGGAGGAAGGTGCTTTTACATGTGGTGATGATGTTGACATTGAAGGACTTGTTGTTCGGAGAACCATCTCCTGCAATTCGAACATAGAGATATCATATTATTCTGCAAATCTTAAAATTTTTTTGCCACCTGTGTGCCTCTACTGTGGAACAGAAGATAATGTTAGATGACTACATTGTACATTGTTATGAGAACTATTCAATTGTCAGGCCCATTTGTAGGCAATGCAGGTCCTCTGGACATGAGGCAGGGACTTGGGGGAGGAAATTCTTTAAAAAGACCTGATCTGACATTAAATGTTTGAAAACATTGCACTTACATTTGTATTTTTAATATATTGAAAAAAAATTGCCATTAAAAGTTGAGAATAATAAGTTCATGTGGTATGCAAATGATATCTGTCTTTATTTTTAGGCCCTCGCTCTTTGAAATCACACTTTACTAAAATATATATATAAACAAGAGATGTTTATAAAACACTTATGCCCCCTCCCCCAAATTCAATTTTTTTTCTAAGTCCAAAAGGGCATAACTCTGTCAAAAATGGTACAATCCTACCCAAAAGATATCTTGATCTAGATAGTCAGCTGAAAAATCTGTATACTAAATTTCATTTCAATATGTGAAACCTCTGCAAAGGAAATGAACGGAAACTGCAAATAAGTGGAATTTTTCTAAGTCCAATGGGCATAACTCTAACAAAAAGGGTGCGATTGTGCCCAAAACATTACTTGACCTAGATATTCAACTGAAAAATCTGTATACTAAATTTCATTTCAATATGTGCAACCTCTGCAAAGAAAATGAACGGAAACTGCAAATAAGTGGAATTTTTCTAAGTCCAAGGGGCATAACTCTAACAAAAAGGGTGCGATTGTTCCCAAAACACAACCTGACCTAGATATTCACCTGATAAACCTGTATACTAAATTTCATTTCAATATGTGCAACCTCTGCAAAGAAAATGAACGGAAATTGCAAATAAGTGGAATTTTTCTAAGTCCAAGGGGCATAACTCTATCAAAAATGACGCGATCGTACCCAAAACAGAACTTGACCTAAATATTCACCTGATAAACCTGTATACTAAATTTCATTTCAGTATGTGCTACGGTTTTGAAGAAAATGAACGGAAACTAAATGGACCGTCAGACCGACATACCGACAGACACCAGCAAAGCAATATGCCCTCCCTTCTTCGAAGGGGGGCATAAAAATAAATTATATTCGCTCGCCTCATAATTTTGAAACCCAAAATAAAAAATAATATTAGTAAAATTATTTCGCTCGCTCGCTTCACATTTTAATTTTGAAAATCCGAAGAACTAGTTTACAAATTGGTGTGGCCTGACAGGAAAAAATATATACATATCTATTCTAAAATTTTAAATACATGTAAAAATTGCTTCCTCTTGTAAATTGGTTATCAGTTACAACACACATTATTGAATGTACATGTATATATGTCTGTGCAACAGTCTTCTTATCTAACATCAGACTCTGGTTTTGATGGTGTTTCCTGTGAACAGATAACCTTACCTACCCCTGTGTCTACAAAGATTCCAGTAACCTAATTAATACACCAAAAATAAACTCACAGGCAAACTAAAAATGAAGATGGCAGAGCTTGTCTAAGAATTAAGGATGTACCAAAATCATTGTTATTACTGAGAAACTGTGATGCTTCTTAGAAGCGACACTCACAGATTCCATGAAGATAGCAGTGTTCTTTAATTGGCTGTGGTATTCAGAATAGCATTGTACCAGTATACTGGTTTCCCCTAACTTAAGTGGGGCATAATACTTGCCATATAAAATGATATATAGATTTGTCAGTGAGTAAACTTACTTCCTACTCTGAAGTCAAAAGTGGAATTTGTTTTAGTCACTATGTATATGTCTCACTATAAAATCTGAAGACTAATATGATATACCTATGTACTCTTATCACAAGGTAGGTTGTTTCAACTATAAAGCATACAACCATAAACCACATCTTCTAACAACAAATAACCCAGTCTCTATATCACTGTACACCTTTAAAGCTAGCCAGACAGATTATTATATAACCTACTGATTACACAATATACAGTTAAATTACATTGTTCCAGACTCTGATATCTCAATATTAGGGATACGTCGCAGTGAGTTAGCAGTCCCAACCGCTTAATATTCTTTAAGGTTTTTTTTTATTCCCAATTATCTCAAAAATTCAGTTATTTCGTGAAATTTTATTCTTGGTTTCGTTATGTTCAAAATATCAAGGTTTGACTGTAAATTGTTTACATTGATATCCGAGTTCAATCCCTTACAGATTATCCCCAATCAACCACTTGAGGGATATTGGTTATGATAAACCTGGTGATTCAAGGCCTGTATGTTCAGTGTATTATAAACATGTAAACACCTAAACCTGTTGACAGAATTCTTCAAAGAAACATAAAATCTGATAAGAAATTCAAACAAAGGGACAGAAATATATACAGCATTGTCTGAAGAGAACTGTCCATAAATTCTATTCAAGTTCTACAATACTAAAATAAGCTGATACACCCAGGTTCCAATAATGAAGCCAATTTAGGTTAGTCATTCAACCCACTTCCCCTGTTTCAGGAGAAATATGAATAAACCTATCAATTAATTTTAAAGTACCTCCAGATTTATCATTATAGTCTACAGGGTTCGTTCAGTTCAGTCAATGGGGACCAAGAGAGTTCATGCTTATATCTGTATATTTAATTACTTTATAATAATTATGTAGATTTAATGGTCTCTGGTCTATTCATCCACAAATTTCTATCTTTTCGTAGAATGTTTTCGTAACATCATTGTATTCTTCCTCAAATTTAATATTTAACTTATTAACTGAGCTATTACATAACTGCTAGCTAAATTCTAATTTTTTTCTTCAAAAAAGCTAATATTGGAGCTCAGCATATGTGTTTGTAGCTGAAAATGGCAGCAATATTGGCTAAATATATATGCATTGATCTTCATAACACTAAACTTTACATTTTAAAAATTTTTCACTTAAAGCAATAACCATAATGGATTTAATTTTCTCATTAATTGCTATTCATCTAGTACCCCCTTTTGACTTTCTCTGTAGCTGGTTTGAGAATTACCAGACATTTTACCATGGACATGCTAGATGCCAGAGGCACCTACCATAAAATCGAGAAAGAACAGCCCTAATTATAGAGCATCATCAATGAACCCCTTCAGACGCTAATTACACACTAGATACCCACTTACTCCATTAATGTCAAATACTTAATCCAATCAAAGAACCTTCAAAGACAGGATATGACCCCATGACCCCACTTATAAAATGCATTTTAGTCCACAAGGAATGTTGAGGACAGACACCTGTATTTAGAGAACATTGTACAATAATTTATCTGTTATTCATTGTATTTAACCTTGAAATGAACTGGAATAATGTGATTTACTAAAATAAACTGTTGTCTACACAAGCATAGCTAGTTCCAATAGAAAGCATTTCTTGTGACTCTTACTCCTCATCAAAATTGTTCTCCAAACCATTTCAAAGGCATGTCATTTTTTTTAGAAGATTTCTTCTACAGAAAACTACCATAGAAACCAGACCATTTATTTTTTGTAGGCATGTTTAGCAGACCACAGCAATGTAACAACACAGCCAGACATGACAAAAACTGTGAATGGTACACACAACCAGTAAAATATACACCCAGGCCTTACTGCATGGTACCACAGGGCAGCATGTGGGAGACCACAGGTGGTGCCTAAAGATCTGTATCTGGTAAATGTACACCTTAAAGCCATTAGGGTAGCCATTAAGAAAATTAATCACTGAACCAGGATTATGCAATATTTATAATCTGATAACCATCTGAGAATAATCAATTCTCAAGATTAATGGAGATGATTTGTAATTTCTGTAATACTGTTGCATGCTTTTGATGCATCAAGTGATTGATGATATCAAGTTAGTTATATATGATCTGATTGCAAACACCTGAGTTTACCTAAGTATCTTTTGTAATCATATATGTTGTGCAGATAAGCAGTTTTTGAAGGTTCCCTTAGGGTGCAGCATTATCTCTGAGATTAGGGTGAACATTTAACGCATTAGAATGATTGACTTTTCCCGATTCTACCTTTGTTTGCTTCAGCTGTTAAAAATCACTTCCTATCTGATACCTCTATTTACCTGTAGTCAATATGATGTAATAATCTTAGGTAAATAATACAGTCATTATAGAGAGGAAATGAAGGTACAGAAATTCCATTATATCTCTCTCTGCATGCAGAGTAATGCCAACCCTAATTTTCACTTTAAGAATTTGTAAAGGATGCATGAAGTTAATGGTAATACATGAAATAACTTGTAATTTACATTATGTAATGCAAATGTGTTTGCCATTCTGCCTGTAAGTATCTGTGTGGTGTTAAATGAATTATGCATGAAGTAAACTGCTGATTTGCACCCTGTATGTTGAACTTACCATGACTAGAAATTTGAGCACTTAGTTCTAAACAGGAACACTTTGGTACATTGTTCACATCACTTGGTTCTGAGCAACATTGTACACAACCTGAAATATCACTTTGTGAACCTGAACAACTTTGTACATTGCGATTATACTCCTCACTATTCTGAATACTGTTCACATTACTAGGGTCTACAGAATAAAATCCAGTATCACATTCGGAGTACGTATGAACTGTGTTAAGACTTGAACAACTCCCATAATTCCCTGATATGTTCGAGGCTGACGTGGACCTCTTTTTGTTCAGATGACTAAATATATAGTCCCACTCTCCACCTGAGTTCCAAAGTCTGTGTTCACCAGCTTCCAGCATGGCATCATATTTCTTTGTAGGGTCTCTATCACAGAGGGCTTGTAGTTCTGACACAATGTCACAGCCAGACTGTCTGTTAATCCTATCGATCACACGAGATCTTCGTTTTACCTTAAACGTCTGAAATTCCCTCTCAAACTCAAGAAAACTTGCATCATTGTCAAAAAACTCGGTAAACATGTCTTCCTCTGGGTCATCCTCAATGTCACCTATATATAACTCGTCATCTAACACGATGGTTTTGTCATCGTCGTCGCTGCTATCGCTGTCCTCGTCCCCGAACCTGTTCAGGGACAGTCGAAGCTTGTCCGCACTATTAGAGAACCTTTTACTTTTAAAAGTCTCAAACACTCTCTCAAACTCCTGGAAGTTTTCATCGCTGTTGAAGAATTCCATTAACTGGTCTGTACTGAGACGACTCCTTCGTGATTCGGCCGTGGCTTGTCTGGCTTTTCGCTGACACTCTGGACTGCTTCCCTCTCGTAATTCTTGTTTTAACACACGGAAATCTAATAAATCCTGCTTAAAATCCTCAAAATCGTCTTCATCAATGAATCCATGTCTCAGTGGTCTAAACTTAGGTGATGAAGCGATATCTTGAAAATTGAGTTTGAATATCTCTGACTGCAGAAAATTCCTGGCCGCACTAATGCGCTTGGATCTATTCAGCTTATTGGTTTTCTTACGGAATGGAATGAATAATTCTCTACTATCTTCCATGCCTCACAGTGCCTGAGACATCCACTGAAGTTGAGCTGAATGGGCACATCATAACACTTGCTTCAGAGCTCTCCTGTTGGGAAGGGGGGATTTTATCTCTGGGGATAGATTAAATACAAAGCTTTGGAGGCTTGTAACACAAATCACTGAATACTGATTCTCTATCTCACCAGCATATCAACAGAGATGCTAAATTTAATGGATCCTGAAGCAAGTCTAAAAATACCTGATTAAGACTAGATAATTTGTACAGCTCTATATTGCCCTTAACTTTTTTCCTATTTCCCCCTGAAACTAATCACTTACAGTGTGTGTCAATTAGAAATCAAAGTTGTTTTTTTTTTTACCACACTTCCCTCAAAGATAAAACTCCAACACATGAATCACGTCCTGAAGCAAGGATAAAAGCTAGCGTTACAAACAGGAATAGAACATCAGTCCAACATACCAGGTGGAATTTCCTCAATCGCTGTCCCCCATCACGATTTGCCTGGTCGAGTATAACACTACTAACATGTCACACACATACACTGACTAGTACCAAACAAATTAATACAGAGTTCCTTCTTTCACCTCAACAATACACAACCAATTACTTAAAGTCATCAATCTTCCTTTCATTTGCTGAATCAACAGTATACACTTATCCAGGCTCCAACAGTCGAAGATGAATAATGAGTATTTAATGTGCACTGATATAATGTTAGGATTCACACTTTCCTAGTACTGGTAAGATTTGTATGCTCTCTATAGTCAAAGTCCTCCTTATTACTGTATGTAAGTACACAGCCAGGCTAGTCTGCTGTCTGTGATGCTAATGCAGTCTGACAGATCCCCCTCCTTGTAATGTTATGTCATCCCCCTTAGCTTTCCTCTAACAATAACAAGCACAGTGTGTTACATCACACTCTCCAACACCAGATGTCCTACCAGCTCTCTTCTATGATTGGGTACCCTGCAGACGGGTATGTGTAAAACACGAAACGAGAAACGAGAAATGAGAAATCAGAAACGAGAAACAACTGAATTTAAAAAAAAAAGAATGACCTAAAAATGTCAACCAAGGGGGCAGCTTTTGCTGTGCTTTCATTTTGTTAGAAAACAGATGCCGAGTGAAACATCAGCGATCTTGCACTGCTAAACCCATAAAGCCATGACAGATTTAATTAGATATCAGCTGAAAGTACATGATTTAATAGCTCACCTCAAATTATTATCTGAATAAACAAAACATTAAATAATTTCACAGTATTTATAAATAAAACCTTCATACACTTGTTATACATTAAATTAGTTATCAGTGAAGGTATCAATTAATGACAACAGAATCATCAAAAGCAAAAATTGTATCATTTGATGACAACTTTATTATTTCAAGCAAAAACTGAGTAAGCATTTCTCTTAGATAACAGTATTGTAATTAAATCTGACAACATTTTAGGGTTTTTCTGTGCAGATACTTGTGCGGGTCGCTAATAAATCAGACCTAAGTTAGATATTTTCATTTCACTCTGCATCTGTTTTCTAACAAAATTAAATCAAAAGTACAAGCCGCCCCCTTTGTTGACATTTTAAGGTCATTAGTTATTGTCCCTCGCTTTCACGAAAGCGAGGGGACATTAAATCTCATTCGTCTGTCAGTCAGTCTGTCCGTCCGTCACAAAAACTTTAACCTTGCCCACAACTTTTGATTAAGTGGAGCTATGACTTTCATATTTCACATGTGTATTCCTTGTGACAAGACCTTTCTTTGGGTACCACCAAATT
>PRKT01000003.1:2645681-2682449 GCA_003671525.1 Saccostrea glomerata | reverse complement strand
CCCGTATGGCAGCTTATGGCGAATGTTAATGTTTCTTATATGCAAGTCAAACTCCAAGGTCAAAAGATGTTGACACTCAAACAAAAAACAAAAACAAAAACAAAAAAAGGACTTGTGTCAATGAATATACTTCTCATATATGAAAACTCGATTACAACAAGTCAAAAGTTATGTCCAAAGTTAAAGTTTTTAAAAAGTGGGTCAAACTGTTAGGTCAAGGTCAAAATCAATGGTACCCAGGGGAAGACCGTGGCATAAAAATACACCTGTAATATATGCGATACCCAGCACCAACTATTCAAAAGCTATGGCAGAAATGAAAGTTTTTAAAAGTAGGTCAAGGTCAAAATTGGTATTTACGAAGTAAGCTTTTGTCACAAGGAAGATACAATATGAACGCCTTAGTAATAACTGATTAAAAATTATAAGACCAGGGTTAATGTTTTCACAGAGTTCGCGTACCTTTCAATTTTACCTAAATTTTCAGTAAATTACAAAATACGTACCGGTAATTAGCATGGTTCCTTTTGGTTCCTGGTGGAATATAGGGCCTCGGCAACAGTTCTCCACCGCACTCTATTCTGGGCAGCCTTTTTCAGTTTTTTCCCAGGTGTGTCCACATTGCCTGATCTCCTCTTCACATGACCTTCGCCAAGTTTTCCTGGGACGCCCAACTCGCCGTTTGCCTTGTGGGTTCCACTCGAGTGAGTGGCGTGTAATGTCTCCTGGTGGTTTTCGGAGGGTATGTCCAATCCATCGCCATTGTTTAGTGATTGGGTCTTGGTTTGTTTTTTCCCACAGGTTCTTGTTGCTTATAGTTTCTGGCCATCTGATGTTTGATATGTGGCGCAGACATCTGTTGGCGAAGGTTTGTAGTTTATTGGAGATGGTGTTGGTGACTCTCCGGTAATACCTATAAAAAAATAATCGAGTTTTTATTATAGGTATTACGTATTTCTTTAATTTACTGAAAATTTCGGTAAATTTGATAGGTACGCGAACTCCTGATGTTTTGAAGACAAACTTAGGGGTCAAGATTAAACGTTTAAGATATTTACTACCCGTGGAATTTTTTTGTCACCATATATGATCAGATGAAGTTTGAAAGCCCAAGCAACTACTGTGCTGGTTGGTATTTGGGCTTTCATATTTAATAGGTGTATTTTTGTCAATATAGTCCTTTTTTTGGGTAACAACATCTTTTGAACTTGACTTAGTAGTTTGACTTGAATTTGAGAAATTTAAATTTTCGCCAAAAGTTACCATACGGGGGCATAGTTTTTTCACAAACACATCTTTTTCTTGAGATGTTTTATCAATGGACCTGAATAATTTTTTTTTCAGATGCAAATTTTATTTTGCACCAAGCTGAGAGCACATGCTGTTTTACATAAGCAGAATCACTAATTTAGTAACCACAAGTAGTAATTCCTTTTAATTCCTTAAAAATGTCCTCATGATGGGACCTCAAGAGATTTTACACACCTCCCACTCATCCTGGGATCATATCGATCGTAAAATACTTGTTTTCAGGAAATAAAATATACGTGTACTTATATTTTAAAAACATAGAATGAGAAGTACATTCACAGGAAATTATAAAGTCTGGAAATCTGACAGATCGTATTTTAAAAAATCTTTATAAAAATGTTATGAAAGAAATGTAAAGCTCTTATCGATCGAAGAAAGGCCGAGCATTCTGTTTCACAGACCAGAATACTAGTATATCATACCTTTGTATCCTTTTCAGGTGATAAAGAAGTTATAATGAAAAACAAAGGTTTCATTATTTTGTTTTCTATCAAAAGTATGAATGTACCTAATACATGTAATAACCTACATGAAAAATACAATAGAAGCGACTGGTTCTATTTTCCTTGATTCGTGTACATCATGTATTGAGTATTACTCGTGATACGATGGATGTTTGTCTGTCCTTCTGTGGCTGCATGAAATCTTTCACAATTTTGATACTAGTATTTCCACACATTAATTTTATGCATAAACGCCTTCAGTCTTCATTCTATGGATCAACGAAATAATCTATCATTAATTAGAATTTCAAATTAAATATATTTTATATATTGTTAAGGACTATAAATTTTACATTGTATGGTTTGTAGATTTGGCTCGCCACATCTTACAAATTAAATCTGACCGTGTAAATAGGAAAAACCGTAAGCAATATAAAGTCAAATAGGATACCTGTTCTGATCTATCTTGAACTAAGTCGGGTGGTTCCAACCGATCAAAAGAAAGATCAGAAAAAGGAACCTAAATTAGGTCAAATTAACGTGGATTTCCCGCGACCTTTTGTCCCCCACTACAAGTAATCTGAATTAATTATATTTTTAAATAAATTTAATAGGGCCAAATCTTTCTTTTTTTTCATTTTCTATACACTTCAATTTAAAAAAACCCCAGGATAGTTAAAATGAACAAAATGATTGATCAAAAACTGAAAATACTTGAGTTAATTTATCAGAAAAAATGAAACAATGTGGATTTTCCAACATGACCAGTATTTTTTTTTTTTACTTTATATAGGTATTGTATAATACCCACCTTGACCTAAACAAGGTCTTGGTCATGTTCTTCTTTGTTCAAATACATGTACACGAACCGGTAAAAGATATAGTTGCTATCATATAGGAAGTATAACTGCTATCGAGTTTCTGATTGATAATACATGTATCTATGTGGTTTTCTAGGACTATGTCTTTCAACAATCTATTGGAATTCCCATGGGTACCAATTGCGCCTCGTTATTAGCAGACCTATTTTTGTATTCATATAAAATCTTATACTTTAATAAAAGAAGAAAACACTCGATGTGACCTTCAACTCGACCTTTAGATATACCGGTATAACAAGTTGATGAAACAACAACATCAGGGGTCTCGTTTAAAGTCATAATTTATTTTGTTAAGTTCCATGGTCGACTCAATGACCGTGTCAGCAATTTATACAACTTATCAATGAGTCAAATTCTGTCTGACGTTTATCATTCTAATTGTTAAGCCATTAAATATACACAATGAATTATCGACAGATTTTCAGTTAATTCACGGCGGATGTGACAAGTCAAGTCGGCAGGGATCCGCCGACCAGTCGGCAGGGAATGTTCACTTCTCCGTGGCACCTGATCCAAACTTTGATGTTTTGGAGGTCCGTGTTTGCATTGTATTGGATTTTTTTTAATCCCGGCAAAACCATTCGTCGATATACTTAAAACTTTGAAACTTGATGCGATCTACACTATCAAGACATACAATTTTGGGAAAGAAAGATAAAAATCGTAGGAGGGGGATTTTGAAAAACACTTACCCGTGATTTTGTTCCCAGTTCTATTTTAGTGATCATGACGTATTGTAACGTTACATGCATATAGAATCGATATACGGAAGGACACTCTCCTAACTTGGGTATTCTACCACATGGTACCTTTTTTTTTGATTGAAAGTAAGTTGACACGTGGAAAAGTGGACGCTCGCACCACCAGAACGTTATTTTTTCTACCGTATGAAAAAAAAGAAAGAAAAAAAGCCTCCGAGTCCCCTTTTCCAACACAAAAACATAATTATTGAGCTGTCAAACTGTTATATTAATTTTCAGCACCGTCGGAACCTGGGGTGTGGGGTGGGGGAGGGTATCCCCCCGCACTTTTTTTTGCAAAGATAGACATCTTATATAGGCATTCAAAATAGGAGTTTACCTTTTTTTGTTGCCCCCCTACCCTTTCAATTTTGCTCAGCATGAGCTAGACATTCTAACTATTGAACATAAAAAAGCATAAGAGATGCGTGTTGAAATAAACATGTAGAAGGACAAACCGCCCCCGCACAATGTTTGGAAATCCGTATTTTTATTTTAAAGTTCTAAATTCCAGGGTTTAGAACTAAAATTTTATAGTGGGTGTATGAAATTCAACTGACAATTTAAACATTTGTCTTTCCAAAGGTAAGTCATGTTTAATGTTACTGATAAATTGGTAAAATCATTTTAACGGTATGTAAAAATTACACTGCGTATTGGATAGATCTACAAACTATATTACATAATTTTGATTAACATGCTCGCCAATGAAATACACACCCAGGTGCCATGCTTGTCAATGTACAATCTATTAATAGCAATTACCTAACGCTAATAACCATTTTCTCGGTATCGATTGGTCTAACGTGACCCTGTTTGGTTCACTGACAGTAACAACTCTTTTTTATATTTTTGTTCATCTGTGACATGACGTCAATATGGGGAGTTCCCCGAGTAAACGCTAACTTCCGGGTCATCTGATTCACCCCACCGCATTCCACGATACGCATGGTTGTTTGTAAGGAAAAGAAAAACTGTGATGTTTTTGTAGAGTTTGTCATGGAATAACTTCATATATTTTCAATATTATAGTTTGAGAAACGCTTGACAGAACTATATCGTGTGGGCTGGTACTATAGTGTGTGTGTCCGGGGATTCGCCGACATCGTGGGAGGGGTGCATTTCTCTTGACCCCCTATTTTTATTGGAGATTCGGAGGTCAGTACTGGTGATGCTGTTATCATTTATATACAATATTAAACACGTGATCAATATTGAATGTTTAGAAGGTTGCAATGTTTTATGTTTATATTTGTGAGAGAGAGAGAAAGAGAGAGAGAGATATAATGTATTGATTATTTGATAGATATTTCTACATTATTCTTCATAGGTATGAAGACTCGAAATTTTTAGTTTTACTGAGCTTGTACATCGAACGTATCACACGCTATATCTTAATGAATACATTATTTTTTTTCAGTTACAGCTTTTGAACCAGTGAGCCAGTTTACTGTAAAATTAATATATATATGATATCGCAGTCCCAGCCATTAAATTCTATACGTTTGGAAATTGTTTAATCTCAAGCCATCTATCCGCCCTGTGATAGCACCAGGGGGTCAGATTAACACAAGTGTGTCCCAAACAAATTGAAGCATTAGATCCTATTCAATCTTCACTCAATGTTTCCGGTGTTATGTCAAGTGGGGTACCCGCTTTACAGATTGGGTCTTCAAGTGTGAAATAGCATCCCATCGGGAATTTTTCGAATATTTCAAACCGACCAATTTAAAAGGATCTTCATGGCTTCTTAAAAATCTTTACAACATAATTCCCCATAAATGTAAACCGCTGGCAAAAAAAATATAGCATAATGGTTAGGGGAAACCAACAGTGGGCATATGTACTCTTCTCTTAAAAATTGATAGAGGTCACCGGAGCAGGTGCCCGAGAGAAATCCTACAGGGAATACAATCTCACGAAAGATCAAAGATAATGATTTTTTTCACAAACTATAAAAAAAGTGTTTCGGTTTTTTTTTAATCGTAAACACTAAAATACTCAGTATTAATAAACAACTTTGCCCCGGCTGTCTGAATTTAGTTGTAGACACAACAAAAATACAGAGGCGCATTTATAGTGAGCATGACTGGTTAATGTCACTTTTTTGGCTGTGTATTACGTAATCCTGAATGTTGGGTGACGATCAAGGTTTGCTGCTCTATATCATTATATCGCACATCATGGACACCCACACGCGATGCTTACTCTCAAGTGTAAAGACCTTTCGTAATTAGAGTAAAGCATAATTACATAGTCCTAGAATAGTAGATTACTTTATCTCCGAATCACACACGCATAGACAAACCATTTCATCAGAGAGAGAGAGAGAGAGTGTGTGTGTGGGAGAGAGAGAGAGAGGGGGGGGGGAGAGAGAGAGAATCCTGTTGAATAGGTACAGTTCCGGAACCTGATTACTTTACCTGTATGCGTTCAGCATATGTTGACAATGATGCATGAATGTTCTGCAAGAAGTATTTGTGGGAATTATCAAATCGTATTTTATTTCATTATTAAGGATCATTGGTTTTAACACATTCAATAAGAACATGAATAATAGGGAGGAGATCTAATTTTATGAATAACAGTTTCAAATGACCAAGAGTACCTCTTCGAAAATTGTAAAATTTCATGGCCCCTGGGTCAGGGGTTCTGGTGTTTGGGCGGGGTATTGTACAGCGAATTTAATTATTACTTGTACTTGTATCCAAACTCTGATGTTTATTAAGTAGCTAGAAATCTATACACTTTATCGATATATTTTATTAGATCTTTAAGTTTGAAGTTTCATCAATACCTGAATTCTATATATGGTTGGTTAGAGAACTTATAAGATTAAATGTGTAATATTAACAGAGAAATGTTCAATGCGATGAGGAATACAGTAAACTATTCTTAGAGTATTAACTCAGTTTCTTTGCCTTGAACTAGAACTCAATAGTTTATTATTGTACACTGTCTAAATAATATACTCGGAAGTAAAGACTGGCAAAACTTTATTCTCTTTACAAAAAATAAGGAAGTTATTCACGTCGGAAATACTAGAAATCCCGCGGCATTAAAAACCTTGTCTTAACAGTTGGTTCCAGAATCTTTATACCAGATTAAATGTCCTCCGTGTCGGTTTACATCTCCAATAATACAAAAATTAAATATACTTCACACACACAAGGAAGACTTATTGGGGGTAAGTTTCCTTGTCTATGTATATATATAAACAGGCCCCCGATTTACCGGACCTTTTTCGAAGAAAAAACTATTTTTCGCTATTGAATGTAAATGTGTCACGTGTCGAGACATATAGAAAAGGCTTCCACACGAAATGGAATAAAGCATTTTTAAAATTTTTTCCAGGAATTAAAGTGTCATCAATAGGAGTCAATTCATCATAGTATGGAGGGTAAGTTTGTTTAATTTTCTAGGTTTTACATGATTCAAGAAAAGATGATTTTGTAAATCATTATCTTTGTGCATTGAAAATTAACACATACACCGTATTTTGTTTTTGAAACAATCTATAAATGGTTGGTGTAAATTTTGCAGGGGAGAGATAGAAAATTAAATAAATTCAATCCAGAAGAAAAAACATGTTGGAGAATCTTATAACCGTTTGTATAAATGGTCCCGCCGACCTTATTGCTAGAACTGATGTGAAAATATGTAAGAACATTTTGTTATGATTCCTCTCTCCTGCCGCCTCTGAGAAAGAAAAAAAAAAATCTCCGAAATATCAGCGTTCTGCGTCATTTGGAGAAACATGATACCGTCATAGGCTCTTGAAAAATCAAAGGAAAGAGAAGCCAAAAATTCCGGCTCCCTCTCTACTTCTGAAGTGCTAGGGCGAAGATTCCCACCGATTTTACCCCCCTAAAGTGCATTTTTTGCATCGAAGTTCCCGATAAAACTTTCCATAATAGATGAGTAACCTAAATTAAAATTTGAGGGCTTCCCCATAGAGAGTAGAGAGGTGGAGTTGATGTTGTAAGTAACAGTCTCCCTTTCTCGTTCCCCTTACGTTCATGACAGGCGAGATTTTGGAGCGATAAGGGAAACATTTTTGGGAGTCCTGGGCGCTGAGTCGCTTTATTTCAGGCCCCTGGATTCGATTTCAGCCGCTCTTTACTATGAAATTATTTGAAGAATGTGTAAATTCTCAACAGATGGGGAAAAGTTTGTAGATGTGTTTTTTAATACTTCATAGTTTTTTTTTCTTTCCACACAAAGAAACTCTGTGATTTGATTCCAAATCTGCAAGAAAGAAAATTTTGGATTTTTATTTCCGCTAGCTGTTTAAGTTTATAAAGGTCAGTAAATATATACCTGCATGAATATAAAATTTGCACCAACTTTTGCGGTAGACATTGATTGATAATGATGTATTTGTTCAGTTTGATTTGATCAGTCATAACATTGTACCAGTCCGTGCAATTTCAAAATAAATCCAATGTTTCAATGGAAGTATACGCACTAGACGCTGTGTACAAGAAAAAGACGGGCATTGTGTGTAGGCAACTAATTACTTCCTACCTAATCAACAAAAATATAAAATCAGAGAAAAAGATGATTAAATTAGTCTTAATACATCGATGTTTTCAAAATTATGGAATAATTATATATCATTAATCAGAGTGCATTTTATTAGAATTGAACTGGTATTGGACACGTAAAATAAATTTTTCTTATAAAAACTTGCAGCAAAAATCTGACCAGTGAAAGAACTCTGATCTATAGAAAGCAAATCGTGGGCATTGACGTCACGATGTGATTGGTATTTTTCAAATGAACCATCTTAAATATCACTGTATATCATTCAATACACGGTAAAAAGAGCTGTCTCTTGAGGAATCTTTGTCAGCATCAGTCTGCCCTACATATAGGACAGAAATAGCGGAAGATTGGAAAATAGGTAACATAGTTTATTAAAAAGGGGGAGCGGGCGGGGGTGGGGGGTGTACAGGGGCCGGACGAACGTTCACATTTTGTTGGCATGTGATTGCCTTTCTTAACATCTTTCGTAGAAATGTAATAGAACGGGTATGGGCAGTTTGCATATTTAATTCAATAAGACCCATGCATATCTTTTTGTATGTTTGACAGCTACGTAATTTTTTTATTTTTAGATGCCCGCTCGTGGACGGCGTCCCCCGCTCTTTCTGATTCGTCATCTCGACTCTCTGACGGCGGGGAACCCCCTAATAAGAAACTCTGTGTAACTAAGCAACGAGGTAAGTAGTTTTTTTTTTTTTACCAAATATTTTTAAAAGTTAACTGTATACATGTACATCATTATGTACAATGTAGCTTTGAAAAAGATAAACTTGAAATTAAGAATCAAAAATGTTACTCTGTATGAATATAACAATGGTTAGAAGGAATCACAGTCGAGTTTGTTGAGTATACCAGGGTATCAACGATAGTTGAAAACATGAGATAATTTGTATTACGTGCGAAGCACACGTTATGCATAAATTATCTAACGTTTTAACAATCAATGACCCTAGCATACCCAACAAACTACGAATGCATGCATTTTAGGCCTCCTGACCTCAGCTTCTGACCTATTGCTTGGCGAAATTTACATTCCTGCAGAATTATCATGGAATCAACTGAACTAACTTTCCAAAAGAGTGATCTTAGAATAAACAAATAGAAATGGAAGTATTAAATTTTTAACCATTGACAAAGGGAAAGTCAGACATTTCTGTCGTATTTAACGATCCAAACGTGATCTGGTCAAACTAAACAGTTTCTAGAATCGACCTGTTGCACTCGTGCTTTCTGTAGGAAACAGGAAATTAATATTTTTTCTGTGATAATATACTTTATAACCTTCGGATTTTACCAGATTTATATAGAGCATACGTGTTGATATTTTCGTCTACAGAGGGGGTGGGTATATTTTGTACTCTCATGCAACTGTTACACAAAAATAAACAGTTACATCGCCTTTTTTCTGCACTTCAGTTTTAAAATGTTAAAGAAGTATTGCATTACAGAGTCTTTGGTAACATCTTTTTGAAGTTGCCCTATTTTTATAAGAATTTACGTAAATTTTGAAGGAAATTAAAGCACAGTTAAAAATCTTTTTTGTAATTTTTTCTTATTTCCTTTTAAAGTAAGCATCCACTTCATAAAAACAACAACAGAAACAAATGTACACGATTATGCTTTATATGGAATACTAGTATACTTATTATATCTAAACATATAAAAAAAATCAAGTGCAACAAAGAAGTTTCCAACAATTGTTGTTCTATATATATATACAGATTTTATCATGCACACTTTGTCATCATGGATATTTTTTTTTATTTTGGTCGTTTAGCGTCCTTAAAAGTTTCACGTGTACCCATTCTGGTTTTAGATGATCGGTTTCCGGCTCTTTACGCCTGTCAGACTGTTTCCCTCTTATCCTTTAAAAGCCTTCTCACTTTATTCTTCCGCCATATTATCTTCCGTGTTTGTTTGTCAATGAAAGGGTGGGGAAAGTCGGCCAGGAAAATATAAAGTTTACCATTGACTCCGTGTTCCGGATATTTCAAAATAAATCTCAAGTTTAAATTTGACTTGCTATTTGAGTTAAGGCATCATGTGCCGTATTCTTCAATGAAGTTTAATATGGCACGTTACGTTAGGATCATCTGATTCAAATTAAATGTGCCGTAACATTGTCAAATAATTGAGCAATACCATTTAAGACAATTGTACATAATTTTTTTATTTACAAGTACTTGAACGATAGCCAAGGGATTTGTTTTCAAAATGATAATTAGGAAAATAATGAATTATATATTTTGATGGATAATCCAAAACCTCATTTAGCTAGTGGTCTGTTCGCGTAAAAATTGATAAAAAAGAAGAAAAGAAAGGAGCTAGAATTTAAATTTGAGACTTAATTATGCATAAGCATAAAGATGAATAGTACATCAATATTGACACGTGTTTGTGATCGATGGCGTCTGTTTGAGTAATGTGCAGTGTTTAAATATATATGTGTTATATTGTTCACCGTTTGAAGAAAACAGTGTGACATATTGTATGATGCTTCTAATAAATAATTATAATGATTGTACTGCTTTCATTTTGACGAGAATGTTTAGAAAACACATGCAACGTCTGTAGGTTACGTATGACCCTCTCAGACAGACGGACAAACAGACAACAGATAACGTGTTACACCAGGCCAAGCAGACGATACTCGACTACAAAATCATGAATGAGGTTTTACCCACATCATTCTTCCGTATTTCCCCTATTTTCTGTGTAGATTGAAATCTGTCCGCTTTAAGTCATGTTAATGTGTTGTCTTTCACAGGATCAGTGATGGATACCAATGTGACGCTGTGGCAATTCTTACTCGAGCTACTTGTGGGAAATCAACACAGTGAAATTATTCAATGGACGAACACAGAGGGAGAGTTTAAATTGATAAACGCGGAAGAGGTGGCGAAACTCTGGGGACTACGTAAAAATAAACTAAACATGAATTACGACAAGCTCAGCCGAGCGCTTAGATACTATTACGACAAAAACATCATTAAGAAAGTGATGGGGCAGAAGTTTGTGTACAAATTTGTGTCATTTCCGGAAATTGTGAAAACGGAAAATAAAATCTCTTTTCGTGCAATGATGGATAACATGGCAAAAGAACATGGGTGTGTTATGCCACATTTTGCCTCTTACGACATAAATAGAATAAAGTCTTCTGCTACATTTGCACTGAATCCTGGAAACCCTGCAGCAGCAACGGTTAAAACCGAAAGTCCTTATATTGGCAGCGTAAAGTACCATAGCACAAATCCCACATCTTCCGTAATAAGAACCTCTCATCCTGTACCCCAGACTGTGATGTTGATCAAATCAGAACCACATTCAATGCCTTCCTCCCCACTGCCCAAATCTCTGTCTCCCGCGTCGTCTGCTTCAACTGACCAGACGTCAATATATACGTCATCAAACACGCGCCCAAAGCCGACCCCACTCAGTCTCTCTATCCACGATCCGTCTCCGCTCCTCTCCAGCGCCCTCTCCACACTTCCTATCCCGAGTCCGAAAGTAACAATGTCCGCCGGATTGTCTACACCTCTGGTGCTCGCCAGTCCGGTGATTGGCCCCAGAACGCCTTTCCTCCATTTTTGGAGTTCCTTGAGTCCAATTACAACGATGAGTCCCCGTTTAGGAGGACCTGCATCGGCTTTCCAGTTTCCGAGTTTCGCTACAAATCACGTGACACTTTCTCCAATGACTGCTTCTTTTTCGAATGTCGAGTCCTTGGCAACTCCCGCCTTGACGTCACCGACGAGGTCCATTCCTTGTGTGTTATGACCATTACAGAAGACCGAGCCCGATCTCTGATTCTCCGGCTCTTCCTCGGTGCTATTGGGACCAATTCCGCAGTTGTTAAAAATTTTGAACAAACTACAAAATGTAGATGCTCATGTTCTTCAAAGTTTTTTTCATGTAATTTATATATACATTTATATTTGTGATTTATTTTTGTACGTATGAAAACACAGAGGATGTTTTGTTTTTGAATTATTTACCTTTTTTGCGATTTAAAACAAACACCCTGGAGGTGACAATTGTATAGCGTATAATAGTCGCTTAATCATTCTAATATTATACTGATGCTTAGAATTTTATATACCAATAATTCATCCACATCACTAAGTCCCATTGATTTTGTACATAGTTCAATGAAGTCTGCGGACGCAAACAAACAAAAAGTGTTGGGGTTGTATTTTATAAAGGTTATTCTCTGTATACACTAGAGTCGTTTATTTGTAAACTAGACTAAATTTGTTGCGTTTAACGCTTGAAAATGTTGCATTTTTATCTTTTATTGGAGAATTTTTGTGAATATTATATTTGCAAATGCTTTAAAATACCAGCATTTGAGAGTATATTCCTGAAATAGCCGTCTTCTCTCTCAAGTGACATCTCAACTCTTTTTAATCTTTAATTCTCTGATAACCCATTGTCTGTTGCCCGCCTGTCAGTCCGTCCGTCCGTCTGTAATCTTTTTACTATTTCAACCACTGGGCCAAGTTTAACTGCAGTTCGTACAAAGCTCCGTGGGTAAACGGGGAAGATGACATGAAGGACCAAATCTAATTAAAATAAGATGTTAGATCCGCTCACATACTCGCTACACCAACAAATTAAAATTAGATGTTAGATCCGCTCCATACTCGCTACACTAACATCTAACAACATCCCACAGAGGGTCAAATTCAAATAAAATCATGATCGTATATTGTTGAAGAGAAATAAGTATAGAGCTGTTCCGATTTTGACCTCTAACATGACCCTCTTAAGGATGTTGTTAGATGTTACTGTAGCGAGTATATGAGCGAATCTAACATCTAATTTTAATTAGTGAGTATGCGAGCGGATCTAACATCTAATTTTAATTACTAGTAGATTGTGAAGGACCAAATCTCAGTAATAAGGTTTTAAATATCGAATTGGCAGAGTAAAATAAGGCAAGATGCTTAATCAAAGTCTTTAAAACGAATAGGAAGAGAGTAGAATATGACAAG
Organism: Saccostrea glomerata; assembly: GCA_003671525.1. Lineage (NCBI taxonomy): Eukaryota > Metazoa > Mollusca > Bivalvia > Ostreida > Ostreidae > Saccostrea > Saccostrea glomerata. The sequence goes on along the minus strand of PRKT01000003.1, from coordinate 2,669,532 downwards.
ATGATAAAATGAATAGTAGAAATCTTGGAAATTGACGAGATGATAAAATGAATAGGCAGAGAGTAAAAAATGACAAGATGATAAAATGAACAGGTAGAGAGTAGAATATGACAAAGAATAAAATGTATAGACAGATAGTAGAATATGACGAGATGATAAAATGCATAGACAGAGAGTAGAATGTGACAAGGTGATAAAATGAATAGACAAAGAGTAGAATATGACAAGATGATAAAATGAATAGACAGAAAGTAGAATATGACAAGATGATAAAATGCATAGACAGAGAGTAGAATGTGACAAGGTGATAAAATGAATACACAAAGAGTAGAATATGACAAGATGATAAAATGAATAGACAGAAAGTAGAATATGACAAGATGATAAAATGAATAGGAATAGAGTAGAAAATGGCAAAATGATAAAATGTATAGACAGAGTTTAGAATATGATAAGTTGATAAAATGTACAGAAAGACAGAAGAATATGTCAAGGTGATTAAATGAATAAAGAGAGTAGAATTTGACAAGATGATAAAATGAATAGGCAGAAAGTAGAATATGACAAGATGATTAAATGAGTAGACAGATTGTAGAATGTGACAAGATGATAAAATGAATAGGCAGAGTGTAAAATATGACAAGATGATAAAATGAATAAATATGGAGTATAATATGACAAGATGGTGAATAGACAGAGAGTAGGATATGACAAGATTATAAAACGAATAGTCAGAGTAGAAAATGACAAGATTATGAAGCAAAAGTGTTAATATCGATACTTTTTAAAGCAGAGTGTAGAATATGACAAGATGATAAAATGAATAGACATAGAGTAGAATATGACAATATGATAAAATGAATAGACAGGGAGTAGAATATGACGAGATGATAAAATAAATAGGCAAAGAGTAGAATATGACAAAATCACAAGATGATTAAATGAATAGGCAGAGGGTAGAATATGACAAGATGATAAAATGAATAGTTAGAGAGTGGAATATGAGAAGATGATAATATGAATACACAAGGAGTAAAATGTGACAAGATGATAAAATGAATAGACAGGGTGTAGAATATGACAAGATGATAAAATGAATAGGCAGAGAGTAGAATGTGACAAGATGATAAAATGAATAGACAGAGAGTAGAATATGACAAGATGATAAAATGAATAGGTAGAGAGTAGAATATGACAAGATGATAAAATGAATAGGCAAAGAGTAAAATATGACAAGATGATAAAATGAATAGACAGGGTGTAGAGTATGAAAAGATGATAAAATGAATAGACAGAGAGGAGAATATGACAAGATGATAAAATGAACAGGTAGAGAGTAGAATATGACAAAGAATAAAATGAATAGGCAGAGAGAAGAATATGACAAGATGATATAATGAATAAGCAGAGTGTAGAATATGACAAGATGATAAAATGAATAAGCAGAGAGTAGAATTTGACAAGATGATTAAATGAATATGCATAGAGTAGAATATGACAAGATGTTAAAATGAATAAGCAGAGTGTAGAATATGACAAGATGATAAAATGAATAGGTAGAGAGTAGAATATGACAAGATGATAAAATGAATAAGCAGAGTGTAGAATATGACAAGATGATAAAATGAATAGGTAGAGAGAAGAATATGACAAGATGATAAAATGAATAGACAGAGAGTTGAAAATGACAGGATGATAAAATGATAAGACAGAGAGAGGAATATGACAAGATGATAAAATGAAAAGACAGAGAGAGGAATATGCAAGATGATAAAATGAATAGACAGAGTGAAGAATATGACAAGATGATAAAATAAATAGGCAGAGTGAAGAATATGACAAGATGATAAAATGAATAGACAGAGTGAAGAATATGACAAGATGATAAAATGAATAGACAGAGTGAAGAATATGACAAGATGATAAAATAAATAGGCAGAGTGAAGAATATGACAAGATGATAATATGAATCGGTAGAGAGTAGAATATGACAAGTTGATAAAATAAATAGGCAGAGTGTATAATATGACAAGATGATAAAATGAGTAGACACAGGGTTGAATATGACACGATTATAAATTAAAAAAAGACACAATGTAGAATATGAGAAGATGATAATATGAATAGGCAGATAGTAGAATATGACAAGATGATAAAATGAATAGTTAGAGAGTGGAATATGAGAAGATGATAATATGAATACACAAGGAGTAGAATGTGACAAGATGATAAAATGAATAGATAGTGAGTAGAATATGACAAGATGATAAAATGAATAGGTAGAGGGTAGAATATGACAAGATGATAAAATAAATAGGCAAAGAGTTGAAAATGACAAGATGATAAAATGAATAGGTAGTGAGTAGAATATGAGAAGATAATAAAATGAATAAGTAGAGAGTAGAATATGACAAGATGATAAAATAAATAGGCAAAGAGTTGAATTTGATAAAATGACAAGATGAATAAAAAGAGAGTAGAATATGACAAGATGATAAAATGAATAGACACAGAGTAGAATGTGACAAGATGATAAAATGAATAGACAGAGAGTAGAATATGACAAGATGATAAAATAAATAGGCAGAGAGTAGAATATGACAAGATGATAAAATGAATAGGTCAGGAGTAGAATGTGACAAGATGATAAAATGAATAGACAGAGAGAAGAATATGACAAGATGATAAAATGAATAGGTAGAGGGTATAATATGACAAGATGATAAAATGAATAGGCAAAGAGTAGAATGTGACAAGATGATAAAATGAATAAGCAGAGAGTAGAATATGACAAGATGATAAAATGAATAGGCAGAGAGTAGAATATGACAAGATGATAAAATGAATAGACAGAGAGTAGAATATAACGGCATGATAAAATGAATAGGTAGAGGGTAGAATATGACAAGATGATAAAATGAAAAGACAGAGAGAGGAATATGCAAGATGATAAAATGAATAGACAGAGTGAAGAATATGACAAGATGATAAAATAAATAACCAGAGTGAAGAATATGAAAAGATGATAAAATGAATAGACAGAGTGAAGAATATGACAAGATGATAAAATGAATAGACAGAGTGAAAAATATGACAAGATGATAAAATAAATAGGCAGAGTGAAGAATATGACAAGATGATAAAATGAATTGGTAGAGAGTAGAATATGACAAGTTGATAAAATAAATAGGCAGAGTGTATAATATGACAAGATGATAAGATGAGTAGACACAGGGTTGAATATGACACGATTATAAATTTAAAAAAGACACAATGTAGAATATGACAAGATGTTTAAATGAATAGGCAGATAGTAGAATATGAGAAGATGATAATATGAATACACAAGGAGTAGAATGTGACAAGATGATTAAATGAATAGGTAGAGGGTAGAATATGACAAGATGATAAAATAAATGGCAAAGAGTTGAATATGACAAGATGATAAAATGAATAGGTAGTGAGTAGAATATGACAAGATAATAAAATGAATAGGTAGAGAGTAGAATATGACATGATGATAAAATAAATAGGCAAAGAGTTGAATTTGACAAAATGACAAGATGAATAAAAAGAGAGTAGAATATGACAAGATGATAAAATGAATAGACACAGAGTAGAATGTGACAAGATGATAAAGGGGGGGGGGGGGGCTATGATTTAGAAAAAGACGAAATTTTGAGAGTGCTAAAGCGATTCTTTCATGAAAAGAATATTGCTATACAGAAGATTCCTTTGTTATGTCGTTCAAATAATTTTAACAATAGCGAACACTGTACACAACAGAAACGTAACAGGGAGTTTAAATCTCATATCAGATAAACTAAAAAGCCCTAAAAACCATTAATCACGACCGTCACAAGGTAGCTGACGCAAAGAAACTCTTTAATAATTTTACGAGGTTTCCGAAAGAAGAAATCTGTTGATCAATATATGGACACGGCTTACATGTCTGGGTTTTTCTGAAACGGCAGTATCAGGGGTAAGTATGTTTTGTCAACATTGCATCGATTGGCATGTTTAAACTGGAATGTTAATTAAACGTCTTCATATATACAATCAAGTCCAGCCTTGTGGAGTGTAGAGAAATAATAATTATAAATTTATAATACATGTTTACATTGTTCATGCACATATTTTCGTCTTTGTTGTTTTTGTTTTGAATACAACTATACACGACGTTTACTAAAGATTGGATGCCAAATCTAACCTCTACAACCCCTATTGATAAAACTGGTTGCTCCAAGTCTTGCACTGTGGCTTGCTGTTACCGATAGTAACAGGGGGGCACTTGATATCTGTCATTCTACTTTCGTTTCCTTTTTACTGATGTTTTTATGATACCTCTTTTTTTGCATCTGATATGATATTTTGTTTCTATTTTCTCTGCATATTTTCTTTCATACAAAAAAATCTTCTTTTTGTACCTTAGTGTTTCTGTTTTCTCTACACGTTTTTTCTGTCGTAAAAGACACGAACGGTAATCGATCTTACACTACTAGTATTCAAATCTTGTCAGATTCAAAAGAGGGTATAAAATACGAATCCATAAAATACGCACCCTGGAAATTTTAGAGGTGTGTTCAGATGCTTTAGAGGGGTTAAAGCATCCCCTATTGAGTGGTCATCCCAATTCAAAAGATTTTTAGGTCCATATCGAAAATTCGGACGTTCATGTACTATATAGTTTTTTGCCCTGTCCCTCCGTCTGTCTAGCTGTCTGTCTGTCTGTAAGTGTTAGTCCGAAATTAAGTGCATAAGAAATTGAATCTCGTCATTAAAGTAATAAATGCAATTTTGCAATATTTAGCATCAGTGACATCGGGATAACGAGGGAGGATGCTATCTTAGGTATATTTGATGTCAGTTGTTTTGTAATTCAGATTATTCCCACAGTAGCTATAGTAAATTAATGGCATATTTTCCACATGAACAAAGTTTTAGCAAAATGACATGTAATAGGATGAAAGGTTTGACGTGACTGAAGTTTTACAAGACTCTCAACAGATAGCTAAGAGATAATTATATCATCGCATGTCATCTGTTAGTTTTCCTTTGATTTTTATACTATGTAATCAAATGGCACGATGACGTATCGTTTTGTTTCCTGTTTCACAGGCATTCAATCGATATGCTAAAATCCAGTAATTTTGATGGCAAAAAAGCCAATTAACCAGGCTTGAAGACCATAAACTAAGAAAATACTTAAGTTTAAGTTTGTGGATGGGCAATTTTAGAGCTTGCTTTGAATATAAGCAGTGTCTGCAAGTACATATATATATTAGGGCTTCCAAAATCTTGTAAAACCAGCAACAAGCGATTTTTGGCCTGTTTAGTGGCCTTGCTTGCAAATACAACTACGTTGGAACAACTGGGATGTTTCGTAACGTGTTCGGACTTGGTTTTTATACTAATTTTGAATACGATCACAAAATTTACCTAAAAATACAGGAATATTGCAGCGGACGGGAAAGCGCAGGTTGTCAAAGGAGGTATGTTTTCTCCTCCAGGCCCACCTGATCCAATCTGGTGTTTCTGCGCGGTTCGCATCACATATTCTTCAGCACTATACATTTTAAAATTCACATGGGAAGAAGAAACCAGTCAATGATAATTATTTTTAAAATATAATGAAGAGATTTAAAAAAAAGACTTGTTTTATGATTTAAGTCCACTCCCTCCTCACTTGTTTGTGAAGGATACATATATATAGCTTAATCCTCACGGGGTCAATATCAGGGTCACTGTCCTCAGAAGAGGATCTGAAATATAAGACTTAGTCCTCGTGTTCCATAATGGTCAATGACAGGGGTTATGTTCTTCCACGAGTCCTTATGCTTCAGGCATCGAGGAGAGGTCTTTCCTTAAAAAGAGGTCAATGTCAGGGTCACTCTCCAGGAGTTTCTGGGGTATATAAGGTTCAAAGTCATCTCCTACAGAGGCCGAGGTCACTGTCTTATTAGGAGACACTGTGTTTGTTTGCATGAAATGAAATATATGCCATAGTCTATACATATAAGTGTTTATCTTTACATTCTAGTCATAGAGCCGACGGGTGTTTAATTAACACATCTTTCATTGCACCACGGATCTTTTAAAAACATTTGATAGTATTGCTTTATAAATGATTTGTTTAGCTTCCATCGCTTGATATTTGCAGGACGACGGTGTGCAGTTTATTTTTTCATGACTTTTGATATTAGAATTTCAAGACGACCACTCTAAGTTTTTTTTACGGTTTACAGTATACAATTATTTTCATTGGACGTGTTGCAAAGAGCTACACATGTATTTCAGTACTGGTAGAGCTATCTCTGTACTGGTACATCCGGGTTCTTTACCATTGGCCAATGCTTGACTGTTCCGTCTGATTTTGAATTTCCTATAGTAGGCCTACCATAAATGCTTGTTTACAAAAGCGTCCATATATAATTTTGTTTTCAAAAAATAAATGTTTTCAAGAAATCGGGCAATAATACTACACCACAACAATGCTATATATATTTCTATCATAATCCAATACATGTATTTTATACGGTTTTCTTTAGAGTATTTTTTCTCTTTAAATATTTATTGTCAAGCAACATCACTTTTTGGAAATTTTCAATCAGATAATGCCAAATAATTGCATGCAGTATATATTTTCTTTTTTTTTTTTTGGTCTTCGTAATCCTCAGAAAACACGGTCAAATGGCAATGAAGGGACGCCCCAAGATATAGTTTTTGAGTTCGGGAGTTCGGGCAAGCTGTTAAACTTTTATTGCCAAAAGTTTTTCTATCACGGCTGGTTTTATGTATAGGTATTTTGTATTCATTACATTTATTGTGCACACACACTAAGGTATATAAAGCGTCTAAAGTTAAAATATATTCGAAAATAAGTCACGTACTAATACTCTATCATTAAAGAAAATAGGCAAGCTTTGTAATATTTGTATTCCCTATCAGGCGAGAAGGGGAGAACGCTATTTTAGGTTTATCTTATGTCTTTTCCGTTTTGTAACTTAAACCAAGAAGTAAAGAAAGAGAAAAAAAATCGCTGATTAGTGACATTTTTTCCCTTGTGAATTGACACACAATTTACGTAGATTTAAAAGTATAATTTTCATATTAATTAACAGACTTAATATGATTATTTTCTTAAGTTTGCATATAATCTCTTCAGATTATTATTCCATCGCATGTTGAATGTAACTTCATTTCAGCAACCAATAAAACGATGATAAAAAGCATACATGTATTTGTTATTTGTAGTCATTTGAAGTTTCCGTGCATATACATGTAGTTTTGATTTTTCCCTCATCATGTTTGTCTTCAAAACAACTTATAATTAACCTCATTAGCAGAACTTTCAATTTAAAAATGTTGGTCTTAGTCGTGATTTTTTTTTTTGCGTGTGTGAGGGTGTGTGTGTGTGTTTTCCGTAGGGCCCAGGGCTAGTGTACATCTCTCATTTTGTAAAAAAAAAAAATTCAGCATTTTTTTTCATAATGATGAACTACTACAGAGTTTTGAAAAAAAACGCAAAGCTATCCAGCGACACATTTTAGATATCTTCCATATAAAATAATCTTTCAAAATAAATAAGATCGAAATATAATCTGTGCAAAGCATGTGTATTTTTAGTATAAAAGATTCAGTTTGTCATAACTTATAGTTCTAGACTAAAATAACCCATGCACTCTTTATAAAGATCGAGTAGCCTTCAAATGCACACACAAGATTGAATTTTTTTGCGTATGAACAATTTCTCTACTTTAACGAGGTAAATTATTGACAAACAAGTTGATGAAACAAGAATTTATGCAGTCTCGTTTAAAGTTATCATTTTGTAAGTTCTACGATTTAAATATGACCTTGTCAGCAAATACAATTTACCATATTCATCATGTTCATGTCCATTAGGATTGAGTCAAATGCTGACTGACATTTTTCATACTAATTGTTAGTTCGTGATTTATACACTAAATTGACGACGGATTTTTTTCTCCGTTTATCCCGATAATGACAAGGAGAACACGGCGGGTGTGACCGGTCGGCACTGAGGGGATGCTCACTCCTCCATGGCACCTGATCTCACCTCTGATATTTTGGAGGTCCGTGTTTGCTCTGCTCCTCATTTTTTCAATTGTTTTATGGACTCTTGATCCTGAATTATGTTTGTAATCTCCATAAGTTTCACTTTGAACTCATATCGAAATCCTTGCATGGTAACGAATTATTAAGGGAACGACTGGATGCATTATTAAACTGGTCCTCGGAAGAGAAAACTACCAGTAAATAATATTGACATGGATTGCTAATTTTTTTTTACTAGATGACAAATTAGTTGTAGGTCATATTATCGTTTATATCGAGATGTATCGGGCCTTGTATAGTTATGTGGCTAAGACGAAGAACTTTGACTTGTCGTTTGAAGCCAACGATCAGTTTACAGATCTAGAGAACGCGGAGGGCGGGTGGCTGTTAGTGCAAAACGGCTTTGGAGAAATCGGCCATGTACCTGCTAGTTATGTTGAGAAGGAAGACAATGTAATTAAGCATCTATTTGTCACATTTTTGGTTGCTATTGTTCACTGTTCGATTGTTAGCAAAGATCATTTAAATTTTGTGTGTAAATACGCAGTTAAAAATCCTCAACCATGTCAAGTAGGAGGAGTTGACTTTATGCAAGATACAATTATTCACGTGCTATAATACTTTTTTGCAGTAATGATATTGCTTGTCAGATATGTATGTATAATTACTCCATTTTGTGTCATTTTGTTGTGTACATTAATTCTGTCCGCAATCATGGCAATGAACACTGATGAAGCACACTGCATCAGTACATGACCACATACACAAGTTAGTGAAATAGTAATGTTTTTTATAACTCGATTACATCTTTGATAAAGCATTCCTAAGCAATCTCTTTCAAGAATGTTGTCAATTTTTTGCCATTGGAAGTTTTTATTTTTATTACAGTCCACCTTGGCTGAGATTCTGAGCTCAGTAGACAGGGCAATACAAAATATACACTACCAGGCTGCCGCCTCTGGGACCTATACACACCACCAAAGAGAAAACCTGCAGTATGTATACAGTCTCCTGATATACATCTATCTTTACATGTATATTTATATATATTTAAAGTACACATTTTTTGCATACAAAGTGTATGGAAATCTACAGCATTTTAAACACCATAATTAAAAATAGAAAGGGGTCAAAACGTTAAAGCATGCATTTTAATTTGACATCATAATTGTTGTGCGCTGAGGAAATGCAACGTCATAAGTAAAAATAAAAAGTCATGCTTACAATGACCAGAAGCTGTTACGTTGGCTCTAGTAAATCTAGCTTACAAGTAGAATAATACATGGGTTTTAAAATATAATTATAAAGCACATTTATAGTCAAGGCAGAGAGTGAAAAAATGTAAATATAAGCAAATATTATACAACTGTGAAATCCAGTAATCTGATTGGTCAATACGAAGTAATTATTTTTTAATAACGACCACTGAGAGAGAATAATGACTCGCACGAACTGCATGGTTTTCACTTTCGCTTTAATCAAACATGGAAGTTTGCAAGTTTGTGTTTTGAAGGTGTGGAAGATTTAAAAGATATAGTGAAGGACTCTGAGTCTGAGAATACTAAAAGATTAGCAAGGATATCTGTTAGCATTTTTTGGGAATACTTAGCACATAGCATTTCATGGTTGAATTCGACTTTTACACTCGGCAAGCAGAGTCTTGATGATGTTTATGGAGACCAAAGAAATTAAAGACAAGCATGCCATGTTTGATAGCATTTTCTCTGCAATTGTGTTAATGAGTGTGATTCTAGGGGAGGGGGTACTCTGTGTTATTGGGAGTTAGATACCTTGTAATTGTATTAATATATTATGGGTTAAAATTTATTACCGAAATAAGTGCCTTTGAGTAACATTCAGTAAATTCTGAAACATTTACTTTCAACTTATTTGATTAACAACAACAGCATATCACTATCTCGATCTGTAAACATTAGGAAGATATACAAGATATACATTGTACTAATAAATATGGGAAATTATATAATATAATAAATATGGACTCAATGCACGGTCAATATGCATTTATAATGACCAAGCCAGGATGACAAATATTGACCAAGATCACATGGAGTATATCGATCAAGGGCACTTATTGCTTCGTAGCTATTGACCAACATTGAGTCCATTGTATCTTAATCACCATTTTTATCAAATTTATAGAGATATAGTCTCATAACTGCAACTGTCTGTGCAAACAAATGCTCATAACATGCTAATGTGCATTACTTAATTTGTTTGCACACTCTGTTGCAGTTATGAGACTATATCTTTAAGCAAAAAATTCTTTTTTAAAATATCATTTCACCTCTATAAAATTAATAGGACATAAATTATGTTACGTGTTGCAACAGATTATGTATAAAAATGCTAGTTTCATTCATATATTTCTTTAGATTTTTTTTTTGATTCAACAAATTATTTTTTTCAGTAAACTTGGACTGCATAGAGATCATGTGTTAAGGGAACATGGACCTCAAGGTAACGTTGAACATCATTTACATCACACTCCGAGTGACAGTGGGTCAGAGTCTAGTCACCATAGCGAACACAGCTCACACAGCTCGCCCGAAAAACATTGGCATTTAACTGGTAAGTATCTGTAGTAGAAAAAATCATGGCATAACCTACAGAAATACATGTACTCTGACTTGCCAACAGAAAGATAAGACATTGACTCCTTTAGATTTTCTCTGAGAAATTGTTGATTTCTTTTTGAATTAAAAAACTTTCTTGTCAGAAAAAGAAAGAAAAAAATAGAGTGATAACTGTAAATCATTTTTTTCGCGTAATCACAAGAGACAGTGCGCTTGCAAAAATATCATTCTTGTGTATATTAGTATTCCTACAGATTATACAGAGCAATAACCACAATGCATGATAAGACTGGTAGTTTTCCAGACTATAAACACATGAAAAAAAAATTTCTGAACACCTCCAACATTGATCATTACCATCAACATTTCTACAACTGAATATTTCTAATATTTTTCACTTTCTTAACTTCCTATTCATTCTACATTAAAGAAAGCTTACAGAAATGCTTTAAGATTTGAGTGTAAAATTGATTTTTTTGTAGATGTTGGACATTTGATGAAGAGGCACTCTAAGCGTCCAGCGCCCCCGCCACCAACAGCACCCCCCGATCAGTCCCCCCATACTCAGTCTCCCTGGCCACACCATACCGTACCTTCCCACTCCCCGCCTGAGGAACATCGATCCCCCCACTCCTCTAAAGGATCACTGAAGCATTCAAGTCCACAGTCTCAGCACCACTACATCAAGCACAAAGACCAGAGTCCTCACTCCTCCCAGGGGTCAATTTCAGGGTCCCTTTCATCCCAAGAGTCACTGAGGCAAAAGGGCATCAATCCACACTCATCAAAAGGGTCCTTGAAGCATTCATCCTCTCAGCAATCTGCAAAAGCCAGACTTTTTCATGACCCAGAAAGTAAGGAAGCCCAGGACAATGGCTGGGTACATGTAGACGAGGCTGATGGTAAGTCTGTGCCCGTTACTGCAGGTCCGACTGTACCAGAGTCTAGTGCTACTCCTCGAGGGGTCTCTATAGAGAGTGTGGAATCCTCGGACCATTCTACGGTAACATCAAACCAGTTGTCAGTCACTGACAACAAAATGCTGAAGTCCGAGAGTGTGATTTCTTTGTCGTCTCGGCTGTCCATCTCAAACAGTCCGATCAAACAGCTGGACAGCCCCAGCGTTATCAATGTTAACACCATTCCCTTGCCCTCTAACCTGGCCACCGAGCTGGTGAGCGAGGTGAGGAGACACACTAACCTGAGCTACGATAAGTCTTGCCTGGCTGTGGAGGTGGTCCTCACTCACATCTCAAACAAAATGCCCCAGGCTGCTGGTCTGATGGAGAAAATACTCTGTACATTCCAAGAGGTAAAGTACTTGTTATTCAACAAATAAGATTAATATTGAATTTCCATAAAACTTTTTTATCTTTGAGTTTTGTTTATCAAAGTACATAGAGATAGTGTGTATTTTATGTGTATGACAAAAAGATTTGGTGCATCACACTAATATTAGTTACAGTACTGAGTATATCTGTATACTAATATGATAGTTTATGTTTCACATCAATATTTCAATATTCAATAGTACATTGTAACTCGAAGCTCATTGTTTTACACATATTTCTCACAAATTTTATATTTCTGTGTGAAATTGAGACAAGTAGTTAAATGATTTTCAGAATTTTCACTATTCATTTAAGGATATATGGGTAATAATTTATCATGTTTATTTACATTTATTACTGATGAAGCCGAATGTCTGCTTCTCTTGAATGCAATGATGCCATGAGAAATATTTTACTAATACAAGTATACATGTACATTTACCAATTCAAGAGCACAGAATGCTGGTTAAGTTTTAACTTGCATTTGAAACAGAGGAGAGATGTCTCTCTGATAAGGGAGAGGGGGTAACTCTAATATTCATAAACATGATTCTTAATTTCCTTTTTAAAGGATGATAACGTTTTATTTAAATGTTTCAAAAGATTTCATCTTTAAAAAAAATTAGCTGTGGGTCATTTTTATCTCTAGTAGCTTAGTTTTGTAGACAAAATGGGATACACTTGCCATATAATTGAGTGAAAGGAGACATTTAATGCAAAATTAAAATATGTTGTGATCATCAGCAACATAACCAACATGCAAATGTATTGTACATTTTTTGCTGAGTTGAATGCAAGGACTTGAGCATTATTTTTCAAGTATTTTTTTAATTAGATGCACAAAAGCATTATAAGTGAATTTTGCATGAAAACAAAAAATTCTGATGTTTGTATGAAACAGTAATTGAATGATACTCAGTGTTTGCATGTTGAAAGTGTGACTCAGATATCTGCCTGAGATTTAATACATACACTGTACTTTCACTTGTACATTCCTAAACTTACATTTGAACTTTGGTATCTAAAACACCAAGAATATGTTCAAGTGATTTGGAATTTCAACTGATTTTTTTAAAAGCATTTTACCATCCATATCACAAATCAATGGATATCTATTTTGTTTTCTCTGCCCCATACTGTTTGAGATAGCAAGAATTAACTGTATCCCTAAATTAAGTGTTGGTTAACTTTTTTAATCATGTAAATGTATAACGTTAAAGAAAAAAATATAGGTTTGAATTATTGATTTCGAGATATATATTGATGACTAATTGTATCCTGATTATTCTATCAGGCCAGCACTGCTTCTGAAGATGACCTGAGTCACGATCATGTCCGTCTCCGAGAACTGCTGGAGAAGATCACTGAGTGTAAAGAGGACTCCCAGCAGAGGAGCTGGGCCCTCCATGAGGACCAACACATAATATCAGGCTACCTTGAGGAGCTGTTCTCAATACTGGTAATATATATGATAATTCATAATATATAAAACATAATATATAACACATAATAAGAGGAGCTTCATCAATACTTATAATACACATACATGTAACACATAATCTCAGGATACCTCCAGGAGCACCTGTTAATACTGAATATATTTGTATTTATGCCTTAGAAATTTAAAAAGTGTAGCGATTGTTATTTTAACAATATGAGTGCATACCTTTCGTTCTTGACACACTCTTAGGCAATCACTGCTAAAGCATTTTAACATTATTATTTCTTGGTCAACAATTACTAGGTATAATGTTAGGCCAAACTCATATTTAGATGTTGATACATAATTGTATCTTGCTTCTGATTATTTTTTATATTAGATATTATGTTCATTCTGCTCTAGTTTACTACATTTTACCTTTCTTTATAACAGGAAAATGCCAAACCTTCTACATGCCGCCATGCCATAGCATCTGATGGTTACGAATGTATTCACAACTTAGTTCAGTATTATCAAATGGTATGTACTACACAGGGTTGAAAAAGTGTCATCTTATGATATGTATCACACAAGCCTCATGCAATGCCACCACTTCGGATAATACATATGTACTGCATATAAGTAATAAGTAGCATTGGTTGGTATTTATTTTCCTGACTTAATTCAGTGTGATTAATGGTATATATTTACATTCACTGTGTTTTTCTACTAAGCTAACTGTGAAATTGATTTGAATACCATTTTTGTGAATACTCACGCGTAGAAATATACACCGAAAAACGTGCGTTAACGTGACTTCACAATAAGGCAACAGCGACGTTGCTAAAAGTATAACAATGTAGGGCAGAGAGAAAATCAAATATTGAGCCTATTTTTAGTGCTTCCGAACATATAAAATGTATATATATAAGGAATGTTTTTAAGTTTAATGTGAATTATTGGTGTGTGAATCACTGCTTGTAGGCTTATTTTTCATGAAGCGCTAGGGCGCTTCATTAAATATGCCTACGTGACAAGTCTGTGTGATTCACACACCAATAACTCACACAAAACTTAAAAATATTCCTTAAATACATTCCTTAGGTACAGTTTGACCTATCCCTAAGGTAGTCACTTTAGATGTTAAGTTACATCATTAAATATATTAAATGATAATAATTAACCTGGCTTATTTATCAGTTTTCAATTGTTACAAAAGTATAATGCATTACAAGCACATTTCTAAGACAAGGGATGTAATTGTAACAGCATTTATACTATTGGCATATATATAAAAGTCAGAAGTGAACTCCATTCTAGATTGTGTAATATTTTATAAGTAATAAGATACACGTACATGTAACTATCAAATATTTTAATAATTTTAACCCTTTTATTTTGAGACAGCAGTGACTCTTTTAAGAATGCCTATAAATGTGTTTAAATGTGAAAAATTTGCTTTTTAAGGAGGTTCGCCTTCCCTTAAGGATTTCCCTGCTGAAGGTTTTCGGAGCTCTTTGTAATCTGGAGTCCTCCATTATTTCTCATCTGCTGTACTCCATATTGCCTTTAGAACTAGTCTCGGAAATACGCAACCAAAATCAAGGTACTAGGAGGATAAAGAATAACAAATACTAGTAACAGAAACAAAGTGACAGTTCAGAGAATGCTCTTACTGATTAATTTTACTTTTGTTTGATTGTGTTCATTCAAATTCTAAAAGATTTTAGAGTGTTGTTTTTAAATGGAATGCATCTACTAGTAGGGGTATTTGTATAAATATTTCCTCCATCTCCTTGTTAATGTGTAATTTGGATACTTAAATAGCTGTTTAGTTTAAATAAAACTTTGAGTTATCTTTTTTTTATCAGACTGAGTGAATTTTTTTCCTCTTATTTTTTGATTAATTTGCATATACATGTAGTATATATTTTTAGAATTTCCTTTTTTATATTTTGTAGAAGCTCAGAGACTAGGTTACGTAACTGGAGTTTTGACCATGATATTTTGTACAGGAGAGCCAGTGCCTGCTAATCTTCATGGTATAAAAACAAAATTGAAATCAATTGATGAAATAAAACTGCAAGATTACCTCATAAAAAGCTCAATGAGCTTCTTGAATCCAAATTTATATGCTGTCTGTGTGAATGTCTCATGTTCAAAATTTTAGCTCACCTTGACAAAATTGGGATGGGGTAAGGTTTATTTCAAGCATCAGTGTCAGTGCAGTGGTAAATATTTTTTAAAGAGCAGGTCCATTCTTTGGTAATTATAAAGCTTTACCTGGACCAAACTATCAAAGATGATTCATCTAGAAGGCACACTTTTAAACATCCTTCTGATGCTGGATCTGAACAGAATTTTCTTTATGATTGAATACATAAAGTTTTCTGAGAAAGTCTTAAAGACTTATGGGTACTTATACCAAAAACTATCTATGGATGCACATTACCAGAAAATTTATTTGGTTCAAGACATGGGATTATTGGGACTTACTTCTAGATAATAATCACAAAGATTACCTTTCTAATCTTTGATTTTCTATGTTTGTCTCCTAAAAAACATGAAATATTTTAATTTAATGGTTTTGAGTAAGATTAATAAAAAGGAGAAATAAGTTCGATTCAATGAAAGATGTTTTTAAGGTCATTTGAAAAAAGTAGAGGACTATCAAAATCTTTTTCCTTAGTGATTGCCATGAAATAAAGGATATATGACTTTGAATGTGAAAAATCTGTACAGTGTAATTAAGATTTTCTTTCTTAGGCTTATGTTGATATTCATGAAGGCTCAGGTATGCTACTTACCTTAAAAGGTATTCGTTTTTGTCTGAAGTGTCACTCCATTGCATTTTAGATAAATTGATGAGGAATTCTTTAACAGATGATAAGTCGTAGCTAACTGGACTCATTGGAACTTCATGGACATCGGCTAATATGTTAATTGTGAAAATGACCCCCCCAAAAAAATGAAAGGAGAAGGAAGACGCACAACAATTCCAATCAATGGAGTTATTCTGCTTAAATTACAAGTGTATTTTTGGCCACCCTTATGATTATTTACAAACAAGCATATTATAATTTGTTGATTTTTACATTGATAGATACCATGAATGAGAATTTTCTGGATGAAGTCTTGGAGATGATAGAAAACCCAGCCTCACTGGACCATGATGACCTGTGTACTGATTCATTGGTCACTTTACTTCTGGCTTATAATCTCCATTTCCCCTATCAAGAGGAGAATGACATCATGTCTTTACTCGCCAAAAAGGGAACAGTCAAAGTTTTCACGGAGAAACTGTTGGAAATCTTCAATAGAGGAGGTATGAAAATAAAGGATGTAAATTTTGTTTTACTTACACAGGTGGCACATGTAAAATTAGAATTGTAAAGTAATTTAGAACTAAATGTTACTTCCTTGTGTGGTAGGAAAATGTAGCATTATTGCTTACTTTCTCACTAGAAGGCACGTTATGCACCTTTTCATAACATACTTTTGTTATCAGCTCTTCAGCACATAAAGTAGGTGTAGAAATTTATACCAAATAGGTTGATGACAGTGTATTTTATTCCATATTGAGTAAAGTTGAAATAGTAAAGGTATCTTTAAGTTATGAAATTTAAAACAAAGAAAAGCTGGAGACCAACACCTTGTGGAAGATTCTCACTTGTGGATACCGAAAGGTATTCAATAGGGTCTGTAACTAAAGTTATAAACTTAAAAGTATAAAACAGATCACCAACATTTTGTGAGAATGCAGCAGTAAATTTATTATGTTGACCGGTTTCGACCTGTGATGTTTGTCATCAGAACAATCAAGCATGTAAATTTATCTACTGAAGAAAAAAATTGCAGATAACGTTGCTATACATACAAAAATGCAGATGACATTTCTATATACAAAATAAAATGCGGAGTGTTTTGTACATATGCGGACATGCTAAACAATGGTACTTTATACAAGATATGATATTATATTATACATTTATTGCATGATAGTGAGGGAAATATGAAGACTTATTCAGCCAAGAAAAATCTTATTCCCCGAGGGCTTCGCCTGAGGGGAATATGATATTTCTTGGCTGAATAAGTTTTTATGTTTCCCGAACATTCATGCAATGAATTGTTTATTATACCGAAACACGCAAAACCTTTGAAATAAACATAAACTTTCAAATTGGGCACCGCTCTCAAATTCACTTTCATTTTTTACGTAAAGCTACTATAAAACCCTTTGGTCAATGCATTATCATCAGTTTTGTGACGTAAACCAGGCTATTGTGACATCTACTTCTCTCTGGAGTATCCGTTCAACGAACGAGAACTATATTGCGGGAAAATACACTGGGTGTTCCATAGAGGTGGAATATGATGAAAAGCGTGCCGACGACCGGGAGATATGAAGTTTTACGGCCCGACCAGGTGATAACTTAGAACCAATCAGTTTAGAATATTTATAATGAGGTATAATAATATACCTAGTATTCAGTAGATAAATTCTACTTCAGTAGATAAATTTACATGCTTGATTGTTCTGATGACGACCGTCACAGGTCGAAACCAGTTAACAAAATAAATTTACTGCTGCATTTTCACGAAGTGTTGGTGATCTGTTTTATACTTTTAAGTTATGAAATTTAATGAAAGTAAACCATAAATATTTACTCTTGAAAATTTCAAGAATTCTTGAATTTAAAGGACAATGGCGTTATACCTGGCCCTGGTATTGTTTCCCCTCATGTTATACTCATTATTTAGCCCCCTTTTTTTTGTAGATTTTTGTAAAATGTTGAATTGGCTGATTTAACATAGACTGTGTTCTCTTTCAGAGGATCCAGTGAAAATGTTTGATCACCTGAACTACCCTGTCCAATCACAGGTGAAGTTTATGATTGACATGTACAGCCAGCCTGGCACCGCCTCCCTTCTGTATGTTAACGATGCCAAGGTCCTGATTGACATCCTGATACGATTGCTCACTGACCTACAACCAGGAGACAAAGTATGGGGCTATTCTGCATCAAATGTGAACTAAATATAAGAACTAGTTTGACATTTTTTTCTTTCGATATGTTTACTATTTTCTGTGAAAATGAGTGTCTTACTGAAACTTTACTTAAATAATAAAATTCTTTCTTTGGTTGTTGTTATGGGAATTAATGTCGCAACTATTGCAGAAAAAATTACGAGGGTTATGTTACTTTTTTCTGCAATGGGCTGCGATGTTAATTCCCATACTAACAAACAAAGAAAGCATTTTATTGTTTATTTTTACATCAATATTAAAAATCATTCAAAGTAAAATTAAATTGGTTAACTATTGTTTTTAAGATGAATATGTCATGGTATGTAGAACTGATGGAACAGCCATGTTCAAGAAAACTACACACGTGGCTTACTTAGTGTTGTTCATGCACTGATTAATGGCAGTGGTCTTCATAAGAAATAAAAGAAAAATATTCAATGGATGTAAATATATGTACATGACATGTAGTGCATGTGTACTTAGTTTTAAGATTGACATTTCCAGATGAAAAAAACTCTTTATGTGGGGGGGGGGAGGAGTTCATCTGATATTTTTAAACAAAGCCTGTCAGCAACAATCTTTTTATGAATAATATTTTTTAACTCACCTGAGCAGAAGGCTCAAGTGAGCTTTTCTGATCACATTTTGTGCGTCGTCCGTCTGTCTGTCTGTCTGTAAACTTTTCATATTTTCGACTTCTTCTCAAGAACCACTGGGCCAATTTTGACCAAACTTGGTACAAAGCATTCTTGGGTGAAGGGGAATTTAAATTGTTAAAATGAAGGGCCAAGTCTCCTCACAAGGGGAGATAATCAAGAAAAGAAAAAAAATAGGGTGGGGTCATTAAAAAATCTTTTTCTCAAGAACCGTTGGGCCAGAAAAGCTGAATCTTATGTGGTAGCATCCTTGGGTAGTGTAGATTCTAAATTGTTCAAATCATGACCCCCGGGGGTAGGGCGGGGCCACAATGGGGAATCAATTTTTACATAGAAATATATAGGAAAAATCTTTGAAAATTTTCTTCTCAAGAACCACTGAGCCAGAAAAGCTGAAACTTTTGTGGAAGCATCCTCTGGTAGTGTAGATTCTAAATTGTTCAAATCATGACCCCTGGGGGTAGGGCAGGGCCACTATGCGGAATCAAAGTTTACAAAGAAATATATAGGAAAATCTTTGAAAATCTTCTTCTCAAGAACCACTGAGCCAGAAAAGCTGAAACTTATGTGCACATGAAAGCATCTTGGGGTAGTGTAGATTTCAAAATGTCTAAATTATGATCAGTGAGGTAGGGTGAGGTCGCAATATGTATTAAAAGGGGGAAATCTGGAAAGGAACAGAATGGTCAAAGCTTCTCAGGTGAGCGATGTGGCCCATGGGCCTCTTGTTTTGTATTTTATATATCGTGATAAAAAGCATGCAATATCTGGAACAGTGTTTCCAGACTTATAATTGATCCATTACTTTGGTCTTTTCAGCTTCGGTCTTCAATTCTGATACTTTTGAAACTACTTGTGAAGAACTCTGATTACTTTGAACATCAGCACAAACTGAGTGAACTGCGGGAGTGTTTGATGATGATCAGGAAGGAGGAAGAGGAAGCTACAGCTCAGGACAGGAAGGAAGTAGAAGTTATCCTGGAGGAATTCAACAAACACATGGGGGACAAAGGGAAAGTGAAAGTAGAACACTGAAGGAAGTGAAGATTGCATTGTAGATAACTTTACAGGAACAAAGTGATTGCCTTGGCAGTATGCTGTCAACTTTGCCGTGAGCAGTAGAAAATCAGAAAAACAAAGGAGAAGTTACTGTATTTCAAACACTGTGGTTGTATTCACATGTTATCGCATGTCCTTTAGACAGCTGTATTTATCTGTATAAGCCTGTAAAAATTCAGCTTTCAAGGGTACACATTGAAATTTTATTTTGTTTTTCACAGAGTGAAAATATTTGATGTTGTTAAGTTCATAGGGTGTTTGAATAGTAGATTTCTATGTTAGTTGTAAATGTATGTGCTATGTAACTTATTATGATATATGTGCCATATTACTTTGATGTATATATACACCTTTCCATTTTAAACAAATATTTTTTTGGTCATTTTAAATGTCCAAAAGTCGTGTTGTAAACATTAAATTTTCTTAATGTAATAAAAAAGCTTGTCATTTGTAAAATGAATACCTGCCATAGAATATAAATCATTGTTGCTTCATTTGCAATGTGTCCAGCTTTTATCATAACAATACTCTTAGATTATAGTTCATTGTAAAAATACATTCAGGCAGAGTAGAATTTTGTTTTATTATATATAATTTGTAGTAAGCCACTACACAGGCAGTACAGTGTATATAGCTAGGATGGAGTTGTTCATAAGTGTATAGGAATCTTATCTTGCAGTTAATGTATGTGTTTATTGCAATTTTAGTGATTTGATAATCTACTGATTGTTTGAAAGACTGTTTGATTTTATTAAGTGATATTACATAGTTGGTTTTATATCATCATATGCATATGTAGTGCTTTATATTGACTTTCCTCTACATTGAAAACTTTCAATTTCTGAACTGAAAAATGTCACTGGCATTAGTGTACTTCCCTCTTAAATTTTCACAGATTAAAAATGTTTAAAATATTGTTACTGTGTGTCATTTGTCAGGTTACTCTTGGTTTTCAAGGTGTAAAGAAAGAATTCAACGATTATGAGAATTTTCTCCATTTTATTTACCTATTTTATATTTGGCAGATTAAAACATTTATTTAACAAGAATGCATAATCCTTTTAATAAAATCGAGGAATATTGCACAAAACTGCACTGATCAGCAAATAAAATGTGTTTAAGCATTTATTTAATGTAATTTATGTTATCATTGTGCATATATATTTTCTATCTGGTCAAGAATTTTAGACTTGGGAATTTTTACAGACATTCAGGTGTAAAACAGAATTTTTTAAAGATATAGATAAAAATTATCTACAGAAAGAGTTTTACACGAAGCAAAGAAACTGACAAGCCTGTAATACACCCACATTTATTATTTCAGTATCCAGGTGAATTGTAAAATTAGATCCAGTGGCCCTTTCCACCAAATTAATCTTATGATTAAGACTAAATTTTTAGCACTTTGTAAATTTTTATCTAATTATTAAAAGATACTTCTTTCTAAAAAATTAATAACAGTTAAATCACAAAATGTTAACACACAGTACATGTAATAGAAAAACATGATTTTCTTTGCATGGATATTTGAAGTAGAATGGGAGATTATTTTAGTCTTAGTCATGAGATTCTCTTTGAAAATGGCCATTGGACTTGGACATTTTATGCTTTGTTGTGAAGTGTAATTTAAACTCAATAAATAGAGTGTGGAACATAAATTTTGTTGTCATTTGTGCAGATGATTAAATGCATCTATGTCATGTGTGTTGTATGCTGTCAGAGGCAGCTCTGAGTAGGTAATGTAGTAGGAGAGAAGTAATGATAAGAAAATAAAAATCTGGACAGGGAATCCAACCTTGGACACTCGTATCACTGGTCAGGTGCTTTATCAAATGAGCTATACCCAGATCAATATCCACAGATTATATAGCTGAAAATTCTTAAATGATCCAGCATTTTTATAACATGTATTGTTTAGAATCTGAAGATTTTAGTAAGTATTTTAAAATATGTTTAAGCGTATTGTTTTTATTAAATCTTTTAAAAGATTTTGGTAAGTTTTTTATGCCAGAAATGACTCAATCGCAATTTTAAGACTTTCATATCATTTAAAAAAAATTTTTTTTAACTTGGACGAATCTCAGTTATATTATTTATGGAGATACCTCTGGATATTTCTCAGATGTATTCTAATACATGGTCTCCTTGTTCAATTGCTTCACTTTTATTCAAGTTTTTTTTCATTTAGTATAAAATATTTATTATAATACCGATTCAACCGTTCATAAATCTATACACCCCCATCCCCTTGATCTAAACTGTAGAGTATTTAAAAAATTCTCCCCTTTTTGAAAGGGGTGGGGGTAGTCAAAGACTTTAACGAAGCTGTCAGTTCTTTTCTTTTTTGGTAAAATGCTATCCTTTCCAAATTCAATCTTAAATGTGCATTAATATTGGTCATTGTGGCACCTTAATAAGATTTTTTAATTTCAAATTAAACGGCTGCTTTCATTGCCTTTGACTAGGACTATAGCAAATGAAAACACATAAGTCGACATGAACCGCTCAAAGAGTTTGTATCATTTAATTATATTTAAAAAAGACAATTACTGCAGTTTGTCTAGTCAATACTTTTTTTAGCCACCACTGGTACAATCATCACATTGAGTGACCCCCATCCCCAATCAATTGTATAATACATGTACTTCTATGGCATCTACCTGTGTAAAAAAACCGTGTTATATCATGAAGATGGGAGTAAGTTTGATACCGATCT
Organism: Saccostrea glomerata; assembly: GCA_003671525.1. Taxonomy (NCBI): domain Eukaryota; kingdom Metazoa; phylum Mollusca; class Bivalvia; order Ostreida; family Ostreidae; genus Saccostrea; species Saccostrea glomerata. Next base: position 2,646,645 of record PRKT01000003.1, on the reverse strand, counting down.
CTCAAATGACGCCCTGAAAACAAGATATTTCGGCACAGAGAGTAAATTTCTAGAGAATCATAGATACTATATAGAGGAAGCCAAAATAGGTTCAGAAAATTACGGGAAAGAACTCATCATGGGTACCCAGGCACTCGGAAACATGAATGAGAACGGAGAGCTGTTCACAGATTTTTGCGCATTCAATGACCTTGTGATAGGAGGAAGTGTCTACCAGCACAAAAAGAGACTTGGATTTCCCCTGATGGAAAAACCAAGAACCAGATAGACTTCATTACTTTCTCAAGGAAGTGGAGACGTAGCCTCCTTGATACAAGATCAAGAAGGGGGGCTGATGTAGCTTCAGACCACCCCTAGTACAAGGCACTATAAAAGTCAAGTTGAAAGCCTTCAAGGACAACTGTGACAGACCACACATCAAGTTTAACACCCAGAGACTTCAGGAAAAGGGCACAAGAGACACCTTTAGCATTTCACTGAAAAACAGATTTGAGGTCCTAAACAATGTCTGTCAAGAAACTCCACGAGAAGAACACTGGAACTTCATTAAAGACAACTGGAAAGACACATGTGAAGAGATCCTAGGGAAAAGAGAAAAGGAAGACAAGGAATGGCTTTCAGGAGATACATGGAAACTGGTGGATGAAAGAAAACTTCTCAAACAGCAAATTATAAGTTGCGAGGAGGAACAAAAGAAGCAAGAATTAAAAGACAGACAGACTATTCTAAACAATGAAGTAAAGAAAAGTGCAAGGAGAGATAAAAGACACTTTTATAATGAACTAGCTACAGAAGCTGAGGAAGCAGCAGAGAAAAGAGACTTCTGTACCATGTACAAAATCACAAGAACCCTGGCTGGGAAAAGACCACCACAGACCAAGCCAGTAAAAGACAAGGAAGGCAACGCGATAACAAAGGAAGAAGACCAGAGAAAGCGCTGGGCAGAACATTTCAGAGAACTCCT
>PRKT01000003.1:2626890-2644493 GCA_003671525.1 Saccostrea glomerata | reverse complement strand
AGAGCACAACCTTAAAGACGTAGACTCCTTTACATACTTAGGCAGTATCGTCACAGCCACTGGTGGAACAGGTGAAGACATAAAAGCTAGAATTAATAAAGCCAGACACATCTTCACCACCCTCAAGCCTGTGTGGAGTTCAACAGCACTATCCACACACATAAAACTCCGCATCTACAACACCAATGTTAAGTCTGTGCTACTCTACGGGTCTGAAGCATGGAGAGTCACCAACACCACCTCCAACAAACTACAAACCTTCGCTAACAGATGTCTGTGCCACATATTAAACATCAGATGGCCAGAAACTATAAGCAACAAGAACCTGTGGGAAAAAAAAACCAAGACCCAATCACTAAACAAATAGCCCGCAGAAAGTGGCGATGGATTGGACATACCCTCTGAAAACCACCAGGAGACATTACACGCCACTCACTCGAGTGGAACTCACAAGGCAAACGGCGAGTTAGGCGTCCCAGGAAAACTTGGCGAAGATCATGTGAAGAGGAGATCAGGCAGTGTGGACACACCTGGGAAAAACTGAAAAAGGCTGCCCAGAATAGAGTGCGGTGGAGAACTGTTGCCGAGGCCCTATGTTCCACCAGGAACCAAAAGGAACCATGATATAGAGGAAGGATAATTAGTGTTACATAAAGAAAGAAAGAAAAAACAGAAAAAGGGGCAAAAATCTTTAAGCTCTTAATTTACATTTCTGTACTTGTTATGGGGATGGGATTTAATTTAATTCACGAGTCTCTTTCTTCGACGAAAACGGTAAAAAGTAAACTTAACTATTCTGATTTTTATTCATTTTGAAAATGCATTGAATTTTTACATTAAATAAGAGGTAAACACGTCCTGTATTTTATATTAATTTCTAGTCGTATGTTACAAATAAGTTTTGATTAGAAACATAACATTTGCTTGCACATGCAAAGAAGTCAGCCTCTATTGAAAGATCTGTTAAAGTGTTTTTTGATAGGCATTTAAATTACAGTATTTTATTTTTCACTACATATATTTGATTTTCTTAACATAACCACTGTGATACTCTGCAACAAACAGATTGTCTCTTTTATCAACAAATAAACCAAATGGATCCTTCAGATCACAGTTCTCTATATAACAGAGAAACTGTCCGTCCTGGTCTAGAATGTGGATACAGTGGTTATCCCCATCTGCTGTCAGGATATGACACTGACTGTCAGTGGTTATTCCATAAGGTTTAAATGGTTTGTTACATGGACTGTGAGGATGACCGGTGTATCTGAATCGAAGATTTCCAGACCGATTAACCACCACTACAGCATGACCTTTACTGTCAGCCACACAGATATCCAGGTTTCTGTTCTCACTGATGTATTTAATGCTGTTATTTCCTGAATACAAAGGTATACCTTTATCATCAAACTCGATTGTTTGTTTCTCTGCGGAGCCTGAGTAACGGACAACTTTGGATTGTGATTGGTCATTATTGTACATAGAAACCATGAGATCACCAGAGGAGGTGACACAGAGTTTTGAAGGTATCCAGTCTTTTAGCCTTATTACCTCCTCTGTTTGTCCATTCTTAACTTTATTTACTGAACATGTTTTCCATTCAGAGTACGTGAGATCTCCATCATCTGTCACTCCTATATCACGTGGCGATTTCCCGGATTTTGTTTTTATTGTATTCATTAGTGAGTCATGAATATTAAAGCATTTCATATCACTGACGTCCTTTGACATAGTCCAGATTTCTTCATCACCGAAACAGGCAACACTGCAGAGCTTTTCATACCCTGTATTTATAGCAGTGACAAGTTCAGGTTCTTCCAAAAGTTCTTTGATTGGTGTCTCTGGTTTCTTCCATATGTTACCATTTCCTTCAGTTGTAGTGGATAAGGGTGTCAGGGATCCAAACAATGAGTAAAACTGATCTGTATCTGTTGTCTTAGGACTGAACGTCGGCAGGGATACCAGAACTTTTGGAGGAAGCTTGCTAAAGTCCTTGGTTTGGGAGGTATATTCCATGGTCATGGACACTTCATTTGATTCTTCAATTCTATCTATTTTAGCCAACATTTCCTCAAACTGCTGTTGTAATTCTTTGATTTCATCCAATTGTTTTTGTAGAATGCTCTTATGTAGGATTTTTAGTTCTTCAATTTCTGTCTTCTGTGGCAGTCTTCTCCATGTTCAGTCACTGCTGATGTAAGCTTCTGATATTCTCCATCCAGGCTAGAAAGCTGAGTTTCTAAGTCTGTAGCTATTTCTTCATATGTTGGACAAAGTATGTCTTCAATTTCTACAGTATCTTTGCTAATGACTTCTCTTTTTGCATTATATATATCAGAAAGATTTGAAACGGTATGCCCCTTGTGGGTATCAGATATTATTGAACACAAAGAACATACAGAAATATTGCATTCTTTACAATGAAATTTACATCTTTTCATTTGATGCGTTGTGCACTTAGGATAAATCAATGTTGATTTCTTCTGCTGGACTGGGACAACCTTGTGTTTATCATAATCATCAGAAATATGCTTTCCTATACAAGAAATGCTGAATTAATTATATAGTGAAAATACATTAATTCTTTGAAAATTTTCTTCTTTGCTCTTGGGTATTAAACAAACTAACCAAGTACATAGTTATGTTAAAAAAGGAAGCCTCTTCCAAATTGTGAATTTCTTGGCCCGAGGGTCGGGGTTCTGGTGTTAAGGCGGTTTAGTATTGATTATATAGTAAAAATATATTCATTCTTTGAAAATTTTCTCGTCTGCTCCTGGGTATGAGATAAACTTACCAAGTTTATAGTTATGTTGAATAAGGCTGCCTTTTTCAAAAATGGTAAATTTCAGGGCCCCTCGGTCAGGGATACGGGGGATGGATGTTAGAAAGTTTGAAAATAAACGGATGCTTTGAAATCTGCTCTTAGTTGTATTGATCAACCATTTATTTAAAGTGTAGTATCAAAGATCTTAGAGAAAAGTGTTTATTGTCAACTTAAGGAATTTTTACATAACAATAACATGTTGTATGAGTTTCAATCTGGGTTTCGAAGAAAATATTCCACTGATACATGTCTTATACACTTGTTAGACCATATAAGGGACAATAACTCTAAGGGATTATTTACAGGAATGATAATGTTAGACCTACAAAAAGCATTCGATACAGTGGACCATGAAATTTTATGTAATAAATAAGACATGGGAATTGAAAATCAATGGTTTAAGTCATATCTAACTGTCAGGTCTCAGCTTGTGGGTTGTGGAGGTGTCGTATCTAGGTAAAATAAAATTACTTGTGGGGTACCCCAAGGGAGCATTTTAGGCCCTCTTTTGTTTTTATGCTATGTTAATGATATGTCCATTAGTATAGATACAGACTGCAGACTCATTCTTTATGCTGATGATAGTGCCATTCTATACTCACACAGAGACCCTGATGTTATCTCTAAGAAACTCGGGAAGGTGTTAGAGAAGTGTTCCGAGTGGTTAATAGATAATAAGTTATCTCTCCATCTTGGAAAAACAGAGTCTATCCTGTTTGGCCCTAGTCGCAAATTAAAAAATGAAGGTCAATTTGAGATTAAATGTCACGATCATATTATCAAATCCAGTGAGTCTGTTAAATATCTAGGTATTACAATTGATACATTTCTAAAATGTAACCTAATAGTAGATGGAATTGTGGCCAAGGTCAATTCTAGATTGAAGTTCCTATATAGAAATGGAAAATGGTTAAATAAAAGATCCAGGTTAACATTAGCATCTCCACTTATTCAGTGCTATTTCGATTACTGTTCATCAGCATGGTATGAAGATTTGTCCAAATCTCTGAAAAATAAGTTACTGGTTCTTCAAAACAAAACAGTAAGATTTATTTTAATTCTGAGTCCTAGAGCTAGGATCAATTGCGATATTTTAGATTCAATATTTCGGACTAGAAGGCACAGAGTATATTTCTAAAGAATCATAGACGATAAAGAGGAAGGATAATTAGTGTTGTATAAAGAAAAAAAAATAAAGGTACCGGTGCCGTACATTTTTGTAGTAGCAAAATAAATACTTAAATCTCTTTATTTGCATGGGCATTTCTGCACTTGTTATGGAAATGATTTTTTTTAAGAACAAATGGAAATGGAAATTTTTTTGTGGAGGTTATGAAATCACGGGTCTCTTTATACCTTATATTCAGTAAAAAACAACCTCAACGATCTAGATTTTTTTCCTATTGAAAATGCATTGAATTTGTACATTCCAACTAAGTATGTTTAAAATTCTCAGGCACTGATTTTTACATTGCTGACATTTTGATCATTTCTTATTCTTTGGACCTCCAGTAATTGAGCTCACTTTTCAAGTACAGTGTTTATGCACTGAATGTATCAGAACATCGAGTATTCAAATAAATAATAAGGAATACATTTACAGCATTTTATTTGAATTTCTAGTCGTATCAATCAAATAATTTTCAACTAAAAAATATAACATTTTTTTGCAAGGAGTTCAGAAGGATGGGGAATTTTTTTTTGATAGGCATTTTTACATTATTTTATTTTTCATTTCATATATTGGATTGTCTTAACTTTACTGCTATAATACTCTGCAACAAACAGATTGTCCCTTTTATCCACAAATAGACCATACGGATCTTTCAAATTACAGTTATCTATATATCGGAGGAACTGTCCATCCTGGTCTAGGATGTGGATACAGTGGTTATCACTGTCTGCTGTCATAATCTGACTTAGACTGTCTGTTGCTATGCCATAAGGTTCAAATGGTTCGTTCTTTGGAGTAGATGAATGACCAGTGTATCTGAAGTGGAGTTTTCCAGTCTGGTTAACCACCACTACAGCACCAGCTCCAAAGTCAGCCACACAAATATCAAAATTTCTGTTCTCACTGGTGTATTTTGTGTAGGCATTTCCTGAATACAGAGGTTTACCGTTATCATCAAACTGGATTGTTTGTTTCTCTATCCAGCCAGAGTAACGGACAACTTTGGATTGATCATCACTGTACATAGTAACCAGGAGATCACCAGAGGATGTGACACAGAGTTGTGAAGGTGTCCAACCCTGCAGTTGGATCACTTCTTCTATTTCTCCATTCCTGACTTTATTAACAGTACCTGTTTTCCAGTCAGAGTACACTAGACCCCTATCACTTGTCATTGCTATATCGAGTGGCCATTCTCCTGATTTTGTTTTGATTGTCTTTATTAGTGAGCCCTGAATGTTAAAGCATTTTATATCACTAACTTCCCTTGCCATTGTCCAGATTTCTTCATTAACGAAACAGGTAACACTGCACATGTTTTCATACCCTGTATCTATAGCAGCGATAAGTTCAGGTTCTTCTAGCAGTTCTTTGATTGGTGTCTCCGATCTCTTCAGTGTGTTACTATTTTCTTTAGTTGTAGTGGATAAGGGTGTCAGGGATCCAAACATTGAGTAAAACTGATCTGTATCTGTTGTCTTAGGACTGAACGTCGGCAGGGATACCAGAACTTTTGAAGGAAGCTTGCTAAAGTCCTTGGTTTGGGACATATATTCCATGGTCATGGACACTTCATTTGATTCTTCAATTCTATCTATTTTAGCCAACATTTCCTCAAACTGCTGTTGTAATTCTTTGATTTCATCCAATTGTTTTTGTAGAATGCTCTTATGTAGGATTTTTAGTTCTTCAATTTCTGTCTTCATTTTATCAACAAGTATAATATCTAATGTGTCCGACTGGCAGAGATCAAACTTGTTGAAAAGGCACTACGTTAAGTTCATCTGCATGTGACCTTCCAGGTGAACATATTTAATTTTTTTTTATACAGAAGCATAAAATTTAAAAAAAAAACTTGTAAACTTCGAAAATAAAGATTTATTTGAGCTACCTGATGTTTAAATATAACCAAAGTAAAAAGAAAAGTGTGTTTGTATGTGTGTGCCTCTACCTCAACTATTTTGTAAATTTTCATGTTGTTGAAAATTATCACTGAATATCAGCGTGCCTCTCATCCACGCTCCTAAAAAGATAGACCTTTTATCCTAGCAAAAATACTGAAGTGAGCTATAGTTAAATATAGTTAAAGTTATCATGGAATTATGTTTTCGATTACAATCTTGACATTTTATGAAATTTCACAGTAATTTTTTCATAGCTCCAGAGAGCTTTTGAAAACTTGACCCCTCTCCTGAAAAAAAAATATGTGCAAAAAATGAATTTTGATGCACTGTACTACCGATAAAACACAACATTTACACATTTTATTGAAATTGATAATAGTCAGTTATACCATTTTGTTACAGTATTTATTTGCGTACAACAAGATGGTATAATTGATATTGTTTTTTATTTCATAGCATAAGGTGACTACATTTTTTTGGTTTAAATATACATACTGATGGAATATAGACTTACAATCTAAGTTTGATTTTTTCAGGAGAATTTTTATGAAGTCCTATTTTACATGAATCATTCTCGGAAATGTTATTTTTTTGTCAAACTGATTACTTGATATATTCAGTTTGCAATTGTAATCAACTTTTTTTTTGAAGATTTAACTTTCCACTGCTGCTGGACAGTAGAATGCTGGTCATCGTGTCAGTAAGGTATGGTTTTTTTCATGTACTAATATAATTTTTGCAAAGTCTTTTTAAAAATCTTATGGTTTTAGTTCTCCTCCTCCTAATGAAATGCATGACAAGAATAAGAATAGAATTAGAAAGTTTGTTGCAGACGAGGGATGAGGAAATAAAGACTCTACAACAGTTGATTGAAGTTGGACGATTTGGAATTCAGATGTTTTCAAATGACGATTCAATGATTCAATTTTACACAGGATTTACTACAATTGCTATGTTTTTAGCTTTTTTTTGAATACACCAAACCTACTGCAACCTGTATGAAAATCTATTATTATAAATCTTGTGATTAACCTAACCAGCAAACAAATTAAAGAAGCATGTTGTTAATTGACGAGTTGTTTATGTCCGCCTCCTAGAACTTGTCATTTCTGAAATAAATATCTAGTCCAAAAATAAACAATGTCCTACTACATTTTCAGTGTGTGCTTTTATCTTAACGATACTCTTGCAATATAGTTCAGTGTTGTTAAAAATAGTCAAGCAGTGTAGAGTTTGCTTTATCATTACATATCATATATAGCTTACAGTGTGATAGCCAGTACACAGACAGTACTGTGTATATAGGACAGATTTGTTCAGCAGTGTATAGAAATCTTATCAAGCAGGTTATGTTTGTGTTTATTAAATTGCGATTTCAGTGAATTAATAATCTACTGATAATGTCATAAAGAAAAGATTGCTTAATTTTTATAAAGTGATATTACATAGTTGGTTTTGTATCATTATATTCATAAATATAGGATCTCCCATGGTTTGTAGTTGGATATGATTTTTATCCAACGAGTTGTGTGATTTTTTATCCTCGAGCCTTGGTCAACTACAAATCATGGGAGATTCTTTTTATCCCATGTTTAATATATCTCAACCGATACTTTTTATTGTCTTATATAGGATTCCGCTTTATTTTATTTCTTTAGGCTAACGCAAAACACCATTGAAACGTTACAAGCGCACCTAACTGTGGGATACGAAAATGATATCACATGAGCTATATCCAAGGGATAAAGGAGTAAACACGGGATAAAGTGCTTTATATTCACTTTCCTCTACATTGAAATTGTTCAATTACTGAATTGAAAAATGTCATTGGCATTAGTGTACTTTCCTCTTAAATCTTTACAGATTAAAAATGTTCAAAAGTTGTTACTGTGTGTCATTTGCCAGATTACTTTTTGGGGGAGAGCAGGCACTCTATGGGGTATTTTTTTGCTTTGTTGTGAAGTGTAATTTAAACTCAATAAATAAAACTCACTAGATTGTGGAATATAAATGTTGTTGTCATCTGAGCAGATGCTTAAACTGCATGTACATGTATGTCATGCATGTTGTATGTTGTTAGAAGCAACCTTTAGTATGTATTATAGTAGGAAAGAGAAATGATAAGAAAATAAAAGGCTGGACAGGGAATCAAACCTTAGACTCCTGTATCATTGGTAAGGTGCTTTTAATATTGAGCTACCACTGTCAATATCCGAAGACAATGTAGCCGAAACTTCTACAGTTAATACAGTATTCATTTAACGTATTGTTTGTAATCTTAGATCTTAGTAAGTTTAACAAGATTTGATATGTTAGCAGTTATTCAGTTGATCGTATTGTTCTCATTGAATTTTAAGATTTTTATTTTAAGTTTTTATATGCCAGCAATAATACTCAATTGCAACCTTAAGACTAAATATCACTTATGCCCCCCTTCCCCAATTTGGAAATTTTCCAAGTCCAAGGAGCATAAGTCTATCAAAAATGGCATGATCGTACCCAAAACACAACTTAATCTATATATTCAGTTGATAAATCTGTATAACGAATTTCATTTCAGTATGTTCACCTATGCAAAGGAAATGAACGGAAACTGCAAATAATTGAAATTTTTCTCAGTATAAGTGGCATAACTATGACAAAAATGGTGCGATCGTGCCCAAAACAGAATATAACCTAGATATTCAGCTGATATCTGTGTACCGAATTTCATTTCAATATGTTCACCTCTGCAAAGGAAATGAACGGAAACTGCAAATAATTGGAATTTTTTAAAGTCCAAGGGGCATTACTCTGATAAAAATAGTGCGATCCTACCTAAAACACAACTTGACCTAGATATTCAGCTGATAAATCTGTTTACTAAATTTCATTTCAATATGTGCAACGGTCGTGAAGAAAATGAACGGAAACTAAGTAGACCGACAAGCCGACCGACCGAAAGACAGCAGCAAAGCAATACGCCCTCCCTTCTTCCAAGAGGGGCATAACAATTAATATTTTAAATTTTTCACTAATTCCAGATACGAGGGATGTTCAATAAATTATGTCCTGAGTTCTATGACATAAAATATAGAAATCATATGACATTAAGCTTGAATTTCTTTCATAATTGACTCTTTAATGAATTATTACCATTTATTTGACCACTTTTCACCACACAGTTTCATTGTGAGAAGCTGGAAAACTAGGGCTAACCGAGACACTGCATTAAAAATGAATGGTAAAGAATCATTAAACAAGAGTCAAGTTAAACGCTTCACGAAAGCTACTGTAAAACTCTTTAAGAATCCCAAAGAAATATTCACTGAAATGTATGAAATTTACAGCAACCAATGTCTGTTTTATAGTACACATGAGCAGGTGGATTTCAATGAACAAAATGATGTAATGAGCATCACAAATAGGCACCGGCCTTGGTGACTTACAACAACTAATGTACTGTTTGCGAAAATTCAACAAGCTATCACTGATGATGTTTGATTGACTTCAAGACACATAGCAAAAATGATAGGCATCATTTAGGGGGTAGTTTACACTGTTTTAAAGAAACATTTGACAATAAAAAAAAAAGCTTAGTACTCAATGGTCACTCTATGTTTTTAAAAATAAGTGAAAACGACAGCGTGTAAGAACGTCTAAACAATTATTTAAAAAAAATTACAAAAATTCAAGTTGTCAAGTTTGTCTGAAATTCAAACAGATAGTAAAACTAGAATCCATTGCTTGAAACCCTCAAAACACATTTACCATACGATGTACTAGACAAAAACAGCTAAGGTCTGGGAAAAGGAAAGGATTGCAAAAGCACAAAATCAGTTATACAAGGGTTGTCCCAGAAAAAAACACGAACTTTTTCAATATTTCAAATATTGTTCAACTAAAACTAATAATTTTAGGCATATTCTGACGAAATATGATAAGCCTGTGATGTCACAGGCATATACAAACAACATATAATGATGTTAAATATCGGTAGTCGGCACACGACAATTTGTTTTACTTTTACAATTAGCATTGTAAGTGAAAGTTTTCGTTGTCATCAGGCTATATGGCAATATACTATCGAAAATTTTACTTACATAAATTTTCCAAGATTTGGTGAACTTGTATTTAATATTTCATTAATTTGACATCATTAATGACAGATATACGACGATATATACAAAAGCGCTTTCAATTAGACATTGTCAAAAATTATGACGTTAAGCGGAAATATAGAGCACCGAATTATCAAGCTACATTATATTGAGCGGGATATGACTCTGGTATATAGAGAAAAAGATGTTAAGGATGAAAAACACAAACGTAACTATGGGGAAAAGGTTTATATCTAGTAAAAGAGGTTTCAGGTTGACTTGACTGGTTATACGATAGAAGAGAATAGAGCGGGCCTACGTGAAGACTGCTGTCAAATGAATCGATCTGGTGGGTTAGTGTTCAGGATTGTGAAAGTATCTTTTGATAGAATTAACTCCCCAATCTTTTAGTAACAATATTATTTGAGATGTTTAACTTGGTAACTAAAACAAAATTAAATACATTGCCGAATGTGCGCTTAAATGTATATTTATAGAGGCACAATTTCCAGAACAAAATTCGTAAACACTACGAGATACGTTTTGACTTCGTCAGTGTTGCATCGACAACTGATTTGATAGATTCGTTTACCTGAGAGGAAAATTTTATTTATACATATATTTTATTGGAATTTTTAGGCATCATTCAAAATTTTTTAACTTTATAGTCCTAGTAAAACAAAAGATATTAAAAATGTTCATGTTTTTCTGGGACAAACCTCGTATATGCCATTTTCTTAAATATTAGTAGTCTTGTTGCTCAAATAATTATTCGGGAGGCACTTCAATATCTGGAGAAGTCTAGAAAGCAAACTTGCCGAAAATTGAATTTTATGATAAGATGGAACCAGTATCAGGAATCCACTACAATAAATCTCTTCATGACAGTGTCCAAACCCACACACCATGAAGAGTAAAGTAGTTTTAATGATAATCAGAAAGTTAATTTTTTGTCACACCAATAATATTCGCCAGATCTTTTAGCCTTTGACTCGTTTCATTTTTCAAACTTGGAAAGAAAACATGTTTCAGTAAGGAGAAACAAGTCGAGAATATAGTAGAACCTGCCATATTTTAGCATACGAAGGGTCATACTCAAAAATGTGTTCTAAAAACAATCAGAAACTAGATATGTTACGGACATTTGTTTTAATCAAAAGAAAATATTTCAGTGAAGTCATTAAGGTTAAATCATTGAAAAGGTTTTTTGTTTCCTTCCTAGCGCTGAGAACATTATTTATATCGAACAGCTCTCGTATATTAATTACGAAGATGCCAAGCCTCTTAATATTTCTCAGATATGTGTTCCTTACAAGGTCGATCTTCTCGGTCAATATAATTCTACTGAAGTATTTCTTTTTTGAATTTAGTATAAAATATTCATTAAACTAATGATTTAACCGTCAATAAAATACATCTCCCTTGATTCTAAAAAGTAGAGAATGTGAGGAATTCTTCCCCTTTTTTGAAAGAGGGGATTCGAAAATTTTTGCTGGATAAGCTGTCAATCAATTCTTTCTTAAATCCAAATGAAAAAAGCGAAAACAAAATACTATTACAATCTACTTACAAAACACTGTGTTTTGAAGACATTTAATAGTATAGCTAATCACATGCAAATGAGCTAAAAAAACACTCTAACAAACAACAAAACACTTTAACAAAATACTAACTAAACACTCTAACAAACTACAAACAAAACAATCTACCAAACTACTAACAAATCATAAGTAACAAATCATTAATAAACCACTAAATTTGTTGAATTTTTTAAATTAACGAATCCACAAGTCTTTGAAAAAAGCTAAACACAGTCTCATTTTGAAACATTTTAAACACTTCTTGTTTCACAGTATTTTGAATTCCAGGATTGAAATTATTGTTCAATAGTCAATAGTGCACCATTCCAACATTAAAACACCAAATTCACTCTGTTATATCATTTTCTGTAGTTCCTTTGGTTAAAGAGATATAAATTTCAAGTCATTGGCCACTTCTCCAATCAAATACATTTTCACAGAATTTTCAAGTATTCATCACATAATCCAATGCTTAACCGATCTAAGATAGTATAGGGATTAAAGATTAATCTGAAAATAAATAAAAACTCAATAAAACAGGCCATATACACATCCACATTCACAGATTAAAGGTTACTTTAGTCCGGTAAAAAGAACTTTATGTCATGCAATAAATACATCTTTTATATCGGATTCAGATTTATCCTGATGTTGCTTTTTCCAATCAGGGATCTATATATAATATACTAACACATTGCATGTCCCTTCACCAATCTCTTTGTTTCTCTCTGACCTAGTGCTGGTGGTTTGAAAATTTGCGCAAATGGTCTAACACAGGATGTAAATAGTTGTTCTTTGAAGCTTTTACAACTCTTAGATAATTCAACCCTAAACATGTCTGTAAAGTAATTCCCATGTGGCTAGATGCAAATGCTATACTAACAAAACACTGTTGCAAGATGCCAAGTCTAACAAAATATAAATAAATCCCAATCAGCGTTCATTAAATGCTACACTATCAATAAACTTTAGCAAATTATACAGTAAAAAGTATAGTTTGTTGGTATTTTGTGTATGTTGTATTAGTTTCTTAGGAATCTTTTCCCTTTGGGGATCTCTCCATTTCAAAACTCGATCCCATATATAGATATATGCATTGTTTTTTAAAATGAGACACCTTAATTAAGTATCATAATTTCAAATTAAACGGCTTCTCTCATCTCTCTCTGACTAAGGCTTCAACAAATGAAAACACATAAGAGGGCATGAATTGCTCGAAGATTTTGAATCATTTGTCTATATTTAAAAATACGATTATTGCCGTTTACCAACAGAAAAAAGTTGGAAGCCGCGATTTTCCAAATTACACCCTGAAAACATAAGATATTTTGGACTAGAAAGCACAGAGCGTAAATTGTTAGAGAATGTGAGAGAAAAAGTATTAAAATGAATTTTAACATCTCTTTACTTGGGCATGTCTGTAATTTGTATGGGGATGGGTATTTTTGTAATAAAAATCTATATGTGGAGGTTATAAATTCACGGATCCCTTCATACCCATATCACAAAAAATAGTAAAAATTAACTCTCACGATTTTGATTTACCAGAATTGAATAGGCATTGGTTTTTTTTTCACTCAAACAAAACATGTCTCACATTCTTAGGTACTGGATTATGTATTTACATTTGCTGACTCCAGTAAGTAAGGTCAATTGTAAAGCACAGCGTATTATGCACTTAAAGAATCAATACATCAGGTAGTCAAATATATAGGAAGAAAACACGTCCAACATTTTATTTGAATTTCAATTCGTATAATAAATATAATTTTCAGTAAGAATTTCCTGCAAAGAATATTGTAGGAAAAGAAGTGTAATAATTATTTGTTGAAATAAAACATTATAAATTGTTTTCATTTCATATATTGGATTGCCTTAACTTTACTGCTATAATACTCTGCAACAAACAGATTGTCCCTTTCATCCACAAACAAACCACATCAATCCTGCAGATCATAGTTATCTATATTACGGAGGAACATTCCAACCTGGTCTACAATATGGGTACACTTATTATCACTGTCTGTTGTCAGAATCTGACTCTGCCTGTCTGTTGCTATGCCATACGGTCTAAATGCTTTGTTTTGAGGAGTAGGATGATGTCCAGTGTATCTAAATCAGAGTCTTCCTGTATTATTTACTACAATTACAGCATGGCCTTTACTGTCAGCCACACAGATATCCTGGTTTCTGTTCTCAGTGATGTATTTCATATGTACATTTCCAGAAAATAGAGGCTTATCATCATCATTATCAAACTGGATTGTCTGTTTCTCTTTGCAGTCTGAGTAAATGACAATTTTGGATTGTGTTTCATTATCACTGAACATGGTTACCAAGAGATCACAAACATGGTTACCAAGATATCACAAGAGGAGGTGACACAGAGTTGTGAAGGTGTCCAGTCTTGTAGTCTGATCATCTCCACTATTTCTCCATTTCTTACTCAATTCACAGTCCCATTACTCCCATCTGAAAACACGAGGTCCCCATCACCAGTCACTGCTATATTATTTGGGGATTCTCCTGATGTTGTTTAAATTGTCTTTAATAGTGAGCCATGAATATTAAAACATTTTATATCACTGATATATAGTGCCCTTGTCCAAACTTCTTCATTACAAAAACAGGGAACATTGCAGAGGTTTTCATACCCGGTAGCTATTGTAGTTATCAGTTCAGGTTCATCCAGCAGTTCTTTGATGGGTGTCTTTGATCTCTTCAGTGTGTTACCATTTTCATCAGTTGTAGTGGATAAGGGTGTCAGGGATCCAAACAATGAGTAAAACTGATCTGTATCTGTTGTCTTAGGACTGAACGTCGGCAGGGATACCAGAACTTTTGGAGGAAGCTTTCTAAATTCCTTGGTTTGGGAGGTATATTCCATGGTCATGGACACTTCATTTGATTCTTCAATTCTATTTAATTTAGCCAGTGCTTCCTCAATTTGATGTTGTATTTGTTTGATTTCATCCAAATGTTTTTATAGAATGCTCATATGTTTGATTTTTTGTTCTTTAATTTCTGCTTTCATTTTATGAACAATAGCATTTATTACTCTGTGGCAGTCATCTCCATGTTCAGTCACTGCTGTAGTAAGTTTCTTGTATTCTCCATCGAAGTTAGCTATTTGAGTTTCCAAATCTGTAGCTATTTCTTCATATTTTGGACAAAGTACCGGTATGTCTTCTTTGCTAATGACTTCCTTTTTTTGCATTAAGTATATCAGAGAGAGTTGAAATGGCATGTCCCTTGTGTGTATCGGATATCATAGAACACAAAGAACATACAGAAATATCACATTCTTTACAAGGAAATTTAATCTTTTTGAGTGACGTGTTGTACACATGGGATAAATCAATGTTAATTTCCTTTGCTGAACTGGGACTACTTTAAGTTTATCATAATCATCACAAATATGCTTTCCTATGCAAGGAATGCACAGGTTGACATGACAGATATCACAGTACATCAGCATTATAGCGTCCTCACAAAGATCACATCGGATGACATCTTGTGCACTTTTGCTGGGACCCATGTCCCTTATAATAGATCTGAAGATTAATCATAAATTACATTACAATATTATGGACTTTAACAACATCAGAATGAAAACGAAAGTAACTTCTAACTAGTAAAATAAGTATATATATTAAACACAAATGTATTGTTTAACAATGAATTATTAACCTTTTATGTTAACTATTATTATTGCTTATTTTTTAAATTCATAACAAAGCATAAATATTCTTTTCATGGTATTGGCAGATAAAAAATGCTGTTTCCGTTTTTTTTCAGAGGACAAATCCATATCTTAAACAAATTGAAACGCCTTTGCCATGAAATGATCATTTACATTGTAGTAATTTACATCTTTAAATAGGTTATTTCAAATATTCATCAATTAATTACCTTTTTTCTGTCAAATAAGAAACCACAAATGGCAGACAGTGTTATCACCAGGTAGTTTGGAGGTAAATATACAGGTACGTGGTATGATGTCTTAAAGAGTTACCCCCTTGTATTGTATGAAATATTTGTTTGAATATAATTCCTAGTTGTCCGATTGGCAGAGAAAACCTTGTCAAGAAGTTTGACCCTTTGTTCACCTGCATGTGATCTACTAGGTGAACTTAAATAAAATAAAATCGGCATAAAACAGAGAATTTTTAAACATATAAAAAGTTTTGAAAATTAATTTCAGATATACATCTGGCCCGGATATCATGAACAAGTTAAATTTTGATTTGGAATAGCTTGTCATTTATGATACAAATACATGCATTATAAAAATAAGCAGCTACATGTAGCTTGCACCATATTTCATTTTAAACATTTGGTTACAAATTGTAATGTATCAAAATTATATTAATAGTTATACTTAAATATGACCCAGGTAGATATAATACTATGTCTGCATCTACCCTGAATTTTCTGTAAAGTTTCATTTATTTGAAAATTATCACAGAAAATCTGTGTGCCCTACATCCATTCTCCTAAATATATGGATCATTTACAAAAAATACTATAGTGAACTATAGTTAACAATAGTTTCAAAGTAAAACATTTGAACTTTACTATTTACTATTGTAAAAACTTTTGAACTGTAGTCATCTGAGAGGTACAACATTCATTGAGCCCAAATACTGACGTTTAACATAACAATAATCGTTTAATCATTTGATTCATTGATTAAATTATTCGAACTCTACAGACCATCTGCTTAACAATTCCTAGCAAAATACTCAACGAGGGAAGCAGTGTTACAACGCGAAATGTAATAACAACGCGAAATGTAATAAATTAGGATTATTACATTTTGCGTTATTACATTTTGCGTTGAAATCAACGCAAAATGTAACAACGCAAAATGTAATAATACATTTGTTGGATTATTACATTTTGCGTTATTACATTTTGCGTCGAAATCAACGCAAAATGTAATAACGCAAAATGTAATAATTCAGTTTTTAGATTATTACATTTTGCGTTATTACATTTTGCGTTGATATCAACGCAAAATGTAATAATGTATGTTTTAGTTGTTACATTTTGCGTTATTCGATTTTTTACGATGAAAGCAACGCAAAACGTAATAAAATAAAAAAAGTTTGAAAACATTATGTTTGTTCGATTTGCTTGATTTTGAAAACTTGACGTTATAAAGTATGATTTGAATATATATTTTAGAAAATTTTAATTTTATTTGTACTCTCGCCTTTCATTGGTTGATTTCCAAAAAGGAACGCAAATTATTTTGTATAATCTGGTTTGACGACCCCTTGACGAGCAGCTTAATCATCTTATCCATGCAATCCCCTCGTTTCCAGTCCTCCGGATTCATGGAAAATTCCAGATTTAATAAATGTACCTTAAAATTAAACAGTTACTGGTTCTTACCTCTTGTAAACAAACATCATGACTGCTAGTTCTATGTATCAGTTTGCATACACACACACACACACACACCCTCACTCGCTTCAAATCACTTCCGTTACTACGTTTGTATAATTGGACGCGGTAAATTTGAACTTATAAAATGAAACACAATTTTACATCCAAAAATGTTTAAGAGCATAATGATTTTAAATTATAAGGAATGACTCTAATTCTTGGCCATATTATCGACTATAATCTGGTGTAGGTCAGTTTACGTTTTTTTAAAACTGTTTACAAAGCGTAAACTGACCCAAAACAGATTATACTCGATAATATGGCCAAGAATAAGAATCATTCCTAAAATAAATGACATAAATAAGAGCAGTTTATTGAAGTAAATGCGTTGGGTGGAAAAGGGATGAGGAATTCATTCTAGTTCCTTTATTTGATTCTTATCTTAATGTTTGCTCAGCTAGGGCAATAAATACTTAAAAAGAATTAATATGTGTTTTCAGATAATATTAAGAAACTAAAATTAAATGTCTTATTGCGAAGTTTATTTGCATATCAGGCACGGATCCAGAAATGTTTTCCACCCCATGTCACAACGATTTCCAATCGAGATAGTTCATCGACATGACGAGCAAGAAGAACATATTTCGT
>PRKT01000003.1:2554390-2621890 GCA_003671525.1 Saccostrea glomerata | reverse complement strand
ATCGACAAAAGTTTTTTGTCATAAAGAATCATTCAGATCGAATTCAAGAACTCCCTCTATCTGATGCTATTTATGTTTCTTATGACCCCAAAGGAGATGGTAACTGTCAGTTTGAGGCTGTTAGTGACCAACTCAATACTATAGGCATCCACCGCACTGCATCCAGTCTTAGACAAGAAGGGGTTGAATATATTAGACAAAATATGTGTCGTTTCGAAGATTTTATAGATACGTCTGAAATGTCTATTGAACAGTATCTTTCTAGTATGCAAGAAGAAGGTACTTATGGGGATCATCTTACCTTGTCAGCTATGTCACAGATATTCAATGTGCAGTTTGGCGTGATTTCTACACAAGGTCAAGAATTTAACAGAATCGTATCTTCAACAAACATATACAACGAAAGTCAAGCCATTCTTTTTCTCGGATATTTTCCAGAGAACGCTGGGGAACATTATGTTAGTCTAAGAGTTGACCCAGCCATTGTGTCAGGTCTTTTTACTGATGGATATAACATCAACGATGCTGATAATGAAGTTGAGGACGGTGAATCAGATGACGACACCATCATCTATGAATTAAATGAGACGACAAATGTAGAAAAAGAGCCCCTATCTGTAAAAGATCTGCCTCCCATTATTTTACGCAAGATTTTCAGTGTCTGCGTGAAAGATGATCCTCTTTCAAGGTATATTATATCAAAGGTAGATCCCCTTTTCGACGAGGTAATTAAAGCCATTCCTTGTCCAAGCATTTATATTTCCGAGCAAGTTATGGAGCAAGTGCCCAGCCCGGTAAGTGTTAGGAGGTTAATACGATTAGCCGGTAGATCAAGTGGGTTGGTTGCTGAATTAAGAACTATATTAGGAAAAAGTAAAGTGTGGGCTAATGCATGGCTTTGTCTGATGGAAAAAGAACACAGATGGTTTGAAATTCGAGACGTTTGGTGGCGGTAAGTTATGTATATTTCGAAAAAAAAAGGTCAAAATCGGAAAATTCAATAATACCAGTAATTGAAATTTTTGGTATACGCAGTTGCGATAAACTTCACTTATCTCTGTTCTGATTTATGTTTTTTGTGGCAGGATTTTTTGGTTCCAACATCAAGTCATCGATGTTTTCAAACATATTTTAATTTATCAAATCAATGAAAAACTTGAGCAGGTAGCGTAATTGGGAATCAAAAAATATCAATTGTTTTAATGATTTTATCTTTTATATCTTTAAGTGATTTTCAATGCATAGAAAGATGTGGAGAATTTCTATATAAACATGTCAAAAGAAACAATTTTAATACACTTGTCTTAATTTTGTAACTTCATTTCATCACTGTACACCAAATAATTGTTCTTCATTAACATGAATGTTTTTTGCAGAGATTTGTCAAGATATGTATGTTTGTACGTGATTATATACAGTTCTCAGAAAAGAATAACTTTAATGTTTAAAATAAATATAAATTCTAACATTTTGTCTTTTATTTTTTAACAGCTTTACAGTATACACAGGGGTTTTTTTTTATGACAAATTGAGGATGTTTCCATATAAATTTGACAAATCATGGCTTTGCTGTTCCTTAGATTGATTGTATATTGTTTTTCGTCGCATTCGAGAATTTCTCAAACATTTAAAGACGTCTGACCCAGTGGTTCTTGAGAAGATATTTTAAAAAATTACATTTTTTAAAAAAATATGGCAATATCTTTTCACTTATTTCTAATTATCTCCTCTTGAAAAAGGCGTGGTTTTTTCATTTGAGCAGTTTTGAAGTCCCTTAACAGAAAGACACTTTGTGGCATGTTTGGTTGGAATTGGCTCTATGGCTCTTGAGAAGAAGTCAAAATGTGAAAAGTTTACAGACAGACAGACGTATGTACAGACATACGAACGCCAGATATAATATCAGAAAATCTCGCTTGAACCTTCGGCTCAGGTGAGCTAAAAAGCACCAAAACATTGCCTATTCATCATCGTTACCCTTTGACTTGACATTTTTAAAACTTACTTTTCAAAATTGTTCATGTTGCCCATTTACAGAACCTTTATTTTAAGAGTTCATGCATAAAACATGTAAAAGTTTATGTTAGACCTATAGAGCATATAAGCTTTTTATTTAAAAAAACATCAAAATTTAGCATAACTGACCAATATTGACTTTGACATGTTTATAAATTCATTAACCCATAACCAGTGTATGATATAAAATTAACTTACAAACTGCTACACAATGAGAATATATCGGGTTTGATGAGAATCCACAATGGAAAATGAAATCTGATAATTACATCACAAACAACCCAAAATCTATTTTTGAAAATTGTATAATATATGTTCTGTTCGATGAATTTTTTCATATATACAGAGACATTGCCTTATATCGGTTAATAGGCCTCAAATTTACTTTACTTTATTCTTTGCAGACGAATGCACATATTAAATTGCTACAACATGTGCGGATCTAGAGGGAAGAGAGGAGGGTATGGGTGGATGTCCAGACCCCCTCCCCCTTGAATTGGTGTTCTTTTATGTATATACAAAACCAAGTAAAAGTGATCTTGGAACAACCTCCCCCCCCCTCCTTAGAAAACGTCGAAAAATTTGAAATTGGTAAGAAAATTAAGACATAAGTATAAGGCCCTAGAATCCCCGACCACTCCCCACCCGTACACAAAATGGGTTTTTCGCGTTAGGCCTCCTATTTTGCTTTTAGAGACTTTATTTCTTGTCAATTAATCGTTTCAAGCGTCTCTGGTCGAGCCTTTTTTTTGTAAACCATTCATTTGTTCCTCAAAATTACGACGATACTTTTACATTGTAAAGACTGGAGATGAGGTACAACTTCCGGTGGAGGGGGGGGGGGTAGAATAAAACCAGAGACTTTCGAGTAACCTATTCTGATGTCTCTTGTTATATCCTTCATTCATAACCATACGCAAAAGTGTATCCCACCTAAACTCTTAATATGAATCGAAGTTAATGTTGCAGGTTAAATGAGTAGTTAACAAAAAAAAAAAAACTGGACCAGAGACGTCTGAAACGATTTACTTTAGTACTTGACAAGAAAAAATTTCTCAAAGCGAACAATTTTATTTTGAAGTAGGTAAATGATTGATATATTTACAAAATACGAGCTTGAAGCGGGAATGAAATCTAGCTAGATACCTTGTGGTAAATATACGGAGGTGTGGTCCCGCATACGATACAAGTTTATGGACCAATAGTTTTAATTAAAATGAGGCTACCCATGTCAGTTTTTGAGCAAAAATGTCCTTAAAACAATACAAAATGGCGCAGACCAATTACGGACCTCATTATTATCGGAGATGGAACCAGATGCTCTCGGGGAGTGAGCATCTCCTACAAAGCGTTTACACACGCTGTGTGCTCCTTGACATGATCGAAAATGACGGGGAAAGTAGTGAAGCAGTAGTGAAAATGTAAAGAAAACAATTGCTGTGGGCTTCAGCTTGACATTTCGATATAGTTTCTTCCATTTCATATGTTGACTGGAAATATCTCAGTGAGCTTAATTAAAAGATACCATAAAGTCTGACTCATTCTGTTTTACATTTGGAAATTTACCAGAAATATACATAAACACTTAGGTTACTGTTTATGTACATTTCTGGTAAATTTCCAAATGATTTATTATAAACGAATTGATTTTAGTTTTTTTTTTCAAATCTGTACTTTCTTATGTAGTAATAATCCCTTGTTACAGAACCTACAAATGAGGTTTTCGACCCTCAGTTGATTGGATACTCAAGATCCTCATACGTTTTTTTTTCATTGAGGCTGAGTATTGCCGAACAAGATAATCAAACAGAAATCGAATATAAACGTAACTGTTTTTAAAAACGCGTTATTACATTTTGCGTTTATTTGTTATTGCTTAATCTCGACGCAAAATGTAATAACGCAAAATGTAATAAATCTACAGATTCTCTTCTTCCAATTTACGTTATTACATTTTGCGTTGAGATCAACGCAAAATGTAATAACGCAAAATGTAATAAGACAATTTTTAGATTATTACATTTTGCGTTATTACATTTTGCGTTGATTTCGACGCAAAATGTAATAACGCAAAATGTAGTAATCTAAAAATTGCAAAATTACATTTTGCGTTATTACATTTTGCGTTGATTTCGACGCAAAATGTAATAACGCAAAATGTAATTTTCCAAGTTTATTACATTTCGCGTTGTTATTACATTTCGCGTTGTAACAAAGCAGGTTTACATATTAAATATTTCAATTCTATTAGTTTGGATCTTTAAAATATGCTTTAAATGCTATGAAAAAAGATATGTGATTATTTAAACGTGATTAATTAAGAGATCTAATTTTGCGTATAATAGGATGATATAGCACTTCATACCAAGCTATTAGACAACAACTGCATACATATAAAAGACAATATGAAATGTTTTCAGCGATTCACATGCTATATTTTATATTTGAGTATCTAGTACATACCGGGGGTATTGATTTCTTGATCATTGTATCAATTTTTTTTTATATAAATATATCAAAATGAACAAAATGCAAGAGAGATAATGCTACATGGCACAAGACCAAAAAGTGTACCTGTGTACCCCAAAGCCACTTTAAAGATAACAGTCTGTCATTTGTGTATATTTATTTCAAAGAAAAGAACAAATCCTGTCCAAGGGATCGGATAGAAACTATAAGGATAAACGTAAGTAGATAACGTTATATAAAATTCCAAAGGAGTATAAAATTTTATTCACCTAATTTAGATAGACGAAGGAGGGATGTGCCCTCTGACAAATCTCAGACAAATAAATGATTTTCTAAAATTATACATGCGCAGTGGAATTTATGTGATTATTAAAATACAATAGTATATTTTGGTTTTGAGAAGAATGAAGTAAATGTACCGTAAATGTGATATAATAAGCATGTACGATATTATGCGAACTTTGATTTTTGAACAACTTTATGAGTGTCTGATTAGCACATTTTTTTTTATGTTCCTATTCATAGATACCTGTAACAGAATTAACCGAAGTTGCAAAGGTGCTAAAACAATGCACAGCTAAATGAAATATGCTTACAGAAATATCTTAATTATTGAATATGAATTAATTACTTTCACTTTCAAAAAAACAAAAACAAAACGAAATTATCTTTTTGAAAAATAAAGCTAAAGTAATCAATATTTGATAAACCAGCACATTGATACATTCATTTCTGTGTACATTTTTTTTCAACTTTAAACTCAGTTGAAAACTATATTCTTCCGAATTACTTTGAAAAAATTCATATTTTAGATTCAACATGGATCCCATCAAAAGTGCCCAAGATGTCTCCCGATGTGACATTTGCGAGGATGCTTTAGTGCAAATGTACTGTGATTATTGTCATGTCAACCTGTGCATTTCTTGTATAGGAAAACATATTTCTGATGACTATGATAAACATAAGGTAGTTCCATTCCAGCACAGGCTATCAACCTTGATTTATGCTAAGTGTTCTACACATCAAACAAAACTGTGTAAATTTCATTGTAAAGAATGCAACATTTGTGTATGTTCTTTTTGTTCCATAGTATCTGATGAACATAAGGGGCATTCCATAGCAACTCTTTTTGATATCTATAATACAAAGAGAGAAGCCATTGAAAAAGATACTCATGAAATCGAGAATGTAATTTTTCCAACATACGACGAAGCAGCAACAGATTTAGAAACTCAGATAGCTAACTTGGATGCAGAATATGAGAAACTTACATCAGAAGTGACCGAACACGGAGAAAAAATTATTAGAGTAAATAATTCAATTGTTGATAAAATGAAGACAGAAATTAAAGAACAAAAAATAACACATATGAGCATTCTACAAAGGCATTTGGATGAAATCAAAGAAACACACAATCGGTTTAAGGGAACATTGCTTACCCTGAAAAGAATTGAAGAATCGAATGAAGTGTCTTTGACCATGGAATATATCTCCCAAATTAACAGATTCAGCTATCTTCCTCCGAAACTTCATGTATTACTACCAATATTCAGTCCAAATTCAATAAATACAGATCAGTTTTACAAGTTGTTTGGAACACTGACACAGTCATCCACAACAACTGAAGAAAATGGTAACATAATGCAGACAGTGACACCGAGCAAAGAATTCGTGAAAGAACCAGAATTAATCGCGACTTTGGAAATAGGTTATATGCTTAAGATACCACAGACAACAGCCATAAAGCTACTGGAAGAAGCAGAACTTATAATGACCATAAAAACCGGATATGAAACACTCCGAAGTGTTACCTGTTTCGGTGAAGACGAAATCTGGACGAGAGGCCAAGTCGATGATATGAAATGCTTTAATCTTCACGACTCAATTATGAAGATAATTAAAACAAAATCCGGGGAACCCCCACATGATATAGCAATTAGAAGGGATGGGAATCTTGTGTACTCTGACTGGAAAACAAGTACTATAAATAAAGTAATTAATGACAAAACAGAAGAAGTCGTCAAACAGCAGGGATGGATCCCTTCACAACTCTGTATCACCTCCTCTGGTGATCTTCTGGTTACTATGTACAGTACTGATCAATGTCAATCCAAAGTCGTCCGTTACTCAGACTCCACAGAGAAACAAACAATTCAGTTTGATGATGAGGGTAAACCCTTATATTCAGGAAATGCACACATAAAATACATCACTGAGAACAGAAACCTGGATATCTGCGTGGCTGACAGTAAAGGTTATGCTGTAGTTGTAGTAAACCAGATAGGAAGACTCCGATTTACATACACTGGACATCATCCTACTCCTCAAAACAAACCATTTAGACAGTATGGTATAGCAACAGATAGCCAGAGTCAGATTCTGACAGCAGACAGTGATAACCACTGTATCCACATCCTGGACCAGGATGGCCAGTTTCTTTGTTATATTCATAACTGTAATCTAAAGAATCCGTATGGTTTATGTGTTAACAAAAGCGACAATCTGTTTGTTGCAGAGTTTCATAGCGGCAATGTCAAGAAAATAAGATATATGAAGTGTACAAATATGTAATAATCCAAAAATAATCACGGAATGTTTATTAAAACATCTTGATACATCCTTCAACAGGCAATGTGTCTTCTTTTCAATAAAATTTAATATTTCTGTTTAAAAATACGTTCAAAATACCACGAGAAATTTAAATAAAATGATGGTATATGTTGTGCATGTTTTCTTCGTACATGTATGACTGCCATGCAGTGAAATAAAGAATTTTATCTGAGCTGAAAATTGAGAATCAGATGTAGTTTGAAATCTTTAAGA
Organism: Saccostrea glomerata; assembly: GCA_003671525.1. Classification (NCBI taxonomy): domain Eukaryota; kingdom Metazoa; phylum Mollusca; class Bivalvia; order Ostreida; family Ostreidae; genus Saccostrea; species Saccostrea glomerata. Next base: position 2,614,582 of record PRKT01000003.1, on the reverse strand, counting down.
AATATAAAAGTTTTCATCAAAATTTGAAGAATACTTTAATGTTTTTTTTTTCAAATTTATGCATTTTAGGGAAATCGGCTAGTATGTCAAAAAATTTAATCTCCCCTCTGAAGTTCCTTTACATATTGTTTTTTCTTGTTGCAAACTTTCCAGTTAAGAAACTAAACTTAGATTATATACTTGGAAATTTTGAAAATAGTAATAAAGTAATGTATAGGCCTTGAGTTATCGTTCATATTTATTACTTCCCTTGGAAACATATGTAAATACTCTTTACAAAGTATGCGCTATTGGTTTTATTTTGTATTCTGATTTTGCTGATAATTCGGAGATTACATTCTTAATTTGTTTGTACTAAGTACAAAATTAACCTTATTACAAGGATGATTTGAGATCGTTGGTGATTTATAGGTAACGGCATTGGTGCAATTGTTGATGATTTGGTGATAACATGTATGAAAGCCTCAATAAAATAGCGCTTTGTCAATTCTGCAAACAGATCATACCTGTATACGATAACTCGGTTCTTTTTATATTCAATTTAGTTGTTAAACCTGACTGGCATCCCACATAAATGCATATTTCCCCCTGAAATAACTTCTCCATACAGCTTGTAAACATTGGTAACTGGAAACTTCCGGTTATGGGGTCTTGGTAAAGTCTTGGTAAAGCCCTGGAGTGTTATGTCGATCTCTGCCTTCGGCATCGGGCGACATAACACTCCAGGGCTTTCCTGTCACCTTGGGGCAAATTTTCTGGTATGCTGCCCTCGAAGCCATGTAATATAAGGGGTGCGTATTATTACCGCTATATTTTCAAAATTTTCATTTCCGCTACATAGTCATTACCGCTACAAAAACGTTACATTATAGCTTCATATAAAAGTATCCTTACCGCTACATTGCCTCTTTCGTTAGCCATCAACTTATGCGTGTAAAGATTGATTTAAAGTACAACATATACTAGTATAAGTCACGTTTCCCCTGCTCACCACGGGGAGGTGAAAGTAGGACTTTGAGCCGAAGGTTTTTTTTTTTTTGAAATTTTTTATTTGAAGTACATTTTTTTTCATAAAAAACTTTTAAAATTTTAAGAATTAAATCAAGCACTGCCCATAGATAAAACTCACAGTCTACACTTCTTCTGTTTAGAATTCAAATCGAAATTGTAGTCTACTACATATTGAGTGAAATAATTCTGTTGATTGGAAATAATATTCCGTACCATATCTGGCTAGTTCAAAGTGAAGGGGTTATGAATTGTTTTCGACTGGGTCAATATGTAGCGGTAATGAGTTGTTTTCAGCCAAAAAAATGTAGCGGTTATGATCGGTCGAAAATTTGAAAAAATGTAGCGGTAATGAGCTAAAATTTTTGGCGATGTAGCGGTAATGTTGACCACCCAATATATGTATGATATATAGCAGGCGTTACGAGTCAGTCAGTCAGTTATATAGAGAGAGCAGTCAGATAGAGAGAGCAATTATTATAGAGATTACATAGATAAAGCGGATTAGCAGTAGAAGCAGAATGTAAATTTGGGCAATAGTTATACAGACCCCAAACACTTATTTAAAAGGTTACAGTCATTAAAATTTATCATTATTATATTTATATATACCTATACGTTGGGTGCCAGTCGATACACCCCCTTTTATTTATAATACGTATTACAAAAACGTAAGTTGCGCTAGAGTATTAATTGAATTGGATAATTCAACTTACCAACCAAGAGTTTTCAAGGATGTAATTTCTGTTATTTATTAAATTAATTTAATCTCACAATAAACTCATTTAAACTTTGAAACAGCGCCTTTTTTGAAAACAAGTATTCTCGGGCACGTTACAATAAGTATTCTATAATAAAAGGACACAGAAATTTAAGTAAATAATCGAACTTGAAAAAAAAAAATCAACATAATCTTTTCAATGGAGAGTCAAATGTCCTCCTGAAGGTATATTAACAAAGGATAAAAGGATACTGAATTTATGGTCAAAATGATTTATATCTTAAACGTTGATAAGAAGCTCTTAAATGCTGCTATAAATAACAGTGAGATAACATACACATCTAACAAGTCGAAATGAATATTGGATTGCGCAAATATATACCGTCATATATTTTAGGAAAACGTCATCCATGCAAACGTTTCTCAAGTTTTCAATTATTCAGCTTTAAATCAAAATAAGGGTAGGGAAGAGTATATGATATTGGGTCAAGTAGAACACTGTTTTAGTACCTGACAGAAAGAAAAGATGAATGTAATTATAAATGTTATAGCTAACAGGAAAAAAAATAGATTAGATATACTAATAATTTGTTCAAAATTAAAAATGACATTTAAATAACTAAAAATCATTCTAATTGTACGCACATGTACTTTGAAGTTGACATAAAAAAGATGCTTGAGTTTCTCATTGACAATATCTAGGTGGTTTCTAGATACCAGATTTAAAAAATAATCATTGTACACATGTAATACCAATTCCCCCATTATTAAAAGTACTATTCTTGTGTTCATATGAAGCAGAATTTGTTCAAAACCGTAACATAAAAAGAACACACTCGTTGTTGTCTTCTTTTCGACAGATAAATCTGTGACGTATTCGCAATTAAGAATGCTTATTTGTATTCTTACGTCGATACTATATATCCTACAGCTTGAAAGAAAAAGATACTATCACTTATACAGTATGGATAATTGTACATAAAAGCTTTATAATAATAGCATCTATTAATTTAAAGAATAGATGCACTTATTTTATGAGGAAAACTTTGTTGCTGCTATTTAAGTAGGGTTAGCTCGAATATAAATTAGATCGGGATCGGGATATCTCAAATTCTCCCCCTTGCCCTTGGTCCAAAAACGAAAGGTACACGAATTTTGTAGCAGACAGAACTTTTTAAAAATATGCTTTCAATCACGATTGTTTATAAAATCCCATCCCATCCCGCCCCATTTTGAAGAGTAATGGTAGAATCTTCATCTTAACACTAAACAATTTTTAATTTAGAGAAGTTTTTGTCTGCTGTTGGGGTTTTCTCTATCATTTCAGGTTTAATTTGATTATTGACTTCACTTGGAAGATTTTCGTCGTGGCATTCCATGGGCCTGACCTTGTATGCTGTAATTTTGATTAAGTGTTAGGCCTCGCTTGAAGAGTCCTTGATGACATTTCATAGAATTACGATTGGTTCTTTCCCCTTGTCGTCCTAAGATTCAGTTTGCGCCGAGCCATTCAACTGATTCTATAATTCATTGTGCTGCTGCTGCTTAAAACAAACTCATTTACTATGAAAATGTGTGCTGCTTTCAACAAATGTCATGCACAGTGCTTTGCTTGCTAAAATATGTTTTGTAACGTAGCGGTTTCATAACCCGGAACGATAACCACAACATACATATAAACTTGTAAAGTTTATTAAGGAATCACTGTCTAGTTAGTATAGTATGCCAGGGCATCAACAATAGTGGGAAACATGGGATAATTTGCATAACGGGCGAAGCCCGTTATGCATAAATTATCCCATGTTTCCCACTATTGTTGATGTCCCTGGCATACTATACTAACTAGACAGTGATTCCTTATATTTCCATTTCATTGTAAAATAAAATTGTAGATTTAGACTTTAAAAATGCAGACATAGATTTAAATTACACGAGGATTCCCATCCCAATTTTAATAGGCCTCGCCGTACACAACGGCAGCCGCACGAGATTTTCATGCATATTTGGCCTCCTTAGCGTCAGACTCAGAGACAGATGTGCACGAGATTTGCATGCATACTAGGTCTCTATAGCTCCTGACCTATCGACCTGCCTAATTTACATTCCGGCAGAATTATCAGGAAATCAACTCCGCTTACTTTCAAAGGGTTATCATAGAGAAAAAATTTAGAGATGGAAATATTTTAAAATACATGTGCATAAAATTTAATTGTAAGGTTAATCACCGTTCGCGGTATACCCGAAATGGCCATTATTATGCTTATTATATGTACATGTGATATTATGCTTTCATGTTGCTTGCTGCTGCTGCTGCTTGTTGTAATTTGGGGTCGCCCTTTTACGCTTGGCGACCCCCTGCTGCTTTTAAATATGCCACGACCAACAAACGCCAAAATTAAAATAAACGTGTATAAAATCATGTTTGTTTTATTTTCCTCTATATAAATAAACTTGATCACTTAAACTTTTCAATCGTTAACTTTCGATAGTAGGCAGATATACAATGAAGCGCATTGAAGTGGTAAAATTTTTCGCTTGGATGAAACGTTCTGAGTCATGTTTTGAATGTCAATTATAGCATAATGACACGCCCATATTTTTAGAAACGAGAAAGAAATATTCGTCATAATGTTTTAGGACACCCCATTCTTCGCAATAAGCAACATTATTTACACTGAAATGGAGCTTTAAAAAAAAATAGAAGAAAGAATTAGAGACTCCTAGCTTCTGTAAAACTCAAATTGCAACGAATATGTACAGATTTTTGAACTTATCATGTCTATTGAAGTTACCACAACACATGTTTCGGTCGAACACGTGTTTACTTGGTGTTTATTTAGACTGTGAATCTGATTGGCTATTATATTTATGAAAAACTTGTTCTACAGGTATTCGAATAAACAAATTGACCGTTTTATCCATTTCTAAAGAAATGGGCATCTCATAAGGTGACAATAAACGTTCTAAAGATAGATCAAAACGTTCCATTCGAACGGAAAATTTTACCACTTCAATGCGCTTCATTGTATATCTTTATCAACTTCATACGGAATTCATATCTCGCAGTTCATTCGATACGCACGGGTATATGCTTTACGTTTAAAAACAATTGATAAAACGAGGCATATAAGTAGATGAAACAAAAAATATCAGCTGTCTAGATTAAAGATACCATTTCTAAGTTCTTTAATCGATACAATCCATCATTATATACTGACACGCAAAAGAAACGCAACAAGCAGTAATCTAAAAATGTTTCATTTTTTTTATCTTATGATTTGCAAAAGCGAATAAAGTAAGGCTAAACTCACTTTTCAAAACATCAGAGATTTGATAAAAATGCTAAAGGTTAATCTGTATACTTTACTAAGAAAAATTTGACTGTTAAAACACCCCCCTCCCAGCCATTCAAGTAAAACGTGCAAGACTGTCCTCAAAAACTATTGCAGCTTAATTTCTACGATACAATAGGTTCATTTATATCGAGATCTGAGCGAAAGAATTATTCTTTGGCATTTTTAAATGCCCGTTTTTCAGATGATTAGGTCGAATTTTCTCTAACTTAGAGCAGTGTAGCCACCCTTGGACTTCCGGTACAAGGACTGTCCTTAATGCATATGAAACGTAAGACCCTGTTGAGGCGTAATGTAGTGAAATTTCGCATGAACAACTCTCAATCACCTTTACATTGGAATTTTCCAGCAAGAGCAATGGAAATGCGTACTTAAGCCATTTTCAAGTAGCTTTAGCATCGTTACGGAAACGAAAGGAGAGTTTAATTTTTGAAATATTGCTGCATTACTTATGATGAACAGTAAAAAACCCTTAAAACTCCATAATATTGCCAAATGTTTTGTTAAACATGCAATTTTTGATTTCTGTGAAGCATACTCAAACTTGACTTCCGGTTATGGTTTGGAAATCGTTCAAACGTTAAATTACCGATTTTTACCAAATTGGAGATATTCATAATTTCAAGATACAAAATGCTTTACTTTACATAATTATTTCCCCCTAAAACAGTGTTTTGCGTTTCTTTTGCGTGTCAGTAGAATAATTGATACCCTAAAGTAGCAATCCGAAAAGATTAATGTTGAAATATAAATACCTCAAAATTTCAGCTTTTAGAGACCTGCATGGAAATACATAGGAATTGTATATATAATAGTCCTTATTATTTACATAATTATTCAGTTTCTGGTTTGTTTGGTATTAAGTAAGGATGAAAAAAAAAAAGATATTTCCCATTTCACAAAACTGTCTCTATGCAAGTTTAATGTGTATACACATGTATACGGTATGGGATTCAGTCCGCACTTATGAAATTCGTGATACCGATATCTTAAAAGTACGTGTTGTCTACAGGATGAACATTCATTTATGTCTTCTAATGCTAGGCAAGCTCACCGCTGCTAGTTTTTTGCTAAATTTGACTAAACCATATGAAACATTTTAATAGAGATGAAATATACCATTTATTTAAATGACAGTATAAATGTAAACACTATAACGCACAAGAAGAGGATCAGACCCAAGCTCTGATTGTAGTAATATATATATAATAATGTCTGATCCACAAAAAAGGAGTACAAAAAGTACCGTTAAACAAAACAACAAAAACATCACAAGAAAAAGTAAGCAAAACAAACTGGGCCGTATATATAAAATAAGAAAATTAATAAATTTCTCAGAAAAGTTTAACAAAAAGACGACACTTTAAAACAAAATAGGCAGGTATCTTCCTCACAAGCTCTGATTTTAAGTAACGTTAAATTTTTATAATTGTATGATAATATCTGATACTGCCTGATAATGTCTGATACTGCCAAGTTCAGTACCTGTAAAGAAACATCAGATGGTATATTAAGGTGACGCAGGTTACCCCATCGTTAACAAATTCTACTATGCACGGTGAGAAAATGTATGGCTGTACCCTCAACTGATATTGCTTATCACAGGCCTTCAAATCATGTGTACTTTGAGTGACAGTAAAATAATAGCACAAAATCAATGTTTAAATTGTAGTATTATCTTAAGCTTTGGTAACAGAACCTATATTATAATAACTTCTTTTGGATTCGTACAGAATATGTATTGGACATGCCGCTCAGCTAGATGAACGCTATCCCCCCAAGGCACGACCAGGCTGAAGCTAGCAGCCAATAGGAACAGCCATTAAGCCCGTAGAAGCTAGCAGCCAATAAGGAAATTCATCAAAGAACTGAGAGTACTGAGAGGCAGTACTGTTTTTAATACTTTATTTTAGAAAATTAAGGGCTAATAATTGGATAATTAATGCGAGAATTAATTAAATAATAAATCAGACACTCGGAGGCAGTAAGGCTCACCTGAAGAAAAAATGTGCTTTCTTAAAAACTGAAAAAAAAATAGAAATAAAGTACGCAATCATCTTAGTTCACTTGATCAAACAAACACTAAGAATTTGTTAATTACTTCAAGAAGAATACCTTTTCAACTCTTTCAGGGACCTCAAGAATATGACAGGGCCAATAAGCTAACCTGAAAATTGGTTACTCTATCGATTGTAAACGGAAATATTACACAAGTATAAACTACGTTGAAGTATGTTTCGAACATTATTACCCGGGCAATTCTAAGGGTCTATAAGACTATTAATAACCGTTATCAGTAATAAGAGGTGGTGGTGGTGCCACCAAGTGGTTCCAAGGGCATTTTTAATATTACAGGCAGGTATTATATCCATGATTTATAAAGTGCCCACCATATCGTAACTAGGGCAAGGTAGAAGGGCCCCAGGACTTTTGTTTAGTGCTATCAAAACGGGACTGTAGTGGTACCACCAGATGGTGCCTAGTGATAGAGTATATTTCATGCAATTGATTGTCATCAATTATTGGCCACTTGAAAAAACTAATCACTTGAGATGGATTACGGGACTTGGGAAGCATCCCTTGTCAACCTTACAAAGGGTCCCAGGGACAGCAAAAGGCTAGAAGGCTAACCTTGACGTTGGGTTTTACATAATATCCAGAAAAAAACCATTAGAGAACAGCTATTTGAAGTGTTCATAAAAGATTATTGGGGCAAGGTAGAGGGGTCCTAGGGCTATCATTTCCCACCTTCAAAATGGGGCTGTAGTGGCACCACCAAGTGGTGCCAAGTGCGTGGGGCATATTTCAAGCATTCATTAGTCCTCCATTTCTGAGAACCTGAACCATCTTTCACTGGGGATGGGTTAAAGGGCCTTAGGGGGTATCTCCTGTAAAAGTTTCAAAGCGCCTCAGGGGCTGGGAAAGGCCGGTTAGCTAACCTGAACTTTGATGTTTCTTCATCATTGTTTATTGTGAAACGGGAAAAGGCCAGCTATTATACGCCTTATCTTTGAAGTGTTCATCAAATAATTATTGGGGCAAGGTAGGAGGGTCCTAGGTCTATCATTTCCCACTTTCAAAATGGGGCTGTAGTGGTACCACCAAGTCGTGCCAAGTGCGTGGGGCATATTTCAGGCATTCATTTGTCCTCCATGTCTGGGAACCTGAACCATCTTTCACAAGGATGGGTTAAGGGTCTTAAGGGGTTTCCCAAATCAAAGTTTCAAAGGGCCCCAGGGGCTGGGAAAGGCCGGTTAACTAACCTGAACTTTGATGTTTCTTCATCATTGTATATTGTGTAACAGGAAAAGGCCAGCTATTTTACGCCTTATCTTTGAAGTGTTCATTAAATAATTATTGGAGCAAGGTAGAGGGGTCCTAGGGCTATCATTTCCCACCTTCAAAATGGGGCTGTAGTGGCACCACCAAGTGGTGCCAAGTGCGTGGGGCATATTTCCAGCATTCATTTGTCCTCCATTTCTGGGAACATGAACCATCTTTCACTGGGGATGGGTTAAGGGTCTTAGGGGGTGTCCCCTGTCAAAGTTTTATAGCGCCCCAGGGGCTGGGAAAGGCCAGTAAGCTAACCTGAACTTTGATGTTTCTTCATCATTATATATTGTGAAAAGGGAAAAGGCCAGCTATTATACGCCTTAGCTTTGAAGTGTTCATCAAATAATTATTGGGGCAAGGTAGAGGGGTCCTAGGTCTATCATTTCCCACCTTCAAAATGGGGCTGTAGTGGTACCACCAAGTCGTGCTATGTGCGTGGGGCATATTTCAGGAATTCATTTGTCCTCCATGTCTGGGAACCTGAACCATCTTTCACAAGGATGGGTTAAGGGTCTTTAGGGGTATCCCCTATCAAAGTTTCAAAGGGCCCCAGGGGCTGGGAAAGGCCGGTTAACTAACCTGAACTTTGATGTTTCTTCATCATTGTACATTGGGAAACGGGAAAAGGCCAGCTATTATACGCCTTATCTTTGAAGTGTTCATCAAATAATTATTGGGGCAAGGTAGAGGGGTCTTAGGGCTATCATTTCCCACCTTCAAAATGGGGCTGTAGTGGCACCACCAAGTGGTGCCAAGTGCGTTGGGCATATTTCCAGCATTCATCTGTCCTCCATTTCTGGGAACATGAACCATCTTTCACTGGGGATGGGTTAAGGGTCTTAGGGGCTATCCCCTGTCAAAGTTTCATAGCGCCCCAGGGGCTGGGAAAGGCCTGTTAGCTAACCTGAACTTTGATGTTTCTTCATCATTGTGTATTGTGAAAAGGGAAAAGGCCAGCTATTATACGCCTTATCTTTGAAGTGTTCATCGAATGATTATTGGGGCTAGGTAGAGGAGTTCTAGGGCTATCATTTCCCACCTTCAAAATGGGGCTGTAGTGCCACCACAAAGTGGTGCCAAGTGCGTGGGGCATATTTCACGCATTCATTTGTCCTCCATTTCTGGGAACCTGAACCATCTTTCACTGGGGATGGGTTAAGGGTTTTATGGGGTATTCCCTGTCAAAGTTTTAAAGAGCCCCAGGGGCTGGGAAAGGCCAGTTAGCTAACCTGAACTTTGATGTTTCATCATCATTGTATATAGTGAAACGGACCAGCTATTATACGCCTTATCTTTGAAGTGTTCATCCAATGATTATTGGGGCAAGGTAGAGGGGTCCTAGGGCTATCATTTCCCACATTCAAAATGGGGCTGTAGTGGCACCACCAAGTGGTGCCATGTGCGTGGGGCATATTTCAAGCATTCATTTGTCCTCCATTTCTGGAAACTTGAACCATCTTTCACTGGGGATGGGTGAAGGGTCTTTAGGGGTATCCCCTATCAAAGTTTCAAAGGGCACCGGGGGCTGGGAAAGGCCGGTTAGCTAACCTGAACTTTGATGTTTCTTCATCACTGTATATTGTGAAACGATGATGATGTACAATGATGAAGAAATATCAAAGTTCAGGTTAGCCAACCGGCCTTTATGAAACGAATCGCCCGCGTGGCGCAGTGGTTAGAGCGTCTGCTCTAGAGTCGCGAAGTAAGGAGTCAGTCCTTACGTCGCGGGTTCGAATCCCACTGCGGGACGTGGAGACCGGTCTTTCGGATGAGACCGTATAAACCGAGGTCCCGTGTCGCAGTAGGTGCTGGCACGAAAAAGATCCCTCACTGCTCAAAGGCCCTAAGTGCCGAGCATAGGACAAAATTTGTAGCCCTCCACCGGCAAGTGGTGGCGCCTCCATATGAGTTAAAAATTCTCGAGACGGACGTTAAACTATATACAATCAATCATATATTGTGAAACGGGAAAAGGCCAGCTATTATACGCCTTATCTTTGAAGTGTTCATCAAATGATTATTGGGGCAAGGTAGAGGGGTCCTAGTGCTATCATTTCCCACCTTCAAAATGCGGCTGTAGTGGCACCACCAAGTGGTGGCAAGTGCGTGGGGCATATTTCAAGCATTCATTTATCCTCCATTTCTGTAAACCTGAACCATCTTTCACTGGGGATGGGTTAAGGGTTTTAGGGGGTTTCCCCTGTAAAAGTTTCAAAGAGCCCCAGGGGCTTGGAAAGGCCGGTTAGCTAACCTGAACTTTGATGTTTCTTCATCATTGTATATTGTGAAACGGGAAAAGGCCAGCTATTATACGCCTTATCTTTGAAGTGTTCATCAAATGATTATTGGGGCAAGGTAGAGGGGTCCTAGAGCTATCATTTCCCACATTCAAAATGGGGCTGTAGTGGCACCACCAAGTGGTGCCAAGTGCGTGGGGCTAATTTCAAGCATTCATTTGTCCTCCATTTCTGGGAACCTGAACCATCTTTCACTGGGGATAGGTTATGGGTCTTAGGGGGTATCCCCAATCAAAGTTTCAAAGGGCCCTAGGTGCTGGAAAAGGCCGGTTTGCTAACCTGAACTTTGATGTTTCTTCATCATTGTATATTGTGAAACGGGAATAGATCAGCTATTATACGCCTTATCTTTGAAGTGTTCACCAAATGATTACCGAGGCAAGGTAGAGGGGCCTTAGGACTATCATTTCCCACCTTCAAAATAGGGCTGTAGTGGCACCACCAAGTGGTGCCAAGCGGCTGGGGCATATTTCAAGCATTCATTTGTCCTCCATTTCTGGGACCCTGAACCATATTTCGCTGTGGATGGGTTAAGGGTCTTAGGGGGTATCCCCTGACAAAGTTTCAAAATGTCCCAGGGGCTGGGAAAGGCCTGCCAGCTAACAAGAACTTTGATGTTTTTCTTCATTGTATATTGTGAAACGGGAATAGGTCAGCTATTATACGCCTTATCCTTGAAGTGTTCATTAAATGATTATTGGGGCAAGGTAGAGGGGCCCTAGGGCTATCATTTCCTACTTTCAGAATCAAGCTGTAGTGGCACCACTTACATGTAGTGCTGCCAAGTGCGTGGTGCATATCTCGAGCATTCATTTGTCCTGCATTAATGGGCACGTGAACCAACTGTCACCGGGGATGGGTTAAGGGTCCTAGGGGGTACCCCCTGTCAACGTTTCCATACGTCCCAGGTGCTGGGAAGGGCCTGTTAGCTAACCTGAACTTTGAGGTTTTTCATCATTGTACATGTATATTGTGAAACGGAAAAAGGTCACCTTATCTTTGAAGTTTTTACCAAATGATTACTGGGGCGATGTAGAGGGGCCCTAGGGCTATCATTTCCCACTTTCAACATGGGGCTGTAGTGGTACCCCTAAGTGGTGCCAAGTGTGTGGGTATATTTCAAGCATTCATTGTGCTGCTTTATTGGGCACCTAAACCAACTATCACCGAGGATGGGTTAAGGGTTTAAGGGGGTATCCCATGTCAACGTTTAAAAATGTCCCAGGGGCTGGGATGGGCCAGTTAGCTAACCTGAACTTTGAGATTTTTCATCATTTTACATTGGGAAACGGGAAAAGGTCAGTTATGATAGGCTCATTCTTATCTTATGTCACCTATAACTTCAACATTATCTGTCATACTGAACGCGACATTTGTCGCAAATTTGTAAACAAAGTATAGACACGGCAGTTCTATTGTATCCTAGGCTTTCAATTACTCGTTCGTTCAAAGTTGAAACCAATCGAAATAATTAGTTTTTACAGAAAATCTGCAATTTTATTATACACCAATCGTGTTTCTCAAAACTATTTAGTGCGGATTACTGTCTTGTTCAACTAGGAAGTTTGAACTCGTGACGTAGTGTCTAGAATGTATGCCTTTCAAGCAAAGAGTTCGAACCGGCTGGGTGCATTTTAAATTGTTTTAATTATGCCCCCGAAAATGAAGTTTTGGGGGTATATAGGGGTGTCCGTCTGTCTGTCTGTCTCTCTGTTTGTCCGTCAGCAAAAACTTTATCCTTGTTCATAACTTTTGATTTAGTAGAGCTATGATATTCATATTCCACATGTGTATTTCTAGAGAAAAAGACCTTCTTTTGGATACTACCAAATTTGACCTTTTGACCTTGATCTTGAGGTTTGACCCACTTTTACACAAAAATTTTGAATTTTTTGTACAGTATATACCAGGACATTTATACTTTACGTATGTATTTTTTGTGGCAAGGCCTTTCATTGGATACCACAAACCTTGACATTTTGACCTTGACCTTGGATATTGACGTACATATGAAACAACTTTAAGCTTGGTTATAACTTTTGAACAGAAAGTGCTAGGGCTTTCATGCTTCATATATGTAATTCTTGTGAGAAAAAGCTTTACTGGATTCCATGAACCTTGATCCCTTGACCTTGGAGTTTGACCTACTTTAAAAATACAACTTTGACCATAATTTTTGAAGGGTTAATACTAGGGCTTTCATACTTCAAATATTTAATTCCTGTGAAAAGACCTCTCATTTGATACCAAAAACCTTGACATTTTGACCTTGATCCACTTTTACACAAAAATTGCAATTTTTTACTTTTGGCCCTAAGTTTAAAACGGTAGATACTAGGAATTTCATTTTTCAAAAATAATTTTTTTTGCTAAGACCTTTCATTTAAAACCAGAAATTTTGACCTTGACCTTTGAGGTTTCCGGACTTATGAAAAAACGTCAACCTTGGAAATAACTTTCCAAGAGGAAGGGCTAGGGTTTTCATACTTTACATATGCAATTCTTGTTACAAGACCTTTCATTCAATACCAATAGTCGCCCGCGTGGCGCAGTGGTTAGAGCGTCTGCTCTAGTGTCGCGAAGTAAGGAGTCAATCCTTACGTCGCGGGTTCGAATCCCACTGTGGGACGTGGAGACCGGTCCTTCGGATGAGACCGTTTAAACCGAGGCCCCGTGTCGCAGTAGGTGCTGGCACGAAAAAGATCCCTCACTGCTCAAAGGCCCTCAGTGCCGAGCATAGGACAAAATTTGTAGCCCTCCACCGGCAAGTGGTGGCGTCTCCATATGAGTGAAAAATTCTCGAGAGGGACGTTAAACAACATACAATCAGTCAATCAATACCAATAACCTTGACCCTCTGACCTTGATCTTGGAGTTTAACGTACATAAAAATCTTTTTAACCTTGGCCATAACTTTTGAATGGTAAGGGCTAGGGCTTCCATACATCGAATATGTTATCTTTGTGGAAAGACCTTTCATTGGATACCAATAAACTTGACCTTCTGACCTTGATCTTGTAGATTTTTGTACTTATGAAAAAAATTAAGCCTGACCATAACTTGGGAACAAATGGTGATAGGACTTTCATGTTTTGCAATTGTATTTCCAGTTAGAAGACACTACTTTAGGTACCAAAATATTAACTTGTAAACTTGTAAAAGTTTAATCTTCACTATGTTGCCATACGGGGGCATCAGTGTTTCACAATCACATCTCTTTTTTTTGCATGAGATTTTTTCACTTTAATGTTAGATATTTGTATACATTTTATGTTATATGATATTATTTACAAGTTCACATCAAGTTTAAAGTTTGAAAAATCTCATCACTCTAAAAAATGCAAAGTTTCGATGTTAAAAGTATGAAACCATCACAGAATCTTTATTACATATTGCCATTCTGCACCTCTTATTATCCCCCTAAACTAAACGACGTTTTGGCGGAGTATATAGTTTTTGTCGTGTCCGTCCGTTCGGCTAGCTGTTTGTCTGTTTGTCCGCAAAAATTAAACCTTGTCCTTAACTATTGATTTAAAGGAGCTATGACTTTCATATTTCACGTGTGTACTCCTTGTGACAAGACCTTTCTTTGTGTACCACCAGATCTATCGTTTTGACCTTGACCTTCGAGTTAAACACACTTTAACACAAAAATTCTATTTTTTTTACTTTGATCATATCTTTTGAACAGTAGGTACCAGGACATTTAAATGTGTATACTTCACAAATGCATTTTTTGTTGAAAGACCTTTCATTGGATACCAACAACCTTGACCCTTTGGCCTTTCTGTACTTATGAAATAACTTTAACCTTGGCTAAAACTTTTGAAAAGAAAGTGCTAGGGTTTTCATACGTCATATATTTAATCCTTGTGACAAACCATTCCATTGGATATCAAGTCGTTTGACCCTCTGACATAGGATTTCGACCTACTTTTTACAAACTTTACCTTGGCCTTAACTTTTGAACGGTAAGGACTAACGCTTTCATACTTCCCAAATGTGATCTTTGAGACATGGCCTTGTTCAGAAACCAATAATCATGACTTTTTGACCTTGACCACGGGGTTTGTCTTACCTTGAAAAACGTACCCTCCCGCTTTTAAATGTGTTGGTTGGTGGGGTGGAGGTGAGGTATAATTAAGGCCCGATATACTTTAGTATGACCCAAAGAAAAGCACTAGCTCCAATGATAGGAACCTCTTTGCAGCGATATTATCAAAGCAAAAATATACTATTGATAAATGTAATTAACAAGAGGTTCTGTGAGCAATGAGCTCGTTAAATGATACCCCCGTCTCCGAGAAGAATATAGTGGCAAAGTCAATGCTTTGCTATGGGAAACCCAAAATATGTCTAGGATCACAAAGTTAAACAAGATGTTTTTGTGGGACACTGATACTCCTGTATGGCAACATAGCAAAGATAAAACTTTTCTTAAGTGCAAATTTAGTATATTTGTACCAAAAGAAGGGTATTCTCACTGAAAATACAATTGTAAAATATTAAAGTAGGCCAAAATTAAAGTTTTTTACAGGTAAGGAATACTTCAAGGTCAAGGTCATTGATATCCAATGAAAGGACCTGCCACAAAAATACATATGTAAATTATGAAAGACTTAAACCTTACCTTTTAAATGTTATGGCGAAGGTTAAAGATGTTAAAAAAGTAGGGCAAACTCCAAAGTCAAAGGTCTTGCTATCAAATGAAAGGTCCTGTCCCAAGGATTAAATATGTAAAGAATGAAAGCACTTGGCCTAACTCTTCAAAAGTAATGGTTAAGGTTTACTTTTTAAACGTAGGTCAAACTGCAAGGTCAAAGGGTAAAAGTTCATAGTATCCAATGAAGGATTACATAAGTGAAGTATGATATCACTAGCCCTTAGTGTTCAAAAGTCAAGGTCAAGGTCATTGATACCCAATGAAAGGACTTGCCACAAAAATACATGTGTAATTTATGAAAGACTTAAACCTTACCTTTTAGATGTTATGGCGAAGGTTAAAGATGTTAAAAAGTAGGTCAAACTCCAAAGTCAAAGGTCTTGCTATCAAATGAAAGGTCCTGTCCCTAGGATTAAATATGTAAAGTATGAAAGCACTTGGCCTAACTCTTCAAAAGTAATGGTTAAGGTTTACTTTTTAAAAGTAGGTCAAACTGCAAGGTCAAGGGGTAAAAGTTCATCGTATCCAATTAAGACATAAGTGAAGTATGATATCACTAGCCCTTAGTGTTCAAAAGTCTTGTGACCTTGACTGTGACCTATATGCTAAATATATTTTTTCTTATTTTTAAGTTATGGATCAGACTAAAAAAATTTAAAGTTTGTCAAACTCTAAGGTCATGGTCAGAAGGTCAATTTTGGTGGTACACAAAGAAAAGTCTTGTCACACGGAGTACACACGTGAAATATGAAAGTCATAGCCCCATTAAATCAAAAGTTAAGGATAAGGTTAAAGTTTTAACGGACAAACAGACAGATATGCAAACGGACGGACACAACATAAACTATATACCCCCAAAACTTAGTTTACGGGGGCATAATGAGGTTCAAACTGGCAATATGTGATAAAGATTCTGTGACGGTCTCATATTTTTAACATAGAAACTTCGCACTTTTTAGAGGTAATAAGATTTTTCAAACGTTAAACTTATGATGTGAACTTGTAAATAATATTACCGGTATATAATATAAAATGTATACATGTGCAAATATTTTCCATTAGAGTAAAAAAAAAAATCTTATGCCAAAATAAAAGAGAATACTAGTAATCATGATGTAAACTTTATATTTAATATAATATTTATACATTAGCAAATGTTTCCCATTGAAGTGAAAAAATTCTTATTCACAAAAGAGAAAGAAAATACTGGTAATTTTATTGTTCCTGTGGCCTTTCAACCTTTAAAAGGTCATTTGGGTTGAAGGAATAAGAAAAAAAAATTAAAATGCACTCAGCCGGTATCGAACTCACGACTCTTTGCTTGTAAGGGATACGTTCTAAATACTACGTCAAGAACTTCCTGGTTGAACAAGAAAGTAATCCGTACTAAATAGTTTTGAGAAATACGATTGGTGTATAATAAAATTGCAGATTTTCTGTAAAAACAAATTATTTCGATTTGTTTAAACTTTGAACAAATCCCGTTGATAATTTAAAGCTTAGGATACAAAAGAACTGCCGTGTCTATACTTTGTGATATCACTTTTTCGGATGCTCCTTTAACATCATGTACATAGGGGGAATTCCTAAACTGAACATAACAAGAGACATAAAAAAATTTTATTCATGTCTCTAAGTGTACTGAACTATAACTGTTAGCATGAAATAGGGTAAATATTAAATTCTAAAGTTCAACCCTTATCATATCAAATCGAACTTTACTCAGCAGAAGAATATATGTCTTTACTTACATTGTTACCATGACATAGTATGAACTGTCAATCTTCACATGGCGATTGGCGAAATACAGGGGAAGTAACTCTAAACTGAATACAAATAAAGTTTTAAAATGACATTTTGTAATAAAATTAAATTCAGGCTTGCTTAATGGTCCTTATTCGACTCATAAAAATTATAATTTCATTCATAATTAGTCGAAATGTGTCAAGTTTTTGACAAAAATGAAAATGAAACAAAGAACACGCCAGCAAAATATGACTCAAGTCAACTTCCGTTCTAAACAAAATATGTTTCAACATAAATGTAAGGAATATTTTATAATAACACTGCCGAATCTTACTTTGTTTGTGAGAGGTCATCATATACATTAACAAAAATTGACTGATAGGACAATAATTACCAATTTATTGGCTTATATTTGAAAAATGTTTCGTACCTAAAAATTCCACTTCCTGTTCGCCATTTTATCCTTCCGAAAATCGCACCTTCCAATGTTAAAGAGTTCCGCGCATATTTATTTGCGGCAAAATTCAAAAGTTTTGATGAACCATGTGTCATGTTTCCTAACAGGAATGGTTTTATTCTTTCAATTGAGACAAACATCTTATACTAAAAATACAAATACAAATGTTATTGGCACAAACACAATTACAATAATTGGCAAAGGTACACCATTTTATAAAAACATGATCTTGATCAATTGTTCATAAATTTAAACAATAATCTGGTATTCATAATGTGAGGCTATGTGTATAATCATAATTAAATTGTACCATCATTTGTAAAATAATCATGTTGTGCAATGATCATTTCTAGATGCAATACATTTTTAAATAAATGAGTTTGTTATTCAGTACTTCTGGACAATGGCTATTAAAGCAAAGCTAAATATTATTTGGTAGGGATATATTTTTTATTAAAAGAAAAAATAAGTAAAGTCAGGTGCCTGTGCAGAATTTATATAAAATAATATCTTAAAGTAAACTGAATTTTAAGAACTTGAACTTGAACTTTATTCTCATAACTGACAAAACAGTGAAGAAGATAAAAACAGTATAATGAACATGAAATATTACATGCATGAAGAAGGGATAACAGAGTAAAATCAACCAAAAGAGCTAACTATCTCAATTATAATATCTTACAATTTACAAATTAGAGTATGCATCAAATTGTCTCAATTACAAAAATTGCCTAAATTTTCTTTTTCCACGTGTTTTCGTATTATGTAATAATTTTTAAAGTTCACATTATTCAATTTAGAACAACAAAAACATAGCATCTCATCACCCCACCCCACCCCCCACCCTAGTATATTGATCTGCTAAATTATTACCAACAATTGTAATACCAAAAAAAGTCACACGTGAATGTGATATAATATAAGGTACATGTAATGGCTTTTTGTTGATTTTTTTTAAATTTAAAAAATAAATCTGAATTCAACATGCATGCCAAAACGCGCGACGAAAATGAAACGGAACGGTAAACGGAATAAATTTTTTTTTTTTAACTAAAATACACAAATTTTATCATAAACGATATAGATTCAATTCCCCATTATTAAATACAAGTTGATTTAGTCATGTTCAGTCTCTTATTCACGAAAATTGTTGACATAGTAGGTCACTTTGCAAGTGGAAACCTCTTTGTAGGCCAAAGCTATGCTGATTCTGGAATTTAAAAATTTATTGTTCATATGAAAAAAGATGTAAAATAGAATAAGGTGTCTTTGTAAAACACTGATTTCCCCGTATGGCAGCTTATGGCGAATGTTAATGTTTCTTATATGCAAGTCAAACTCCAAGGTCAAAAGATGTTGACACTCAAACAAAAAACAAAAACAAAAAAAAGGACTTGTGTCGATGAATATACTTCTCATATATGAAAACTCGATTACAACAAGTCAAAAGTTATGTCCAAAGTTAAAGTTTTTAAAAAGTGGGTCAAACTGTTAGGTCAAGGTCAAAATTAATGGTACCCAGGGGAAGACCGTGGCATAAAAATACACCTGTAATATATGCGATACCCAGCACCAACTATTCAAAAGCTATGGCAGAAATGAAAGTTTTTAAAAGTAGATCAAGGTCAAAATTGGTATTTACGAAGTAAGCTTTTGTCACAAGGAAGATACAATATGAACGCCTTAGTAATAACTGATTAAAAATTATAAGACCAGGGTTAATGTTTTCACAGAGTTCGCGTACCTTTCAATTTTACCTAAATTTTCAGTAAATTACAAAATACGTACCGGTAATTAGCATGGTTCCTTTTGGTTCCTGGTGGAATATAGGGCCTCGGCAACAGTGAGTTGGTAGAGCACCTGACCGGAGTTTCAGGGGGCCCGGGTTCGAATCCCGGTCTGGTCCGCTGCATTTTCTCCTCTCCCGTTACACTTGTTCACACATTCTTCACTTCTAAGGCTATAACCATTAGAAATAAAGGAATAGATAATTTTATTATCGCGGGTTTGGGTAAATTAGTGAATTAGATTTGTAAATTAAGGAAAATGACAAATTGTTGCTCAATTCATGATAAAGAATACAATCTGATGTATTCTATAACCAGTTGCTTAAATAAGTAATTCTCTTCTTTTAGCTATGGTAAGTATGTAGGTGTTCTGTAAGAACTGGATCATGTAATATAATTTATTCTAATTCTCTAAACTACTGTTTAGGTTAACTAAATAAAAGCTGCTTTAAATAAAAGGGATTTGACAATTAACAAAATATACTGTTAAAAAAAAATATTGCAGCTGAATACTTTTGTATACTTGAAAGTGTGTCTGCCTTTTTACACATATCTGAATTTTAAGTTTATCAGTGGATTGCCTGTTTTCAGCTAAAACATTTCTTTACCTAAGTAGTTTTACTTAAAATAATGCATATATAAGATATTCTTGTTAATTTTATTTTATTGGTTGGAGCTTAAAGTTGATGGAATATTTACATCAGATGAGAAAACTAAAACACCAGGGTTGAAAATATTACTGAAATGAACTTTGAACATACAAATTCACAACGCATAGATAGGGGAGAAACATGCAATTCATTCAATTTTGGGGAATAAAAGGGAATTTTATTGCTAGACAATTAGTGTCTGACTCTTAGGTTGGAAATAATGAATTTTTTGGGAAAAAGTATAAATTGGATAGGGTGTTGAGTAGAAGAGTGTATTATGCACTTACTAGGGAGAGCTGCTATGGGGCTTTAATTCATGACATAGGAATATAACAGATTTGGGAGTATCAGTATTAGTAAGATTCATTATTTGCAGGATCCAGTGTACCAAGGTTATCTATTCAAGTACACATAAATATAAACTAATAGTACATGTAGTATGGGTATTTTTATGACTTAAGGCATTATTTCGGATTGGTTTCAGTATTTTCACAAGAAGCCAATTATTGATAAGCCAGAAGGCAATTATTTAAAGGACTTTAATTTTGGATTTGATTTCATTAGCACCACCTGTTTTGATATACAAAGATCAGGCCAATTAAGGTGATGTATTTTACAATGGCAATTCTCTTTGGTCTTAAGTATTGTGATCAAACATCTTGAGAAGCTTGATATAAGCTTATAGATTTCAGTCAAGATACATAAATCAGAGAGTAAATTTAATTGCATTGATTATTCTGTATTCAACAAAACAGTGGGAAAACCCTAGCTATAAGATCCCCGTGTAGAAACATTAATAAATCCAACCCATTGGAATTTCACCAACAGCCTCAGTCAGGGAATGATTGTAGGAAAATACAAAACTATTGTTATTAATGAAAGAGAAATTAAAGCATTTTTCAAATTTTTCCACTAATTAAATTATATTCATGCCATTTAAACATATCATTCATTCAGAATCAACTGCAAATTTCTATTTATCAACCATAGGCTTTAATGTATGACAAAAGTTAAAATAATTCACATTAATTGAACAGTACTATTAGGTGGTAACTGGTTCAGTGTATAATGGATTAAACCTTTATTAACAAGAAAGTGCTTCCTTATATTCCTTATATTCTTAAACTTATATGTATACATATAAGTTTAAGTGTTTGTGTATGGAGATTGGGGTGGGAGTAGTTATGTAGAATTAAAGGTTTTCTAAACATTGAAAAGATTGTTAATCAGAATGTTCTTTCCAATTATAAATTACGAGATACATAATATATTTACTTCCATAAAGTGAATCTGTAAAAATATATATGTTTTTCATATCTAATATATAAAGTTACTTATCATTTACAATCGAAACAACGACAGGTCCCCTTTTTTAGAACATCGAATTTTACTTATCGGATAAAAACGTACTCTGCACAGTTCGTGTTTTATATTTCTAAAATCGAAAATCAATACATTTTCAAATATAAATGATGCGTGTGTCTAACTTCAATTTATATTTTATGCAGCCAACATTTACTTGAGGAATTGATCAAGTTTTTTTATTGATAGTTCATCTATCGTCTCCATCAATTAGACGCACGCAGTTTTACACATATATATTTCCCGGGCGACAATTGATGGTTACATAAATGTTTTCTTGTTGTCATATGTTGTTGTATATCATCACTGTAAATACTGCATTGCCGTGCTATGTAGGTTACCAGAAAATGTTCTTTTTTTTCAGATCCAGCTTGTCTAGAAGTAAATACTGAAAGAGGATGTTACATTGCAGATTCAAATTGTATCTATAATGAAAGGTATAAATATGAGGGGTTTTCATGAATCAGTCCTACAAAACAACCTTTTTTCTCATCATAATTATTGAAAAGTTTTATATTGATTTTATAAAAATATAGGATTATCAATTTAAATTATAGAAACAATAAGTGAAATAGTTTTCCTATTAAAAAAATGAGTGTAACATTTTCAATGATCTCAATAATGAAAAAATGTTAAATACTTAGCATAGCATCTATATTTTATAGTCTAATTATTTTGACAGTTTTTTGTGAATTAACTTTTACTTTATATTAATTGTTTTAAGATTAAGAAATTGAATGTATACCATCCAAATTTCTCAAAGGGGGGGGGGTGTCTTAAAAATTACCAAATTTTCCTATTGGACTCTTTGTTGAAAAAGCGCAAAATAATAACATTTTTCCTTATTCTTTGTATTTCTGCTCTAGTGATTTCTTCAGTCAAGTAGAAGAATGTTTTTGTAAAAAGTCACTTGATTGGAAAATTAAAAAAACAACCTGACCATCTAGGTTGGCCTAGGTCTGAATCACAAAGTTTATTTTTTCGTTGCCCAAAACTTCTATTGCATGCGCAGTATAAACACATATTCGTGCAGAGGAATTATCGGTCCAGATAATTTGGGGGTAAAAAAATATTTAGATTGACAATCAGTTTACATGCGTAAGTGCATTAGATGTTAATTTGATATTTTTGAATATCATTACTTTAATCTCTATGAAAGTTTCCCTATCCTTTATCAATTCTGTAAATCTATTCATACGCAGGTTTATAAATGTCAAAGTAAGCCATCAACTGCAAAAGTAAGTGTCTTCGCAAAAGTCCATTTCTTTTACAATTGAAAAAAGGGCCTTTTTTCAATTGTAAAAGAAATGGACTTTTAGGGGCTTTGACGTTTGACATTAATTACCAAGAAAAAAGGAGTCGGAGTTTAAATCCAATTAATCTAAATAATTTTTTCACGAGAACACGAGAAGTATATGTATATTTTCAAATTTTCAACAACTTAAGAAATTGAATGAGGAGGGAGACGCATTTCGGTATGAAATCTCGGCAGGAGTTAGTCAAGACTGAATGGAGGGTGTTGAGAGTAGGAATGTTGCAGCTTCCTTCTTAGACAATGTAATACCTTTAAAATACATTTAAAATAGCCCGTTATTATCCTTACTCCTTCATTGCCGTTCGTCCAACCTCTGATGGTTTCAGGGGTCCATGCTGCCCTCTCTTCAGTTTGTAATGTAAAGCCGAACTTTTGAGTTTAATAACTGTTCGTTATTATTTTCTAATTTCATCCTCGTAGATTGATACATTTGAAATTCATACATGTTTTGAAATTAATTGACAGCAAGCCAGTTACCTCTGGAATGTCTCCAGCAGAAACAGAAAATGTTGTTATTTTAGCCTTGTCTGTTGCATCGGGAATGATGGCATTTTGTCTGCTAATTCCTATAATAGTGTATTTCGTCTATATAAGAAGACAAAGAAGTAAGTATATATATATAGCACAATTTACAACAACTCTTAAACTAACATAACTGTCCAAATTGCAGAAAAATTAATATGGAAAGAACAAAGAAATCAGTTTTATAGAGATACCTACTCCCGCCCCAGGCCCGTGATTGAACTCTACACCTACGGAATCTGTCTCCTAACAGTTAGACCGCTCGGCTATCTAGGCAAGTCAAAGAACTTGCTTTCGATGCCGATTGAATTCTTACAGCGTTGTCCTACACTACATGGTCATTGAGAATAGAAAAGCAGAAAAAGGTGTCGACATGTTCGATGAACACTTCAAGGATAAGGCGTATAATAGCTGCCCTTTTCCCTTTTCCCAATGTACAATGATGAAAAACAGAAAAGTTCAGGTTAGCTAACTGGACCCTTCCAGTCCCTAGAACCCTGCAGAAATCTGCCAAGGGATACATCCTAGGGCCCCCTACCCATCCCCAGTGTTAGTTTGTTCAGGAGGCCGACAATCAATTAAATATGAATGCTGGAAATATGCCCCACGCACTTGCCACCACCAAGTGGTGCCACTACAGCCCCATTCTGAAAGTGGCAAATGATAGCCCTAGGGCCCCTCTACCTTGTCCAAGTAATCATTCAATGAACACTTAAAGGATAAGGCGTGTAATAGCTGATCTTTAATGGCGTTTTTGGGATAAAATGCAAAACAGCCAAAGTTCAGCGTAGATAACTTGCCCTTTCCGGCCCCTGGGACCTTTTGAAACGTTGACAAGGGATTCTCCCTAAGACCCTTAACTTAATCACCAATAATTGATGACGAAGGATTGCTTGAAATATGACCCATGTACTTTGCACCACCTGGTGGTACCACTAAAGCCCATTCTGATAGCAGGAAATAATAATCCTTGGGCCCTTCTATCTTGCCATAGTAATGTTGATCACTTTCTAAATCATTCGTAAAATACCTGCCTGTAATATCAAAAATGCTTTTGGAACCACTTGGTGGCACCACCACCACTTATTACTGATAGTGGTAATTTACAGTCTTATAGAGTCATTAAGTTGTCCCAGTAATAATGTTCGAAACATACTTCAACCTAGTTTACACTTGTGCCATATTTCGGTTTACAATCGTTATATTAATCAAATTTCAGGTTAGCTTATTGGCCCTGTCATAATCTTGAGGTCCCTGAAGGAGTTGAAAAGGGAGTTAACCATTTCCTAGTGCTTGTTTGTTCAATTGGATAAAAATTATAAAATAATTTATTTCTTATTTTTAGGTTTAAAAAAAAATTGTTCAGGTGAGCGTTACTGCCTCTGAGTATCTGATTTATTATGTAATTAATTGTTGCATTAATTTTCTAATCATTAACCATTAATTATCTAAAATAACGTATTAAAAACAGTACTGCGTCTGAGTACTATCAGTTCTTTGATGAATTTCCTTATTGGCTGCTAGCTTCTACGCGCTTAGTGGCTGCTGTTATTGGCTGCTAGCTTCAGCCTGGTCAAGGCACGGTCCGGAGTTGGAGAGGATCGTACATTTTGGCCGTGGTTTGCAACGATGGATGAACACGTAGTCACGTGGAGTTTTTGGAGCCCCCTTCCACTTTGCAAAACTTTTCTACAGGCTTGAAGCAAGCTATGTAGATTGATGTATATATTGAATGTGATGTACGTCATTAAGCAAAAAATACAAAAAACGTATTTGGTTTGAAGTGTACTAAATGTCTACATAAAAAAACCATTTCGTTAAAATAAGAAATGTCAGCGTTACTATATATATGCTCTATAAAATATTCCTGAAAGTGTGTCACATAAATTCAGACCGCTAAGAAATACGTCCGGTCTATCGGGTATAATAGGGAGAAGTGCGATTTACATAATTGAACGAATTAATTATGCTAATTAATTTCGACAATCAGTAAATCGTACTTTGTATCATTCTCTCAAAATGGCGTAACTATTCTTGATGAAGAATAATCTAAGAAAAATAATATAGCAGGGATATTTTAACATATGGATTATGATAAATTATAAATTTTGAAATGTTTTAGGACTAATTAACGGGAAAAAATGATTAACAAAAGAGTAAGCAATACATAATTAAGTAGGTCGTTCGAGAGCTGGTGACGCAAATTAACTGTAGAGTTTACACTAAATTGAGAGAATAATCTTGTTCAGTATAATCAAGAATTGGGGTTTAGTTTACGTTCATTCTGGTGAAGTCATTCAGTTTGTTAATACCATTGGGGCCGAATGACTTCAATCTGTGCATCCAGAACTTTTCTTTGCTTTTTCTTTGAGCGTCTGTCCATTTCGGGTTATGGTCAATTACCACTACTGTCATGTCCTCCCATTTGTGACCCTCAAGGTTGAAATGCTCCCCAACGGGTTCGATGAGTTTTTTGGTCTTAATGGTCGAACGGTGGTTGTTGACTCTCCTGCGGAGATCTCCTGTTTCGCCAATATACTGTTTGGAGCAAACTTTGCAACTGATGAGATAAATGCAGTTGTCAGTATGACAGGACAAATTCCTTAGTATTTTATAGCTGCGGCCTGTAACAGGGCTGCTAAAACTGTCTGTGTCAGTGCTGTGCTTACAAAGAAGACATCTTCTGTCAGAGCAAGTTTTAAAGCCACCGTTAGGTAATGTATTGTCCAGTCTGATTCTTACTACCATGTCCTTTAGGTTCCTTGGGCGTCTGTAAGCGGCCAATGGGGGTTCCTTAAAGACCTCTGCCATTCGTTTGTTTGAATGGAGAATTGGTAGGTTCTTTTGAAGGATACCGCTTAGGTTCTTAAGGACGGGATGGTATGTAGTTACCAGTGGGACCCTGTGGCTATTGTTTTTCTCATTGTAGCATAATAGGTTTTGCCTGTCATGTCCTGCCACCTCATCAATAGCTGTTTGTACAATGTGGGCATTGTAGCCTCTTTTGCATAAGTGAGACTTAAGAAGACAACTTTGCTCCTGATATAAGGCAGGAGACGAACAGATGCGTCGAATCCTGGTGGCTAGACCCTTAGGCACTCCTTTAAAGGTGTGTGGGGGTTGACAGCTAGTGGGCATCAGATATAGCTGGGAGTCTGAGGGTTTGGTGTGGAGACTGAATTCGATTTCACCATCAATCAGGGTAGATGTAGTATCCAAGAATACGTTTTTCGAATTAGATACGTCTACTGTAAATTTGATCGACTGATGAAAGGTGTTGGCAAACGTAATGAATGCCTCGAGGCTCTCGCGACATTCCAACCACTTCATCTCTATATCGTCAATGAAACGCAACCAACTATGGGGCTTAAATGGTGCTTTACTATTTATTTTGTATCCAAACATTGCAAATTAGTTCTTTCTACTTTCCTTTTCGAGTTTTGCTCATGTACCATTTGTTTTCAAAAGTTTTGAATTCTTGCACGAATTATCTACGAAATACGTTATAATACAAAACAATCGTTCGTTGAATCTTTCGACTTCGTACGACTAAAAAATCAAAAGCAGTCTTTTCATTTTGGCAATTATTATTTCCTTTCAAATATGTCTATCAAAGATAACCAGACATTCAAACTTCTAAAGAACGAGCATCAAAAATCAATAAAAACAGTACACCGGGTCTCCAATTTACATACCTACTTAGAGTGTGACATTATACCGAAAGGCTTTCAGATAAATGTTACACCTAACATAGGGCCAATCTCCAAACGCTTTCAAGAACGCTGGGACGTTATTACAAGGAGATGTTCTAAACAATTGATGTCACTCTGTCTTTCTTGGGATATCCACAAGTTAGGACAATTGAAGAGTGAGATCAAGTCCTTAGAATCATCACTTAGCGATAACATGTCCCAGACCGATCTTGATGAAGCCCATAATATTATAGACACCTATAATATGGCCCTAAGAAATAAAGTCAACAAGACTCAAAAAAAGAAATTTCTCCGGGACAGTATTCCACAGTCTAGGACCAACTGGACAGAGGTCAGAGTTAACAAAACACGTAAACCCCGCTCGAGACGCTTCAAGCGCATTAAGACAATCGCGAGGGATGAACCTATACAAACTCCTGACGTCTGCCCAGTGCTCAATAAATCCAGTGCTCCTCTCTCCGACGTCTGCCCAGTGCCCTTTGTCGATCACTGGTTGTTGTTGTGCCATGTGGTCATTCAGTTTCAAAATGGCTACCGTTGCCATGGAAACCTACAAAAGCGACTAATTCTGACGAATTTTGTCCGCTAGTGTTCTCTCTGGTCCCTTGGACATTCTTCATGAAACTTTGTTGTTGTAATGGCTAGTATATGTAATTGTGCGATTTGCATTTAAAAATTGCAAATTGTCAATAGTTGCCATGGAAACAGGGACAAAGTGAAAATTCTTTAACTTTGATTTTAAATCAAAGTACTGAAAGTACTGAAATGACTGATACTAGTTGATGGTTTTCCAAGCTTAGCTATAATGGGTTTTGATTTAGTGATGACAAAAAATGAAAGTCTTCTCTAATTCGGGACGACATAAGCTATTGCTTGCAATAACAAACTTTCTAGTTAAGGTCTTCCGACTTCCTTCGGAAGACCTTACTGTTATTCGTCTGTTTTTTATTATTAAGGTCTTCCGACTTCCTTCGGAAGACCTTACTGTTATTCGTCTGTTTTTTATTAAGGTCTTCCGACTTCCTTCGGAAGATCTTATTGTTTTCCTTCTGTTTTCTATTATTATTATTATTATTATTATTATTCCACTTTTCATAGTACAGGTCATATCTCCGCTGTGCGTGGTTCAATTTGAACGATTTTTTCAGGGATGGTGCATCATGTTAATATCTCCAGGGGTGTCCCTCACTTTTTCGAAATTTACTTCCGTTCGCGTTTTTTGGGGAAATTTGTATTTTTTAAATGGAATTTTGTCGCAAAGAATTCTCGAGAACAGTAACAGATATAAAACTGAAACTTACGGACGTGATAGAACATCGAATGTAGATGTGTTGATCGACCTTCATTTTTCGTCGTTCTGACTTCCGGTCGCAAACGGAAGTGAATTCTAAAAGTCTAATTTTTCAACTTTTTTGTTTTTCAATATTTTTCTTTGGAAATCACAGGGTTGATAGAGTATTTTTTAAGACCTTTAAATATGTTTTCAATATTTTCATGTGTGCATTTGTTGCAAAGATATGACCGATCCAAACTTTGTCTCACTGTCGGGGGTTCGAATCCCGCCGGGGGCGGTGCAAAAATTTTTTCTTTATTTCTGTCTTTTTTCAGTTGCATATGACTTTTCTTTCTTTTTTAAAATGTATGGAAGATTTTGTCGATTTTTAAAAGCTATATTTTGAGATATTTTGTGGAATAACTGTAATAATCACGATCTATGTTGAGAGACTGCTGTCAATGAAAGTAAACGATAAAAATACATTCTGAAATCTATTTCATGGCCTGACGGAGCAGAGATTTCTAACGAAAAATCGGGCGGAAGACCTGTTTGTTGCCCTAGCAACAAGAACGCATCTAGTTAAGGTCTTCCGACTTCCTTCGGAAGACCTTACTGTTATTCGTCTGTTTTTTATTATTATTATTATTATTATTTTTCTTTTTTTCATAGTTAGAGCGATATCTCAGCTGTGCGTGGATGGATCTAGAAGATTTTTACAGGGAAGATGCATCATGAGAATATCTCCAGACGTGTTTTTCATTTTTTCGAAATTCACTTTCGTTCGCGATTTTTGGGGATTTTTGTTTTTTTTAAAAGGCAATTTGTCCAGCAGTTTTCTCGAGAACGGCTGAAGATATGAAAGTGAAACTCACTGAGGTAATAGAACATCGAACTCCAATCTGAACAACGACCTTTATTTTTCGTCGTCGGCACTTCCGGTCGCAAACGGAAGTGGATTTAAAAAGTCCCATTTTTCAACTGTTTTGTTTTTCGATATTTTTCTTTAGGATTTACAGGGTTTATAGTGTGTCTAATGCGACCTTTATTTTTCGTCGTCGGCACTTCCGGTCGCAAACGGAAGTGAATTCAAAAAGTCCCATTTTTCAACTTTTTTGTTTTTCTATATTTTTCTTTAGGATTTACAGGGTTTATAGTGTGTCTAATGAGAATTCTAAATATTTGTTCCTTGTCTTGATGCGTGCATATATTGAAAAGATATGACCGAACCAAACTTTGTCCCACTGTCGGGGGTTCGAATCCCGCCGTGGGCGTTCCCAAATTTTTTCCTTGTTTGTGTCATTTTTCAATTGCAAATGCCTTTTCTCACTTTTATAACATGTATAAAATATTTTGCCGATTTTTAAAAGCAATATTTAAAGATATTTTGAGGTTTACCTGTAATAATCATGATATGTGTTGAGAGACTGCTGTAAATGAACGTAAACAAAAAAAAAATCTGAAATGGGATGAGGCAGCTTAGATCTCTAACGAAAAGTCGGTCGGAAGATCGCTTGTTGCTCTAGCAACAAGAACGCATCTAGTTATTATTATTTTTCTTTTTTCATAGTTAGAGCGATATCTCAGCTGTGCGTAGACGGATCTAAAAGATTTTTACAGGGATGATGCATCATGAGAATATCTCCAGACGTGTTTTTCATTTTTTCGAAATTCACCTCCGTTCGCGATTTTGGTGGATTTTTGTTTTTTTTAAAAGGCAATTTGTTCAACAGTTTTCTCGAGAACGGCTGAAGATATGAAAGTGAAACTCACTGAGGTAATAGAACATCGAACTTCAGTCTGAACAACGACCTTTATTTTTCGTCGTCAGCACTTCCTTTCGCAAACGGAAGTGAATTCAAAAAGTCCCATTTTTCAACTTTTTTGTTTTTCGATATTTTTTTTTTTAGGATTTACAGGGTTTATAGTGTGTCTAATGAGAATTATAAATATGTGTTCCGTGTCTTGATGCGTGCATATATTGAAAATATATGACCGAACCAAACTTTGTCCCACTGTCGGGGGTTCGAATCCCGCCGTGGGCGTTCCTAAATTTTTTCTTTGTTTCTGTCTTTTTTCAATTGCAAATGCCTCTTCTCACTTTTATAACATGTATAAAATATTTTGCCGATTTTTAAAAGCAATATTTAAAGATAATTTGAGGTTTACCTGTAATAATCATGATAT
Source organism: Saccostrea glomerata (assembly GCA_003671525.1). Taxonomy (NCBI): domain Eukaryota; kingdom Metazoa; phylum Mollusca; class Bivalvia; order Ostreida; family Ostreidae; genus Saccostrea; species Saccostrea glomerata. The sequence continues at coordinate 2,584,195 of PRKT01000003.1, read as the reverse complement.
ATGTTGAGAGACTGCTGTAAATGAACATAAACAAAAAAAAAAATTCTGAAATGGGATGAGGCAGCTTAGATCTCTAACAAAAAGTCGGTCGGAAGACCGCTTGTTGCGGTAAACGAGACACCATTAAAAGTTACTATAATTCCTTGCAAAAATGTTTTATGACAGTTCGCTTCCAATAAAGTAAATTAAAGAATAGAAACAAACAACCAGTCTCTTGATCATAATGAATATTTATTAGATGTTAAGGGAAGTAACTCAAAATTGAAGAACAGTGCTGGTATTTCTGTGTTTCGATTCAATATTTGCATTTTCAGACAAAGTATATGCATGTCATCGGAAATAAGGTTTCAATAATGTATTTTATGTATAAACATTATGAAATGAATGGTTTTTGGAGAAAACGTATGGTTGAAAATAATATAGGCCCATTTTATCAACATTTTACATAGGAAATACATTGAAAATGATAAAAACATTGATTTGACAAAATTTATAAAGGAAGGCTGGCTTGATGGGTAAAAAGGACCTGAATTGAACATGTTTGGTACCATTAAACCTGTTCAAAAAATCTTGAAAAATTCTATACGAAAGCCAAAAACGTTGCCAATGTCCTTATCTTAAGCTTTGGTAACAAAACCTACATTATAATAACTTCTTTTGGATTCGTACAGAATATGTATTGGTTATGCCGCTCAGCTAGATGAACCCTATCCCCCCAAGCCACGGTCCGGAGTTTGAGAGGATCGTACATTTTGGCCGTGGTTTGCAACGATGGATGAACACGTAGTCACGTGGAGTTTTTGGAGCCCCCTTCCACTTTGCAAAACTTTTCTACAGGCTCGAAGCAAGCTATGTAGATTGATGTATATATTGAATGTGATGTACGTCATTAAGCAAAAAATACAAAAACGTATATAGTTTGAAGTATACTAAATGTCTACATAAAAAAAACTATTTCGTTAAATTAAAAAATGACAGCGTTACTATATATATGCTCTATAAAATATTCCTGAAAGTGTGTCACATAAATTCATCTTAAAAAGTAGTATCATTAATTATGTTTCTTCTAATTAAATTCAATATATGAATTTTGTTTCATGTACATGTAGTTTATTCAAAAGAATATTGAACTCCATAGCCCTCGTCTTATAAATATATATATATACCATTTTAGGATATTAATGACACTTCCTAATTGACTTTCTACAGCTAGAGTATTTCTGACATTTTGACAGTATATACTTGTTTTTGATATCCAACAGTACGTGCGGTTGTGACGTCACAATGGTTTTTGAGTTAGCATGATGAAGTTTGAGAAAGTCCAGGCGTTTTCTTGGAGATGGCTGGGACAATCTTCCTGAAACTTTCCTCAAAGGACGATCACTGGTTGTTGTTGTGCCATGTGGTCATTCAGTTTCAAAATGGCTACCGTTGCCATGGAAACCTACAAAAAGCGACTAATTTTGACGAATTTTGTCCGCTAGTGTTCTCTCTGGTCCCTTGGACATTCTTCATGAAACTTTGTTGTTGTAATGGCTAGTATATGTAATTGTGCGATTTGCATTTATAAATTGCAAATTGTCAATAGTTGCCATGGAAACAGGGACAAAGTGAAAATTCTTTAACTTTGATTTTAAATCAAAGTACTGAAAGTACTGAAATGACTGATACGAGTTGATGGTTTTCCAAGCTTAGCTATAATGGGTTTTGATTTAGTGATGACAAAAAATGAAAGTCTTCTCTAATTCGGGACGACATAAGCTATTGCTTGCAATAGCAAACTTTCTAGTTATTTTTCTTCTTCCTGGGTACTTATTTGTCCGCGAATGATCTTGTAAACTGTTCATCTGACGTAGGTAAAACCTTTTTAGTGTAAGTGGACATGTTATGTAGATTTGCGGAATCAAGGTCATTTTGCGCGCACGTGCTTGCAAGAGCGCGCACGTGCAACATGTAAAATAACCAATATAATTGATAAAGCCGTAACTTTTCTATTTTTTGATGAAATGTGTTGAAACTCGGACTATAAGAATATATTAGTATAATAGACAAGAGGACATGGTCAAATTATCATGAACTCACGCGCATGCACGTGCGCTGCGCTCTGATTGGCTGAAACAAAAATCTCAATATCTTATTCGTTTTTTGACGAAATACTTTGAAATTTAAACGTTAACATAGTAATGCATTAAGATATTCTACGGTATAATATAAAATAATTTTCATGAAATCACGCGCATGCACGTGCGCTGCAATTTGATTGGCTAAAACTTTAAAGGGCTATAACTCCCTTGGTTTTCAGCCAACAGAATGGGATTTAGAACATAGATACAATGTAGTACTAATGGACCCCTACAAGAAGGTATGGTCATCATGCACATGCATGCGCGTGCAATGCGTATAATTACAAAGGACGAAATACTTTGAAATTTAAACGTTAACATAGGAATGCATTAAGATATTCTACGATATAATATAAAATAATTTTCATGAAATCACGCGCATGCACGTGCGCTGCAATTTGATTGGCTAAAACTTTAAATGGGTATAACTCCCTTGGTTTTCAGCCAACAGAATGGGATTTAGAACATAGATACACTGTAGTCCTAATGGACCCCTACAAGAAGGTATGGTCATCATGCACATGCATGCACGTGCGTGCACGTGCAATGCGTATAATTACAAATGCACTTGATTTAGCGTATTTTCGATACTTTTTGATCAAATGCCTTGATATTAAGTACATTAAAATAAATTAATAGTGTAGATACAATGATATGGTCATTCCGCATATGCATGCAAGTGTGGGCACGTGCAATGCAAAAATTTGCTAAATACTTGGTATACTTCAGGAAAAACGTTGTTTAAGTTTAAGATGCATAGAGTTTAGTTTATTTGATGAAGATTAGAGGGAATGAGGCACCAAAATAAAGTTGGGGGAGCGTTTGGGGAACATCTGTAACGGTTCCCGTTACAATTAGCACTAGTTTGTAGTTGGATTTGACTTTTATCCAACTCGTTATGTGTTTTTATTCCCACTCTAAGTCTCCGGAGTAAAGAAAACTCCTTGGATACAAATCATATCCAACTAAAAATCATGGGAGATCCTCCAGATATAAAACAAATAAAGACTATGTCAACTTTCAATCATCTTTAATTTAAATAAAGATTATTGAGTAATCTATTAGGAAAATAATAAATGAACTTGTATTTCGAAATAGATAATTTTGCAGTTCAAAATACAACATTTTGCATTAGAGAAGTCAGTATATATCGGAGGTGATATAATAATTGAAATGAAATTATATTTTTCACTTCATATAATGGATTTTCTTGACATACCCGGTATAATGCTCTGCAACAAACAAATTGTCTCTTTTATCGACACATAAACCACATGGGGACTTTAAATCGCAGTTTTCTATGCAATAGAGAAACAGGCCATCCTTATTAAGGATGTGGATGCACTCGTTATCTCTGTCTGTGGTAATGATCTGACTGAGACTGTCTGTTGCTATCCCATAAGGTACGAATTTGTTTTTCTTTGAAGTAGATGGATCACCGGTGTATCTAAATCGGAGTTTTCCGCTGTTGTTAACTATAACTAAGGCACCGACATCCTTGTCAGCCACACATATATCCAGGTTTCTGTTCTCACTGATGTACTTTGTTCCATGCTTTCCTGAATACAAAGGTTCACCTTTATCATCAAACTGGATTGTTTGCGTCTCTTTAACGCCTGAGAAACGAACAACTTTGGACTTATTTTTATCGTCACTGCACATAGTAACCAGGAGATCCCCAGAGGCGGTGACACAGAGATTAATAGGTGTCCAGCCCTGAAGTTTGATTACCTCCTCTGTCTGTTCATTCATTACTTTATACACAGTTCCATTACTCCAATCTGAGTACAAGAGATCCCCATCATTTGTCACTGCTATATCATTCGGCATTCTCCCAGATTTTGTTTGAATTGTCTTCATTAGTGAGCCATGAATGTTGTAACATTTCAAATCACTAACCTTGAATGCCCTTGTCCAGATTTCTGCACCGAAACAGGTAACACCGAGAAGGTTGTCGTACCCAGTTTTTATAGCAGTGTAAAGTTTCGGTTCTTCCAACAGCTCCTTGGTAGATTTCTTTAATGTGTAGCAATTTTTCTCTTTGCTTTTCGATAACGGTGTCAAGGATCCAAACAACTCGCTGAAATGATCAATATATGTTGTTTTTGGATTGAACGTTGGTAGTGATACATGAACTTTCGGAGGAAGATTGCTGAATTCTTTGGTTTTGGAGATATAGTCCATGGTCAGGGACATTTCATTTGATTCTTCAATTCTTTTCAGGTCTAGCAATGTTTTGTCAATCCGACTTTGTATATGTTTGATTTCATCTAAATGTTTTTGCAAAATGCTCATATGTTGCCATTTTTGTTCTACAATTTCTGCCTTCATTTGATCAACAATGGTATTGATTACTTTGTTGCATTCTTCCCCATGTTCGGTCACTGCTGTTGCAAGTTTTTCATATTCTCCATCCAAGATAGCTATCTGAGTTTCTATGTCTGTAACTACTTCTTCATATGTTGGAAAAATAATGTTTTCGATTTCGTCAGTGTCTTTGTTAATGACTTCTAGTTTTGCATTATAGATATCAGAGAGAAGTAAAATGGTATGGCACTTGTGTGTATCAGATATTATACAACACAAGGAACATACAGAAATATCGCATTCTTTGCAATAAAATTTACAGTTTTTTGTTCGATGTATTGTGCAATAAGGATTAATCAAGGTTGAATTTCTTTGTTGAAATGGGACCACTTTATGTTTGTCGTAATCATCAGAAACATGTTTTCCAATACAAGAAATGCACAGGTTGACTCGACATAAATCACAAAACATTTGCGCTATAGCGTTCTCGCAAAGGCCACATCGGTTGGTAATGCAGGTAGGATACATGTCGAATCTAAGTTTTAATAAATATAGTTATATGGAGAAACAAAATTTGAAAATAACTGAATTTAAATCGGTGAATAAAGAAATGTGTTGCTGCTCATACAGATATTGATTAACCATATTTTCAGAGGAAAATAAATGTTTTATTCTCAAAAATAAAAATAAGCAACATTTCACTCTAAATAAAAAAAGAGTTTTATGTTCAATATCATATTTATTTCATGGCGTATATACAACTTTCAAAAAATTAATGATTTGGTCAGGGATATGTCAAACCACACATCCTCCTTCGTCTATTTAGTTATTTATCTAAAAATAAATTCATACTTCTGTGCGATTTTATGTCAATCAAGCTACTTACCTGTATATTAAATTATTTTAACATAAAACGCCCATGCATAAACGGTGTTTTCTTTTTTCTGAATCCACAAATAACGGCCCGTGTTATCTTCAAAGCGACATTATGATAAATGGTTAGGTACTTTGTAAGGTCTGGTGTAACGTAGAATTATCTTTCTTGAATTATATTCCTATGTTGTATTCAATAACGACAGGAAAACCTTGAAAACAAATATATATAGCACGTTTCAGTGAATGTGCTACAAATTTTCTATCTAACTCTCATTGAAATATTAACAGTATTTATGATAAACTTTAATGGTACTGTACAACAATATTTTCAAGAGGATTCGTAATTCAGATGTGGATTCTGATAAAATTATTTACATGTAAATCTTAATCGCAAATTTTACTTTAATCAATTGTATTTAAACAAGCACTCCTCATGATAATTTATATTAGATATTTTTGACATCATAGACAGATTCTTTTCGAGATGAAAATGGAAATCGTAAACTAATCTACCATATTATTAAATATTTTATCACATGAGCTTACATCTGAAGTATTTCTAACGATCACAATCCCTAGACAAAATACGCCGTTCATATAATTTGGCAGCATATATCAGATGTATATCTTAATTAACAAATCTTGGAAAAACTACAAGTATATTAATCCAAAGATTCTGGATAAAAAAAACAGTACCACCGTAGATAAGATGTTTTAAGATCCAGCAAGCAAATTCAAAAAATTGTGTTCCACAGCTTTTGGTGTCTTTGTGGGTGAGACGTCATAATCTATAGCATATTGTGTCAAATATGAACGCCCTATCATATGCCATTTAAACGTTATTACAAAAGTTGATTTTTTGTTTTGAAAATATGGTCAAACATGTAGGTCAAGGTCAAGGGGTCAGAGATAATAGCATGTTCGTAAATATATTGTCACAAATAATAAACATATCAAATATGAAAGCCCTTTCTCTTCTCATTAAAGAATTATAAGCAAAAAGTAAACACTTTTGTAAAATAGATCATACGTAAAGGCCAATGTTACGGCGTCGAAAATAATAGTGTATTTTGAAAGGTCTTGGTAATACAGATGTAGAATGTGAGAGCCCTTAATCCTCTCAACCAACCGTGATGACCAATATTTAAGTTTTTGAAAAGTTTATCAAACGTCAAGGGGTAAAGGTCACGGGGACAAAAATCATGGCATGTCAATTAAAATGTCACAGGCAATACACATGTTTAATATGAAAGTTCTTTCTCTTCTCATTTAAAAGTTTTGGCCAGTTTAAAGTTGTGTTTAAATTTTTGAAAAGTGAGGCTGTAAGTCAAACCTCAAGGTCAAGGTCCCCTTGTATATGATCTCTATTGCAACTCATAATAAAGATCACAAGAGGTACTCTAAATTAACAAGCATAAAGAACATGCAATAAGCATACATTTGTCAATATCATAATGACCTTTATAAAACTTAAACACATAGCAAGTTAAATACCCAGTGGACAAATTGCCAATAATCTACAAATATTTGCACTAAAAAGGTTTTTTTTCAGAGTAATATCATAAGTAGTTTAAAATAGGTTAATATGAAATAAGGCTAAAAATTCTACCCACAGCTACTTCCTTGTGAATTGTTTTTTTTGCAATTCAGCCGGGTGTTTCTACTTGCAGATCCATTTCCTTGATTTCTAGTTTTTTTCTTAGACTACAAGATTGTGATGAGAAATCCTGAAATCCAGGAATAAAATCTTTTAATTGTTTTTATGTGTAATTTAAAGGTAATTTGCCTAAAATGTTTGTTTTGACAGGAGTGTTATATTTGTGCAACAAGTAACGAATGGTTTTCCCGCCATATATTCACAACCCTTATTGCAAATACTTGCACATGTACATCAAATGTTATGATTCATCCTTTCATAAACTGCTACGAGAATAAAAAAATCTCCCTTCCCCAAACCACAATAAATGATCAAAACAAAATAATTCTTATAAGGATATCATTTTAGGTATCAGCACAAACAGCTTCATAAATGTAAAGTACGAAACAAATGGACATATGAAATTACTTTCATATGCAATAAATGTTTATTGAATTGACCGGTTCGCTGGGTCTTTATCTTATTTGCAAATTGTATATCAAACAATCGGAAATTTGCATAAATAGAACCTTAGCTTACTAAAGTCAACATTCTTCTTCAGACGCAATTTGACATCAAAGTCAAGCCAATCTTATTTATTGCGACCGGTTCCTTTCTTGTTCGTTGACATACACTTCATGAGGCATATTGCTTGCAAATGATTTTTTTAAACAGATCAAAGAAAAAAACGTACATATAACCATTGAGAGAAATTTATAATCTTTGACTCTTAGTTGTTTGGTTTGATTTGAAATATTACCCTTTTGAAATAGTTTATCTCTGACTTTTTGTATAATGCTCTTGAAGCAATACCTTGTTTAAATGAAAAAAAAATCATTGTTTCATATTTTTTCTTTCCATTTTTGGTACAGCATAAAAAGGCTTCTGGAGATATCAATAAAGTGTTTAACTTTAAGAAATTTTAAAACATTTTGACAGAATCTATAAATTTATGATTTTGACCTCTGACCTTTAACCTCAAGGTTTATTAGGGTCTTTCTTTGGCCATCGGGAGTTATATGAATTTCTTTTCAAGTGCTCCAAAGCTTTTCGAGATATCAGGAGAAAACGAAAGTATTAGAGACAAAAAAATACAGACAGAAAGAAAGACAAATGGACGGACTTTTAGAGAAAGCGGGAGACATAAATACATGCAATGGCCTTCCACTCGTCTTCTTTTAATTGATAATACGTTATCAATGTATAAGATAAAGTAGAAAACAAAAAAAGGTTTCCTTTTCCTCAAGCTTCACTGTTTTTATGAAGCTACACTGAAATAAAAAGGAAGACCTATGTATGTTAGAAGTTTGACAAACAACAAACGGTTTTGGACATGTTTTGCATGGGTTTATTTCAGAAATAATTTTCTAATGTTTTATATAACATGGTTATATATTATTTACATTCACTCATATTGAAATGTCACTATAAACTGATAAAGGGCTTCAAATCAAAAGTGTACATTGAACTCTAGATTCTGGCCATTGAAAATTGAGGAATGTTCATCATTATAATCAAATCTTATTTGACGCCCCGAAAAATTTTCACTTAAATTGAGAAGTCATCGTATTTAAGTACAATGCTTCAAATGTATATACTCGGCACTCTGGGTCATTGAGCAGTGAGGTTTCAGTATCTTTTCATCTCCTGTGGTGACAAAGGTGGTAAAGGTCTCTAGAACCCGCAACTTTAAGTTCAGAGTACTGAGTTTCTCCTTTAACAATTATCCCCAAAGCTTGCGAACAAATTAACATTTTTGATAAAAAAGAATGTAGCAAAGACCCACTCGACCTTAAAATTACACGTTTATGACACATTACGCTTCCCAGAATTGTTCGTTAAATGTTATTAGGAAAGGGTCATTTTACAAAAAAAGATTAACTCTCTTCCTGTTATTCGATCACACCTGCAGTGATGATTCGATCACACCTTTGTATTGATTGTGAAGACAGAAGATTCCGGAGTCAAACGCAGTATAAAAATAGATTAGAGACACCATAAAAACTGCCAAATTTGTCACAGAAATTGAACACAATATGATTATTGTGCACAGATTAAAAAAAATACATTAAGGAATCACAGCACATTCGACCAAATAATAATGAAAAATTGAATACACTTTACACTGTTGTTCTTTTCCTTACAAGGATTCTGCTGACAATGAAGGACCATTTTAAACCCCTATTCAACTTATGAATTATTTCACATTTTACAAGTTTATTATGCCAAATGTTTGGTTTATATATTATCTAGTAAAATTTAGAACCAGTTAAAGCTGAACACAAATCATAAATAGGCAAACGCCATTCTCCATTGTAGTCGTACCATCTCCTCTGTCTGTCCTATGGTGTCATTCCCGATAATAACAAGGAGCACACGGCGGGTGTGACCTGTCAGCGGGGAATGTTCACTTCTCCATAGCACCTGATCCAACCTCTGATGTTTACGAGGTCCGTGTTTGCTCTGCTCCAATTTTGTATTGTTTTATGGACTTTGATATTGAATACTGTTCGTTATCTACATATCCTTCATAACCGAAAGTTACTCTGAGGAAATTATCGTACCCACTATCTATAACGGTGATAAGTTTTGGTTCTTCCTGCCGTTTTCTTGTGTGTGATTCTGGATTTTTCTTCTGTTTTGTTGGATTAAAGTGTCAGGAATCCAAACAATTTTCTAAATTGATCTTTTTCTATTGCCTTTGCACTGAAGGTTGGCATTGATACTAGAACTTTGGGAGGAGGTTCGCAGAATTCATTGGTTTGGGGAATATATTCCATGATCACGGACACTTCATTGGATTCTTCCATTCTACCCAGTTCTAGCAACGTGCCTTCAATCTTCTCTTTTATTTGTTTGATTCCATCTAAAGAGTTTTGCAGAAAGCTCATTTGTTTGATTTTTTGTTCTTCAATTTCTGCCTTCATTTTATCAACGATGTCACTGATTACTCTGTGACAGTTTTCTCCGTGTTCGGTCACTCCTTTTGTTAGTTTCTCGTATTCTCCATCCAAGTTAGCTTTCTGAGTTTCTATGTATGTTTCTACTTCTTCATATGTTTGGAAAATTAAGTTTTCTAATTCGTTAGTATCTTTTCTTATTTCTCCTTTCTTTGCATTATAAATATCAGAAAGAGTTGAAATTTTATGTCCCTTGTGTGTATAAGATATTATACAACACAAAGAGCATACAGAAATGTCGCATTCTTTACAATTGAATTTACATCTTTTCGTTTCATGTGATGTACATTATGATAAATCAAGGTTGATTTCCTCTGCAAGACTGGAACTACTTTATGTTTATCATAGTCATCACAAATATGCTTTCCTATACAAGGAATACAGAGGTTAACTTGACAGAAATCACAGTACATCTGCACTTTAGCGTCCTCACAAAGGTCACATCGGATGACATCTTGGGCATTTTTGCTGGGATTCATGTTGAACCTGAAATATATGTGAATTGACAGTTATATGAAGAATCTAATTCAGAACTGGATTTTAAAATGAAAATAATTTACACAGAATATGAAAATAAAATATATTGGTTTGGCAAATATTGATAACATGTATTAGTTACTTCAGTTTGTCAAAAATAATTTTTGGTTTTTTTCGTACAATGGAATAATTGATAATACATTTAATTATTGAAAGAATGCTCCATTCTTCTAACAAACTAAAATGTAATATTTTTGAATTAACACACTTGTTAAGAAGTCAATAATTTCATTTGAGATATATAAGAATTTACGCCCCTCCTACATTTATCTTAATTATCCGTCTAAAATTAAATTTCCAATCCATTATAATGTTACATGTATTTGAATCAAGCTACTTACGTCCTAAATCATTTTTAACATGAAAGAACCGAGCCAAAAAACATTTTTTCTGTTTCTAAAATATAAATCAACAAACTTGCCGTGTTATCTTCAATGCGGCCTCGGGATGAATGCAAAGGTACACTATTTTGTCTGGTGTCACGTAATCTTCCTTGTATTCCTGAATTTCGTGTCTACATGAAATAAAGATATAAAGTACATTTCAGTAACTGTACTACCACCCTTCTTTCCTTTTTTCATTAAAATATTAACAGCAGGGAAGAAGAAAAATACTGCAATAGAGTTTAGAAAGAAATATGTATGCATGTTCAAAAAGTTGTCCTAGTCACATTTTGATGTTTAATTCCAAAAAAATCTTAACATTGCGCCAATATCAATAAAATCAAAACAAGCACCGGTCAATATAATTTAAAGTCTAGTATTTTGAAACCATAAATAGATCCTTTTTAAATGAAAAAAAGAAATCGCAAATTAAACTAGATTGTCATTACTTTATGAATTAAGCTTAGACACATGTGGATTTTTACGTCTACAAACTCTGTCATACTGATTTAGTATTAGACTAAAGATAGGTGTATTTGTCGTTTATGCGAAGGCCGTAGAGTCAATATTGGTATTTTAAAAAGAAATGTACAACAGGTATATTTTGAATAGATATGTCACATATGTATACATGAACATTAGTAGACTTCAAATTGAACAATATAATGGATGGAAAATATGGAGATAACAAACAGTATTCAAGATCAAAAGTTCACAAAAAAATACAAAATATATATTGGAGCATATTATTCTTACCGTGATTTGTTTTTTTTACTACATGTATGTATTTATGCAGGTGTTACTACAGTACAGTGTATTAACATTTGCTATATACAAATACCTTTATCATATGCAAAAATAAATAATCGAAGATTCGTTTATCTCATTAAAAAAAAAATAGCTTTCAATGTTTTACATTGATTTTACATATGAATCTACTCCTGTTAACTTCGTCACTCTCATGCATAACTTATCTTGACTTCAACTGTGAAACTTTACTTTTTAATTATAATTTAGAATTGTAACTAGAAAAAAAGTTTAAAAATTTCTTTGCATTATCAACTTTTGTCCTTTCTGCACTCACAAAATCTACTATTTCTGGCATTGAATATTTAAGGAGAAAGAAAAATATTTCTAAGTCCTAAACTTTTGCTGAATTTAAGCAGATTGATTGTCTGCTTTAGTTGTCCTATATTCAGAAAAGAAAAACAAAAGTGATGGCCTATGATGTTAACTTTTAATTATCTACATACCACTAATAAGTTGTTCATTTAATGTTTAATTTGAATCAATTCTTTCCTGGAATTTCAGAATAACTTTAATCCGTGCTAAAACATAAAAGAACAAACTAGAGGTACTGTGAGCAATGAGCTCACTAAATGATACCCCCACTTCCCATATGAATATAATGGAAGTGTCCATGTTTTGCTCTAGGAAATTAAAAATATATGTCAGATCAAAAAGTAAAATAGGAGGTGCACAATGGCAATATGTCATTAAGAATCTGTGAAAGTTTCATTAAATAACCTTCAGTGGTATGAGAGGAGTTGCGGATAAGAGATGGGTACCCCAAAGCGTAACAGACGGACGGACGGACGTACGGACGTACAGACGGAAATACCGATTATTACATACCCTCCCACTTTTCAAGCAGGGGGTATAACAATTTGCATTTTACAACAGTGCATATTACAGTTAAGTTCGTTTTGATGATTACCCTTTATATCACGATATACCAATTGCAGGCTTAGTCTATTTTAATCTCTAGTGGTATTTTAAAAATAACTGTCTCGGATTTCTTTACAGTTAAATTATTCTTTGTATAATGTAAATCTATGCACACATATTATATTTTGTATGCCGTACGTCATGTGAATAGCCTTTTTATACAGTCTGAACCAGAGTTCAAAAACTGAACAGTATAGATGTGTTTTTCATATCTCGGGATTCAACCCACAACATTCCCGACGAATATTTTTAGTAAATATAAGAAATCAGAACAGTTTGAAAGATTCCACGTGTATCAGTTATTAAGAAAGTCTGCTATTAGGATCTGTCTCTGACTGTCTGTTGATATCCCAAGAGGTTCAAACGGTTTGTTTTGAGGAGTAGGATTTTGTCCAGTGTATCTAAATCTGAGTTTTCCGGTTTGGTTTACAACTACAGCATGGTCTTTACTGTCAGCCACGCAGATATCCTGGTTTCTGTTCTCAGTGATGTACTTGATTCTGTTATTTTCTGAAAACAGGGGTCTACCCTCATCATCAAACTGGATAGTTTGTTTTTCTATGGAACCCGAGTAACGGGCAACTTTGGATTGTGTTCGATCATCACGGAACATGGTAACCAGGAGATCACCAGAGGAGGTGACACAGATATTTGAAGGTGTCCAGTCTTGTAGTCTGATCATCTCCTCTATCTTCCCATTCCTGACTTGATTCACAGTCCCATTTTTTCCATCAGAGTACACGATATCCCCATCATCTGTCAATGCAATATCTTTCGGTTGTCCCCCTGATTTGGTTTTAATTTTCTTCATGAGTGAGCCGTGATTATTAAAGCATTTCATATCAATGTCCTTACTTGCCCTTGTCCAGATTTCTTCATCACCGAAACAGGTAACACTTAAAAGATTTTCGCATCCAGTATTTATAGTAGTGACGATCTCTGGTTCTTTTACCAACTCTTTTGTGAGAGTCTGATTTTGAATTCTTTAGTTTGTAACCATTTTCTTCTGTTGTGATGTATAAGGGTGTCAGCAATCCAAAAATCTTGCAAAAATGATTTTCATCTATCATCGTTGTTCTGAATGTTGTATGCGATACTTGAACTTTTGGAGGAAGTTTGCTGAATTCTTTATTGTTTGAACTGTATTCCATGGTCAAGGACATATCGTTTGATTCTTCAATTACATTCCGTTTAAGCGATGTTTCCTCTATCCGGAGTTGTATTTGTCTGATTTCATCCAAATGTTCTTTCAAAATGTTCATATGTTTGATCTTTTGTTCTTCGATTTTTACCTTCATTTTTTCGACAATAGTATTGATTACCCTGAGACAGTCTTCTCGGCGTTTGCTTACAGTTGTGGTAAGTGTATCATATTCTTTTTCTTAGTTATCTATCTGATTTTCTATGTCTCTTGCTACTTCTTCATATGTTGGCGAAATCATATATTCGATTTCGTCAGTATCTTTGACTATCACTTCTCTCTTTGCATTAGAGACATATAAAAGAGTTGAAAGGGTATGTCCCTTGTGTGTATCAGATATAATAGAACACAAAGAACATACAGCAATATCACATTCTTTACAATAAAATTTACAGTTTTTTGCTTGATGCGTGGTACACTTAGGATAAATCAAGGTTAATTTTTTTTTCCTGGAATGGGTCTATTTTGTGTTTATAATAGTCATCGACAATATGTTTTTCCTATATAAGAAATGCACAACTTGACCTTGACAGATGTCACAGAACATTTGAACTATAGCGTCCTCACAAAGGTCACATCGAATGACATCTTGGGCACTTTTGATGGGATCCATTTTGAATCTAAAATATAAATGATATATAAGCATAACAGTAGAGCATTATTCGTTTAAATGTTCTCATTTATTAACCCCCAAGCTTGAAAAACTGTGATTGTGATTTTTCTTTCTCTTTGAAGAAGTAAATATATTATTGATAGTTAAGGTAATCCACTATTTGTTCACAAGCAAAAAATAACATTCGATTTATAACCTTTATTACAGAGTCATATGAAGATTTCATTTCGGATATACAATGATATGTAAAATGGTTAAATATTTTTTCTGAGGTCACAGCACTAACTTAGATAGTTATCTAAAAAAGTAATATTCTGTTTTGTGTAATTTTATTTTGATAGTTACTTACGTCAATAATTAATCAATGCGGTATGTTACTTTGAGATTAAGTTCCTCCTTGAAAAATTAACTTCCTCAGGCATGGCTTATGATCAATGGCTTACATTTGTTATCATCACTAGGTCTAAGACATGCCTTAGCTCATGATAAGGGTTGTTCTAGCAATACTATTTAGATAATTACTTATAATTGCAAAGGATATTTGGTGTAACTATGCATTTTACTGAGTAATGGTGCAATTATTTTGAATTTGCTCTTCACTTTGATTTTAACTTTTATGTCTTTTCAACTTTATACATAACCATTCCCCACGATAACCTATCATTCATCGACAGCTGCTTTTTCTTAAAATATAAAAATGGAACTCGTAAACTGACCTTGTCATTTGCAAAATTATTTTGTTTTAAAGCATTCTGATTGTACTCAGAAATATTCTGAAGTTGAGAAAAAAAGATGCTTGAGTTTCTGATAGACTATATATATGTTGTATTTGAAGACCACGTCTTCCAACGATCTATTGGAATTCTGATGGGTACCAACTGCACCCTGTTATTAGCAGACTTTTTTTGGATTCATATGAGGCAGAGTTTGTCCAAAATCTTATACGTGAAAAGCAGAAAGCACTTGCTGTGGCCTTCAACTTGACATTTAGATATATCGACGACGTATTTTCAATTATCAATGTTATTTCCATTCTAATATCGACACGACATATTCCACTGAGCTTAGGATAAAAGATATAAAGGAGTCGGAGACATCTATTTCATATCTGGATATTTAACTTGAAATAGACATTAATGGTATTCTAGCAACCAAACTCTATGTTAACCCTTTTTTTTTTAAAATGTCAACATGCTTTACCTATGCAGCTATATATCTTCATCACCTTCATACGGAGTTTATATCTCTGCCCAGGAGGAGAGAGAGAGAAAAAAAAATCAAGACAATTGTAAATAAATGTACTGTTTTGTGTATCTTTTGTGTCTTTGAATATTGTAATTTTCTTTAGAAATTGTATTTTGTAATTCTATACCTTTGTGGGTGCATTTAAATTACATAATATATAGTAATATGTGTCTATGTATATCCTTTGTTAAAGACATCTGAAAATACGTAATTTTAAATAAATTTCAAATAAAGTTAAGTCGGCGCGATAATATTAAATAATTTAATTTTGTTTGTATTCTTGCCTCTCATTGGTTGATTTCCAAAAAGGAACGCATAACATTTTGTATAATCTGGTTTGGTATGGGGACACACCCCCTTGACAACCAGCTGAATCATCTGTATCCATCAATCCCCTCATTTCCAGTCCTTGGGATTCATGGAAATTCCAGATTTAATAAATGTACCTTTAACTTCAAACAGTAGCTCGATCTTACCTCGTGTAAACAAGCATCATGGCTGCTAGATCTAGCCTATGTGTCAGTTTTTACCTCCCCTCGCTTCCCATCACTTCCGTTACTACGGTTGTATTATTGCGCGGTAAATTTGAACTCATCAAAACAACACAATTTTACACTCCCAGTTGTTTAATTATTTTAAAATTAAATTATAAGGAATGACTCTAATTCTTGGCCAAATTATCGAGTATAATATGTTTTGGGCCAGTTTACGCTTTTTTATAACCCGCTTCGCGGATTATAAAGCGTAAACTGACCCAAACCATATTATACTCGATAATTTGGCCAAGAATTAGAGTCATTCCTTAAATAAATATAACTTTGAACTTTCAATTTTATATAAAATTCGCAGCAAGACAGATTATTCCGAATCATAAGCTCTTTAAACAAGTCTTGGGGACAAGATTTTCGACAGTAGGGGGCATTTATCATAACAAAATTTACAAGAAAATAAGATTGTAACACGTTTTTGTGTAATTGCACTCTTTGGCAGAGAGAGATAAAAACAAACATAATATGCTGGCTACTAGGGTGACCTTTTAACCTTAACGATTCCCAGAATATGTGATTCATTACAAAGTATTTGGTGAGGAGGAAGAAGCAACCAATGAGATTGGAGTGACCAGAGTTAAAATGTTTGACTACGGAACTACGGAAAACAGTTTAAAGATTATGCAAAAGATAGGAAATTGTTTTAAAAGTGCATTAGAAGTTTAAAAAGTACTCAATGTCAGACTAATAGTAATTAAAATTCAAATCAAAATTTAAAAGTAATTATTGCAAATTTCGAAGGAGTTACAAATATGGAGATGTAAATATACAAACGTTAACCTAGTATGAAATGAGCGGCCGGGATATACAGGATTTCAATGGAAAGCTGAATCTTGACTGTCTTGGTTGCATTTTATACAGGTGAGATAGTTTTCTAGACTTGCGCAGTTTTTGTCAAAATATTAAAATTTTCACATGGCTTAATTTATTTGCAGGTTACATTTTTTCTATTAGAACTAATAATGTTCAGTATAATATTTAGTATATTGTGTAAAATTATTTATTGTAATCATACCGATTACAAATAGATTGTTTAATTTAATAAAGAGTGGAAAGCTGGATTTTGTCTCTTTGTGGTTGCATTTTATGCAGGTTGGGTAACATCGCCACTCCCCAACACCTGTTAGCCGCTCAGGTCCGGAAAGTTCTTTTGGAAATAAAATGTCAAGGAATTATATATAATAAAAGAAATAGCGGAATTGAGTCATCCCGGTACCTCACACAAATTCCAGTTAATGATTCCCAGTAAATGAGAACAGTCTGCTTTTGAATAATAAAACCTCTTCACGAGTTCCAGTGAATGAGTTAACCTGATTATAAAAAGCGAGCAATTATCCTTGTTTATTATTTTTTTTTATTAAAGTAGAAACATATCGTATACAACTTTTAATGTCTTTTTCATCTCATTTTGATCTCCACATGCAAAGTACGTGCTTTTGAAAAAAAAATTAAATAAAAAAAATTATTTAGAACTTCAAAAATTACAAATTTTAACTGGGTTATTTTTCAAAAAACTAAATAGAAGTTCTTGATATGATATATATCTGTTTTATGAAAACAAATTAACTATTTTAAGATGATACAATGTAATCTTAGCTGCACCATTCAAACCGCAAAAACTAAAGAAAAAACCCAGTTTGAAAAATCAAAACAAGTATATACTGACAAAACGTCAGAAATACTCAAGCTGTAGAAAGTCAATAAAGAAGTGTCATTAATATCCTAAAATGATATAAGATGAAGGCTATTGATCGAGTTCAATCTTCTATTGAATAAACTACATGTACATGAAACAAAATTCATATATTGAAGAAATATAATTAATCGAACTACTTCTTAAGATGAATTTACGTGACACACTTTCAAGAATATTTTATAGAGCATAGTAACGTTGCCGTTTCTTAATTTATGTAGACATTTCGTATACTTCAAACTATATGTTTTTTTTTTGTATTTTCTGCTTAATGACGTACATCACATTCAATATATAGTCTGTAGTAAAGTTTTCCAAAGTGAAAAGGGGGGGGGGGCTTCGGGCTCCAAAAATAATCCACGGGTTTAATCATCGTTGCAAACCACGGCCAAAGTGTACGATCCTCTCCTACTCCGGACCGTGGCTTGAGACGATGGGGTCCATCTAGCTGAGCGGCAATGCCGCATGTCCAATACATATTCCGTACGAATCAAAAGAAGTTATTATAATATAGGTTCCGTTACCAAAGCGCCAGATAATTCGAGAATTTAACATTGATATTGTGCTATTATTTTATTGTCACTCAAAGTACACATCATTTGCAGGCCCGTGAAAAGCAATTTCAGTTCGGGGGTTCATTCATACATTCTCTGGCCATGCATTGTAGAATTTGTTAACGATGGGGTAACCTGCGTCACCTTTCAGAGTCTGCAGTGGACTCGTCCAATGATGCTTTGTCGGCGACTGTAAAAAGTTACCTGAGATCCCTACGCGGAAGGAAAGCGCGAAACTTTGTATAGAAACTGTTGCGGCTGCGGAGCTTCACTCATTGTTCATTCGCCATAAAATAGAATCCGATATTTAACACTTGATATCTTTGAATATACAGACGTTTTCAAGATAAGCTTCATTTTTGTCTCTATAAATATTTTTATCTACAAAATTAGTATATTTTTTTGTTTTAAATCTGAGTAAATTGATGACCTAGCATCGTTTTAGATAACTCAAGCCCCTCTAGGGCTTGAGTAAAAATTATTATATGAATTGTCATCTCAATGCAGTGAATCGCTCTAAATATTTTGTCCCCTAGTATCTCTACAGGACAATTAAGCCTTTAATTCTGCATCAGTTTAGAAATGGAAGCAATCATAAAAATTATTTATTTGACGATAAAAAACGACCAAATTTTTGCACTTTGTGGAGGATAAAGGGGGGGGGGGGTTAAAAAAAACCTTTTGAAAACAGTAAATTGTGAAGGCCCATTCACATAACGTCTAGAAAGGAGGAATAGAATAAAATCTAGTACATCAATACATTGTTAAAACCAAAATCAGACAACGCCCCTTTTTTTTAAATACGTGTAGATCTTTACAAGTGATAGTACAAAAGAAAAAAAAGTAGTTAATGAAACACAATTTCAACAAGCACTTGACGTTACACATAGGCCTACTACGTATAACTTATTAGGCGAGCAGTTGTATTCTTTGTTATTTCACTTGTGCCCTTTGATGATATATATATAGTTCTAAAATTTTTTACTTAAAAAAAAATAAATAAAGAATATAAAGCTGTTTCAATAGGTTTTTATAAAAAACAGAAAATAACAGAGAGGAAAAAATCTCAAAGAAACCATGAATTTTTATTTGGTGCATTGGCGGGCAGGGTCTTCTTCAAATGAATCATGCGTATAGAATAAACATGCTGCTTAGTACCAGTTTGAGTTTAACTTTTCATTGATGAAAATACTAATACATTGATGGAATCATCGAATCATCATTCATTAATTTTTTTAGATAGACCAGTGTTTTTGGTTTATTGCACAAAAATCAATCAACTGCATCAAAAAATAATTTTTATCAACGCATTTTTTAAAGACCCAAATAGCGTGCCCCCAAAAATATTTCTATACCAGTCTACAGTATATATTGTAGATTCAATGCATAGAAGATTGTAAAAAAAGTTACCTGTTATGGTCGGTTATCTGAAATTGTTACATTTCTCATGAACTTTTTTGAAAAAAAAAGAAGGTAAAACGCAGTTTTAAACAAAAGCAACAACCGTTACTTATATAACCTCTGTCTCGGCACAATATAACAGCTTAATTTTAAAAACACCAGTTTCTGTTTCCGAATATGAATCAAAGCTTCAGATACACATGTTTTTTTCTAGTTATAATTCTTTATTGTTTATAATTTTCTAACCCTAGTCGAATGCAGCGAAAAAATACCGAATTAATTGATAGATTGAATTTTCTTAATTGATGTCCATCTCAAAAAACTTTTTATGGTGTAACTTCAAGGTGAGCGTTATGCCTTCTGTTTAAAATTATCTTCAAAATACTACGAACAAAATGAATAACAAATCAATGGGTAAATACAAAAAGCAAACAGACAATGAAAAAGATTGATTGATTGATGTTGTTTCATTGAGATTTTTTCATTCACATGAAGACACCACCACTTGCCGATGGAAAGCTACAAATTTTGACCTATATTCGGCAATCAGGGCCATTGAGCAGTGAGGGATCTTTATTGTTCCAGTACCTACTGCGACACAAAACCTCGGTTTATACGATCTCATACGAAAGACCGGTTTCCACGTCCAACGACGTAGAGATTGGCTCTTTCCTTCGCGACTCTAGAGCAGACGCAATCTCCAATGCAGAGTTGTCTTTCATTCCTCTCTGAATGTATGAGCCGATGGTAGAAAGTGGAGCGGACGCTCTATAAGCATTGCACATGTGCCTGCGGGCAAAAAGAAAAGAAAAGAATTCCAAGGCATTTGTAGACAATTTTGCTATAAATAAATCGAATTCCCTACTAAGTTTCATGTTGCAGTCAGTGATCTGTCATTTTTTACATTTTTCAAGAACCGGTTCTTAAATAAAGAGTAGGCAAGGCATGCTAACCAAATCCGGTATGAAAATTATTACCTTGGGCCTTTTTCGGCTAATTACGGTTATGTAATTTGTTGCTCATATAAGGAAATATGATTTAGATTTACTTTCAAATGTCAAATTGCAGGCGAAAAGAGGATATTGTGAAAGTTGAAAAAAACTTGGTTTAACAATGAGGTCGTCACGCCTAATTATCATTTTTGTGCTGCTTATGATTTTACATGTAGGATTAAATGTAGGATTATATCAAGTAATGGCAGAGGACAGTGATGTAAACAGCGTTGGAGTGATTGTAAAACGAAGTCTGTTATGTAAGTATTGTAAAAAATATTGTATCAGTTGATTGCAAGACTGCATTCAGTAATTGCCACACTTTTATATATAAGTATTTGTTTGTATTTAGTGCCTATAATAGCGTCAAAGCGACATGGAATTTACAATTTAAGATCCAGGGGAAGAAGACGTCTTAGATCAAGAGGAAAAAGGAGTTAACTTTGTAATTTCTCGTCAATAAAGCAAGCATTTATATGATAAAAAATTGGCGTATGAATTATATATACATTTTCTCAATTTACATCTCTTTTTAGCGTCAGATATATCAATGGTCATTGTTACTCTTTTATTAGTGAATTGCTAAAATTTGACGTGCTTTTTGTCCAATATTTATAGTTTTAACATTCATATAATTTTAACTGATCGTTGTAACAAATCATTCATAAAACTATATATATTTGATCCTTTTCACAAAAGAATCTTAAGACTAAAATGAGGATTTTTTAATTATCCAGACCAACAACCATCTAAGCTGTAGTACGCCAAAGAAATCGTAAGAAATCTTTTATTTCTGTTACCTTAGATAAATCTGTATATAATATGTCAGATGATTGATTTATTGTATGTTGCTTAACGTCCCTCTTGAGAATTTTGACTCCTATGGAGAAGCTACCACTTGCCGGTCGAGAGCTACATGTACAAATTTTGTCCTATGCTCGGCACTTAGGGCCTTTGAGCATGCAGGGAGGGGTTTTTATCGTGTTTGTACCTACTGCGACACGGGACCTCGGTTTATACGGTTTCATCCGAAGAATCGGTCTCCATTTCCCACAGTGGGATTCGAACCTGCGATGATAGGATCTATTCCTTACTTAGCGACTCTAGAACAAACGCTCTAACCACTGCGGCACGCGGTCGACTATTTCAGAAGAAGTGAAACAAAGAATTGCAGATTTGACAAATTTTTATCATGGTCATAAGATTTTTAATAAAAATGAAGTTGAATTTGTCTAAACGATGTCGCAGGATCCCAAATTGCAAGTTAGGTCATTTAAGAACAGAAAATACCAAAAAATTGATGCCTGGATTGGAATATATTTTTTCTCCTAATTTCATTGCAAATGATGCAAATAAAGAACAAGAAATTGTAAACTTTCTGAGATGTTTAAAAGTCTACCCTTCTGAAACCATTCTTTTCACTTCAAATCCCATTTTTGTGAAACTTTGAATAAAAAATTAAAATCTACGCGGTGAAACATATTCCTTTTACTTATTTAAATATGACCCTTGTTGTTCTTTTCAATTTTTTTGAAATAAGTTTGTTTGTAACACCTGTCCGTAAAATGCAAATAAAGTTACGCGAAAAGGATTTCTAATTTTAGAGATATGGTATGTTGTTTATCAATCAAGCATGCTTTTGAATTCGCCCGAAGTAAGAAAATCGTCAAGGTATGGACAATTGAAATTAAGGTGGACTCAAGAACTCAAAGCATCTTCCTTTTGTCCTTCCACTGCCGCTCTACCTACATGTAAATGATCATAGACTATATACTATATAGTCAGAAATTTTATAAATTTCAAAACCCCCAATAATTGAAGCCTTATATAAAATAATGATGATAATCAATTCTTGTTATTTTTCATTATATTTATTGAAGTCCTAGCTGAATTCTGCAGGAGAAACTATATTTATTAATTGATTGTTAATTATTTTACGTCCCTTTGAAAAAAAGCTTTTCACATCACTAAACACCGTTGAAGGGCTTCACATCGTACCTATAATCGATTTGAGTGGACATAACATTATGACTTCTAAAATTTTGGATATAAGAACAATTGAATATCACGCGATTATTTTATCATCTAAAAAAATAATGCTATTCAAATAAAATGAATAAGAGCATGCATTATGTATATCTTATTCGAAAACATGCCAAGAAGAGTCCCTTCTTTCAATGCAATTAAATTGTTATCTGTCACATAGTGTTGATTCATTTTGTGAAAGCATATTTTACAATTTTATTTGTTTCGGCAATTAAGTGGAAAACTGTGTTATTCATAATAGAATTTGAAAAAAAGAAAACAAGCTATGTCTCACAATTTTACCTGCAGTTATCCAGTTAATATAAATCACTGTACGATGAGTGAAGAAAGTAAACGTGTAGTGGTATACTGTAGATCACCAAATTTTCGCGACATTATTTTCGCGAGATAATCATTGACGCTTAATTAGCGAAACAAAATTTTCACGAATTTTTGTATTGATCTATATAATCTTAAGAAATACTATTATACGTGAGAATCAAATTTTCGTGAGCATACTGTCTCGCGTTATTATGCGAAAATAAAGTTCTCGCGAATAAAAAGTGATTTACAGTAAATTACCATCTGACATTAAGGGATTTGTTTGGTCCAAAACAACAACATAAGAAAATACTTCGGAAGAATGAAAGTCATCGAGGATTAACTTTAACAGCATCCGAGTGGAGGACGATGTTGTGTAGTGAAGCCTCAGAAGCTGGTAAACAACTGCGTGCTGCGTCATTGGTGCTGCTTGCTGCCGGTATAAGAGACTTGACAAAAATATTCATTTTTCTTTAAATTGTTTCGGTTCATCTGTAAAATTGACGTTGAGGATTTTCCTGCCACTATCTAAATAATTTCTTGTCTAGGCCACATGTGTTGCACACATCGTGATTCAACACGGGGTTCAACTGATACTGAAACCTCTGCTGGGCTGTAGGTGTTATTTGTGGTAGATGGGGATTTCATACCATATGCAATATATTGCACCAGAAGTGATGCTTTTGGTTTCCTTCCCTAGTATGGTAATTGATATTATGAGAGTCGACAATCATAATTTAATGAGGTGCAGGGCAAATACTGAAATCATTAGCAGACAAAAATGGAATTCCTGCTAGGAAGTCCACATTAAAATTTTTAACGACTAAGTCCTCGATATGAAGGACTATTTTTTCTCGGGTCAAATCAAAGTGTTTTTCACCTACCACTTCAAATGGATTAGGGCCATCAGCCTGTAACACCTGTTGAGTGGACTTTGAGATTTCTTTTTCCAGGAGCTCATTGACATACGCTCTAATTATACTAATTTCTGTAACACTGTCTAGTTTGTTTTATGGATGACACGTTGAATTATAGTAAGCTTTCATTTGTGGCGACTGTTTGGTGCTGGCTTGTTGAAAATGATGGATTGTAGCTTTTAAGGCCCCCGGCTGTGAAGGACTTTAATTTTGCATCATTGTTCATACGGAATTCGTCAAGTTGGCTGGCCAAGGCTTGAGAGTTTTCTTTAATTAGGTTGCCTAATGTCTTTGATCTTAACTCTGGGCCATACTGTTGTTTAACCAGGGATGTTTTCCCTTATGTAGTAGGCGAAGACATGTCATTGAAATGAGGTTCTCGACGGATGGTCATGACTCCTCCTCAGCCTCAGGGGATCGCCAATGTGAGTTACGCCTCCTCCACGTTGTAGTAGATTGTCTTTAATGAAGCTGGTTAACATCTGAAATATGCCTTCGGGTCGTTTCAGTAGAATGTAACCAAGTCCAAGAAATAGGCACCTGTTATCTAAAATCCAAAATGTGTTTGAATAGCCTGCCATATCTATTTTACATATGTGGAATTCTTTACCGTTGCGTTCCTTGGAATGACTGAGTTGTTTGTGCATAAGCTCTAAGTAGGTTACCTTTTGTGCATTTGTCTGTTGTGCTTCTTCGGGCATGTTTTGTCGATTGTTGACAAGCCCATATCTTTGATTTGCTGGGATTATTTAGGTCAAGTTGCTTGGTCCACTACGAAAATTGCGAAGTTAGGAGCGGGCCCGAGTGTATACTATAACTTTTGCTTCCACGCCTCTTGCCATACGGTCTTGCAATAAATAATGCCTATGTGAAGTATGGAACCCTTAGCCCTGACCCTTCAAAGGTTATGGCCAATTTTAAACCAGAAGTCTCTGTCAAGACTGAAGCTCTACTGGTTTGAACTTATAGCAAAGGAAGAGAAAAGTACTTAAGCAGCTGGGATTTGAAACTTTACAACAGCAATAAATAGAATAATGATCGTTGATAAAGTCTCTTTATGTTCTTAGTGTAGTCTACTTGTGTGCCAAGTTATATTGAAATCAGACCAAAACTGTAGGAGGAGTAGCATTTTGAAACAATTTTACAGATATTTCTATTTTTAGTAACCACGGCAACACCGTTCAGTGAAATCAAATACCGATACATAGATTTATGTATCTTAGTGTAGTCTACTTGTGTGCCAAGTTATACTGAAATCAGACCAAAACTATAGGAGGAATAGCATTTTGAAAGAATTTCACAGAAATTTCTATTTTTAGTAACCACGGCAACACCGTTCATCGAAATCAAAAACCGATATACAGAATTATGTATCTTAGTGTATTCTACTTGTGTGCCAAGTTATACTGAAATCAGACCAAAACTGTAGGAATAGTTGCATTTTGAAAGAATTTCACAGAAATTTCTATTTATAGTAACCACGGCAACACCCATCATCGAAATCAAAAACCGATACACAGAATTATGTATCTTAGTGCATTCTACTTGTGTGCCTAGTTATATTGAAATCAGAC
The DNA here is from genome assembly GCA_003671525.1 of Saccostrea glomerata. Lineage (NCBI taxonomy): Eukaryota > Metazoa > Mollusca > Bivalvia > Ostreida > Ostreidae > Saccostrea > Saccostrea glomerata. The sequence continues at coordinate 2,558,561 of PRKT01000003.1, read as the reverse complement.
CAAAACTGTAGGAGGAGTAGCATTTTGAAAAATTGTTTACAGACAGACGGATAGACAGACGGACAGACGGACGGACGCCGGACGCATTACTATCGCATAAGCTCTTCTGGTCTCTGACCAGTAGAGCTAAAAATAGGTCAAACTCCATGGTCAATGTCAAAGGGTCAAGGGTCTTGCTATCAAATAAAAGGTCTTTTCACAAGGATTAAATATGTACAGTATAAATTAAAGCACTAGCCTTAACCCTTTAAAAGTCATCGTCAAGGTTTGCTTTTTAAAAGTAGGTCAAACACCAAAGTCAAAGGGTCAAAGTTCTATGTATCTAATGAAGGTTCCTTTCACAAGAATTACATATATCAAGTATGAGATCACTAGCCCTTAGAGTTCAAAAGTTATGACCAAAGTTAAAATTTATTCATAAGTACATAAAAACTCCAAGGTCTAGGTTAAAAGGTATTCAATGAATACATATTTGCCTGTATAAATACCCTGGTACGTACTGTTCTTGTCAAAGTTTGGAATTTGTGTAAAGTGGATCAAACTCCAAGGTAAAGGTAAAAAGGTCAAATTTGGTGGTACCCCAAAAAAGGTATTGTCACAAGAAATACACATGTGAAATATGAAAGTCATAGCTCAAATAAATCAAAAGTTAAAGACAAGGTCAAAATTTTTGCAGATAAACAGACAGCTAGCCTGGAATCCTTAAATTTTTTGGTTATCTTTGCCCATATCATTTGTCTTCATTCATTTAAAGCTCTTAAATGTGCACGGTATATGTACATGTCAATCTTCCTTATAAACAAAGAAAAGAAAAAAGTAGCAATTTCTAAAATAGGCATGGGGCAATTATCCTCGGATAAATCTAACTTTTTGTCAACAAGAACTTCCCTGATTATTCTCCTTTCAAGTAATGCACATGCTGTAAACACAAACACTATATTAAGATGTGCACTTAACAAAACTTTTAAGTGTTCACTATGAAAAATGTAATTTAAAAAAAATACACCATGGAATGGTATGATATTTTCAAATCATTATAACCAGTGAGTCTTCTCAACAGTTATTGAAAAAAAAAATCAATTATCACCGATGAAAACCAACGTCCTGTGACGAAACTTAAAAGCTATAAATCTGTGATTAAAGGCACGTTTTTTTGTGTAATCAGATTCTGTTTGCGACCATTATCAACTTTAACAACTGGTATACGTAAAAAAAAAAAACCATGGGAAAATGGCCATTGATGGAGGAGGGAGAGCCGTTAGAATATTTATATCTAGGTAATCTTTTCGACACATCTTATTCAATTTTATATTAGCATTTATTTGTCCATGATATTACTTTTAAAAATAAACAAGTAGAAAAATGCATTTAAACACAGTTTTCTATAGTGTTTGTGTCATTCTGTATCGCCGAATCATCACAAATTGAAAGCTGCAGACAAAATGTAACCAAATCGGACGTAATTAGGATATTTGTCCTAGGCCAATTTTTTGCGTCAAATCCAGCTTAAAATGTTTGTTATGTAAAGGATAAAGGCCTTGGTTGCCTTTTTCCTACTTAAAACATGATTCTCTTTGATCTGAAAATAAAACAAATATGCAGAACAGGTAGCAAATTCATTGTTTACAGAATGGACAGTTACAAGTAAGCTTGGGGTACACAGCAATTTGTTGAAGAACCATTGTATTTCCAGATGAAAATAACAAACGGTCTTTGTCTAATGAATAGAAAATTACAGGTGGATTTCGGGGGATGCTAGTTTTTATACAAAAATGCAGCTTCTCAAAATCAGTTTATGTTTTACGTTGTAAAGGCAAACATGTTTCCCTCCGATGGAGAGAATATATGACAGAATCGAAATCGAATTGAAACCAAAAGATGCACACAACCATGCAGTGATACTTTGACCTGAAACAGAGAATAGTACGCGTAAAAGAAAATATTATCCAAACTTTGATCCCCTCAAAACTTCGTCGACAAATACAGATATTTCGAATTCAAACAGTTTTTGTTATCCAGTCAGAATAAAGTAGATCCCCATCGCATGTAACTGCTGTATCATATGGTGACCCCCCTGATTTTGTCTTAATTGTTTCCACAAGTGAGCCACGAATATTAAAGCATTTCATATAACTGAAACTTCTTGCCCTTGTCCAGATTTCTTCGTCATCGAAACAGGTTACACCGAGGAAATTTTCGTACCTGCTGTCTATAACAGTGATATGTTCTGGATCTTCCTGCAGTTTTCTGGGTTGTGTTTCTGTATTTGTCGATGACGTGCAACCATTATCTTCTGTTTTGTTGGATAACGATGTCAGGGATCCAAACAACTTCCTAAACTGATCTTTTTCTATTGCCTTGGGATTGAACTTTGGCATCAATACTAGAACTTTGGGAGGAGGTTTTCAGAATTCATTCGTTTTGGAATTTTATCCCATGATCATAGATACGTCATTGAATTCCTCAATTCTACTCATTTCAAACAATGTTCCTTTAATCCTATATTTCATTTGTTTGATTCCATCCAAATAATTTTGTAAAATGCTCAAGTGATTGATTTTTAGTTCTTCGATTTCAGCCTTCATTTCATCAACGATGTCACTGATTACTCTGTGACAGTTTTCTCCGTGTTCGGTCACTCCTTTTGTTTGTTTCTCGTATTCTCCATCCAAGTTAGCTTTCTCAGTTTCTATGTCTGATTATACTTCTGCATATGTGAGGGAAATTAAGCTTTCTAATTCGTCAGTATCTTTTCTAATTACTTCTTTCTTTGCATTATAGATATCAGAAAGAATTAAAATGTTATGCTCCTTGTGTGTATCAGATATTATACAACACAAAGAACATACAGAACTATCGCATTCTTTACAATGAAATTTACATCTTTTCGATTGATGTTTCGTACATTTAGGATAAATCAAGATTGATTTCCTCTGCTGGACTGGGACTACTTTATGTTTCTCATAGTCATCAGAAATATGCTTTCCTATACAAGGAATGCAGAGGTCAACTTTACAGAAATCACAGTACATCTTCACTATAGCGTCCTTACAAAGGTCACATCGGATGACATCTTTGGCACTTTTGATGGGATGCATGCTGTATCTGAAATATAAATAAATAGACAGTATGAAAATAAAAATATATAATGGTTTGACAAATATTTATTATTTGTTACTTCATGTGCAGTTGGATAAATTTTTTTTCGTACAATTCAAAATTAATAATATATTTAATAATGTTCCATTCCTTTAACAAATTAAAACATGATATTGTATAAGTTTCTATCATAACTTTTATTTTTGAGTTAATACAATTTTTGAAAAAGTCAACAATACTTCATATGAGATATATCAAAGTTCACACCCCTTCTGCGTTTTTCTAAATTATCCGTCTAAAAATAAAGTCTCAATCCTTAACACGTACAATGTTATTTGAAATAAACTATTACGTTTGAAATCACAAAATCAAAAAAATCAAGGAACATTCTTTCCTGTCTATGAAATATTAATCAACAAATTGACTTTGTTATCTTCAATGCGGCCTCGGGATGAATGCAAAGGTAAAATGATTTATCTGGTGATCACGTGGTCTTCCTTTTTGGAATCCCTTATCTACATGAAATCCTTATAAAGAAATATATAAAACACATTTCAGTAAATGCACTGCCACACTTTTTTTTAAAATTATAATTATAATATGAACAGCAGAGAAGGAGAAACAGCAATAGAGTTCAGAAAAAAAATGATCAAGAAGTCGTGCAAATTACATGTGGGTGCTTAAAAGTCCTTAAATCTAAAAAAAATAATATTTTAACAATACCAATAACATCAAAACAAGCACATGATTATTTGAAATCCAGTATTTTTTACACCATGATAGATTTATTTTATGATAAATAGATATGATAAGTATACATATGTATACATGAACATTATGTATACTTCATAATGAAAATATAATGGATATGTATATCTTTAAAGGGTAACATTTAGTGTCTGAAGTTCTAAAGTCTCTTCAGCGATATCATTATGAATATCGGATCGAGCATCATAAAAATTATGTTGAACAACTGCTGCAATGGCAACATTTATTCTATACACCTTGAACTTTCACATTCTGTATTTGATAAGATTGCCTTCAATCCCTTAGAGTCCCCCCCCCCCCCCCC